>VZRV01005437.1:0-34359 GCA_013398115.1 Falcunculus frontatus
CAGGAGGGAGGGTTTGGTGCTGTCTGATGTATTCAGGATGTTTTCCAGAGGGAAGCACGGCCCTCATCTATCTCACCCTGGCTGGTGCCAGCCTGTAATCCCAGAAAAGGAACAGCAGCAACTGGAATGGGATGACCAAGGTGGGAGGGGCAAGAAAAATCAAAGTAACAAAATAGAGGAGAGAAAAAGGATATTGCAGAAAGGGGCATCATCTTTGTATAGACACGTAACCCAAATACAATGTTCAGTGAAGAGCAGCAATTTTTGGCTTCCAGTTTAATGAATTTTTGTGGGAAGTAAAAAAATCTTCCTTTGCTTTTTGCCAGTCTTGGTGCTTTGCAGTCTCACCTTTGCTCAAATATATGTAAGAGGGAATTTTCTTTCTATTATTTTTAGGGCTCTGCTGAGGATTTTTGATACCTGAAGATCTAGAATGAGGAGGAGGTGATGTACCCATGGCCTCGTGACAAATCTGCTGCACCAGGGCTCGTCCTGCTCTTTTGAAAGTGACTCTTTTGCATATCTGGAATTAAGTGTCCTGTCTGCATTTCTGTGAAGTGCAGAGTGGCTTAAATATTCTTGTTTTCCATCAAAACACTTCGTGTTTGCTCCCGAATTGTGGGGTTTCCATATGCAAAGCTCTGTACCTGAGAGAGTGGTATTTACCTTTCTTTTTCTCTTTCTTTCCATGCTGGTTTTCATTTCAAAACCAGGGCTCTGGTGAGAAGGAAAACAGCAGCACTTGTGATATGAGTGGGGAAAAGTTTCCCTGGGGGTTTCCAGGTCCCACTTTTGCACCTCAGCAGTCCTGAGGCAGCAGAAATTGTTCAGTTTTGCTTCTTCTTGAGTTATCTGCAAGATCTGCAGCCCAACCTTCCTGTAAACAACTCATGAGCTCCCACTCCCCCCATCCCTGGGAATTTGCTTTTATGGAGGCTGGGCTGATGTGTGAAATCATGGCACTGACCCCCAGCATCAGTGAGGGGCCTTTGCCTTCAGTTTTAAAGCTCACAACTCCCAAGTGCTGCTTCCGAGTGTTCCCAAAATCCAGTGGGTTCTGATGCCTTGAGTTTCAGCTTCTATATTTTTATTTTTTATTCAAATTCTGTATGGCTTTCTGTAAAACTCTGAAATGTCTCACAGCCTGCTGCTGCTGCTCTCTCGGGCTAAGACAGACAGAACAAAGTCTCTGGCTTTGCTCTCCAAGGACACCCAGACCCAAAATGTGGAAACCAACATCTTGGAAAGGGGGNAAACCTATAAAAAGGTGAGGAACTCATGACTTGTCCATCTTGGGGTCCATTTTGGCAGTAGCCTCTGGGCTCCCCAGGGTGTACCTTTGAAGGCCTTTTAAATAAACATCACCTTTATTCCCTTATTTTTGTCTAGTCTCTGTTTCCAGGTAGCCACTTCAGGCATCAGTTCAGCTGCAAGCAGAGCAACTTCCCACTTCCAGCCAAAATCCATTCCCCAAGCCCAGCACAGAGAAATGCATCAGGCAGAGATCTCTGCCTTTGGAAGCAAGACCACCCAGAGCTCCTCTGAAATGATTCTGAGGGAATGTGGCTGGAGTGGTTTAGTACGAGCTCAAGGATTCCAGCTTTTTTAATTTTCCTTTTTTCTTTTTCTTGCATCTCTTCTTCCTTCCTCCCATTTCCCAGTTGTGGAAAAAATCCCCCTTTGACTCAAACTGCAATCCCACCCAATATTCCTCTTTGCACAAGGCAAAAAAAAGGAAAATATTTTAATGGCTCTGTGTAGTTGGATTCACTTAGGGAATAAAAATGTTTTTAAGCAGCGGTTCCATGCACAGCTGTGATTTTTTGGATTCATTTTAAGTATCTGTTATTTTAAAATGTGCCATCATCTCTTTGTTTCTGGTGCAACATTTTTGGCTGGGGATGATTTTCCTCACTGGACTCAATAGAACTCTTTCTTATGATTTAAAAGGAACCTGGCTGTATATAAATTATCAGGTGTGGGGGATTAGCTGTGGCTTTAGATGTAAGGAATGATCACAGGTAAGAAGTAAAAGAAATATTTTTGTAAGCGAGCTCTCTTCTGGAAAGATTTAAGAAACCCCAATTAAGATGAAAATGAATTATTAACTCATGTTCTGCTTCAAAAGATGAAAAAGACGAAGACTTTTTCTTGCACAGAAATGCATTGAGTGGGAAATTATCAAGTGCAGGGAGTCCAGACAAATTACTGAATTCAGAGGCAGCCTCCTTAACTTCCATTTCCTACAGAACGGGAGAAGCACCCTGTGGGACTGCAGAAACATTAATAAATGGCAGAGTGAAAGAAGAAAGGCAAATAATTGTGTTATTTGGACTATAAAACATCCCCCAGCTACATCTGCTCTCAGATGCATTCCTCTGTGCTGAGCTTAGGGAATGGATTTTGGCTGGAAGTGGGAAGTTGCTCTGCTTGCAGCCAAAGCCACCAGATTTTGGGAGCACTTGGGAGCAGCACTTGGGAGTTGTGAGCTTTAAAACTGAAGGCAAAGGCCCCTCGCTGATGCTGGGGGTCAGTGCCATGATTTCACACATCAGCCCAGCCTCCATAAAAGCAAATTCCCAGGGATGGGGGGAGTGGGAGCTCATGAGTTGTTTACAGGAAGTTTGGGCTGCAGATCTTGCAGATAACTCAAAACCAAAATTGAACAATTTCTGCTGTTTTTCACCAGAAACATTCTAAGGCACTTCTGCCACGTTCAACACTCACTTCTTTAGGTACCAGCTCCCTCTACACAGACCAGAAATGGGCTATGCAGAGTTTGGATCTGCCCTTCCAGCCTCATGGAGCACAGGGATTCACAAGGAATTCCATCAGAAACCCCGCAGTGCTCAGAGATCCCTTCGAGGGTATGCTCTGCAAGGCTGCTCCTCCAGAACCCAACCTTCCTCCTTGTTCAAACTTCCTTATAAAATTAAAATATCCACAGTTTCCCCAAAGGCTGTGTGGAGTTGTGCTGATCCTATTGATATTTTCTGCTGGAAAAATCCTGTGGTGTGCTGTTCCTGGACCATGAGGAGAGGCCAGTGTCTTCTTTGGCCTCTCTTGGGCTCAAGGACACATCCTGGAAAAATGAAGGAGAGATATCTGCACCCTCAGGGAATGAGGAAGGAGTTTCTCCATGGGGTTTGCTGCCCTCTCACAGAGTTTGATCTCTTTCCTCACAAAGTTTCTGCTCTCCCACCAGGAGAAAGAGGAGTTTGCTCCTTGTGACAGGGACAGGGCCTGAGGGAATGGCTGGAGCTGTGCCAGGAGCGATTTAGGTTGGATATTGGGAAAGGTTCTTCTTTCCCCAGAGGGTGCTGGGCACTGCCCAGGCTCCCCAGGGAATGGGCATGGCCCCGAGGCTGCCAGAGCTCCAGGAGCCTTTGGGCACCGCTGCCAGGGATGCCCAGGCTGGGATTGTTGGGGAGTCTGGGCAGGGCCAGATCTTTGTGTAGGTAATCCCTGTTGGTTCTTCCAACTCAGGATATTCCATGATTCTCTGAGTAAAGAGCAAGTCCCCAGGAATTACTAAAATCCACGTGGATTTTATTAATTCCCCCCCCCTCAAAGTCTGTCTTTATATTAGAACGTTTAAATGCTTTTTTAAACAGCTTAAAAATACCTTTCACTGCCATTTTCTTTTATAAGCACCTCTCTCTAGATTCTTGTATTGCAATTACAGCATTTTGCCTTCATTTTTGCAGAGTTCACCTGCTTTTTATTCCAGCTGAAGACACCTAGTGGAGCACTTGGCAGCTGTTAAGCCCAAAGATATCCTGCTACTTTGGTGTTTCCATCCATCACCTTCCTCCTGTCCCTCTCCCATCACGTGTTTGTCTCCATCACCTGTCCCAAAGCTTTGGGACCAGGAGCTCTTTGTCCCAGCCCATCTGTCACTGCCCTGTTTGCACAGGGCCTCTCACACAACATCAATCGTGATCCACAATCCAAAATTGTGTTTTTCCAGGGAGTTAATCCTCACACGTCCTCCTGTGGGGTCAGTGCAGCTCTTGCCTTTGGGGGAGAAGGAATCTCCGAGCTCAGAGGTGCTGATCCTAAAACTGGCATTGCTCCCACTGCTCCCCAGGGACAGAATCCATCCTGTTTGCTCCTGGCACGGGCAATTCCAGCTCCCAAATATCCCTCAGGGGTCTGTATTGGAACCAGAGTTATTTAATGCCTTCATTAATCACTTAGACCAAGGGGCTGAGGGCACCGTCAGCACATTTGTAGGTGGCACCAAGCTGTGGGGGCAGTCACACCCCTGGAGGACAGGGTGACATCCAGAGGACAGGGTGACATCCAGGGGGACCTGGACAAGCTCAAGAAATGGGTCCATGGGAATCTCATGAGGTTTCCCAAGGCCAAGTGCAGGAGCTGCCCCTGGGATCAATCCAGGCTGGGGATGAGCAGATGGAGAAGCCCTGGGAGAAGGATTTGGGGGATAAGAGCTGGACCTGTCCCAGCCCAGAATCCCCTGAGCCCTGGGCTGATCCCACAGCGTGGGCAGCAGGGAAGGGATTGGGATTGTGCCCCTGTGCCCCTGTGCTCAGGTGAGACCCCACCTGCAGAGCTGCCCCAGCCCTGGGGCCCAGCACAGGGAGGACGTGGAGCTGCTGGAGAGAGTCCAGAGGAGGCAGCAGGATGAGCAGAGGGATGGAGCAGCTCTGCTGGGAGGAAAGGCTGGGAGAGCTGGGATTGTTGAGCCTGGAGAGGAGAAGCTTTGGGCTGAGCTCAGTGTGGCCTTGCAGGGCCTGAAGGAGCTGCAGGAACCATGGAGAGAGCCAATTTCCAAGGGCTGGAGGGCCAGGAGCCAGGGAATGGCTTTGCAGTGGCAGAGGGCAGGGCTGGATGGGATCTTGGGAAGGAATTGTTCCCTGGGAGGGTGGGGAGGCCCTGGCACAGGGTGCCCAGAGCAGCTGTGGCTGCCCCTGGATCCCTGGCAGTGCCCAAGGCCAGGTTGGACATTGGGGCTTGGAGCCGGGAGTTTCCCTGGGGCACAGATGGGAACTCTTTGCTCTGAGTCTCCTTTTGAACATCCAGCACCTCCTCACACCTCTCATATCTCTCCTGTAGTCCCGCACTCAAATTAAACTTCACATCCACTTCACCATTTTGAAACTCTCAATTCCACGGACAGTTTATATTAAAAACTCCCTTCCTGAAGCTGTTCCAAAGTTTCTGTGCGAAGCAACAAAACAATTCTTTCTCCCAGGAATTGTCTTCCCAGCAATTGCTGATTGAAACCTGGAGATGTCTTTTATAATGTTGGTTGATTAAAACCTGCTGGTTTCCTTTGCTTTTGTCTTTTTTTCCTACGGTTCCTGGATAACATCCCACCTTTCCCCCTTTTCTTCTCTGTACCTGAAAACCACGCCAGATTCCCACTGGAAAAATCCTGCACATCATCTGTAGACCAAAAAATTACGGTTTCAGATTTTAATTAAAAAATTACTTCCGGTAAATCTCTTTTTTTCCAATGAATTCAAGTTTCACCATGTTATTTGCATGGCTATTTAAAGAAATTTCATCAAAATAAAATGAGAATATGCTGGTTTAGGTCCCAGCTGAGCAATGTGCTTGAACTCATCCATTAACATGTGTTTGCGTGTGGAATAAATCCCCTGTGGTATTTAAAGCTTGGAGAGTGTTGAAGTATATTTTGGGATTTCAAACCCTACTCCTCCTCAGGAGGAGGAAGAAAATCAGATAAAAACACCTAAATTTAAAATATTAAATTGTAATTATATTTATTATTATATTTATTATTTATTGTATTTAAAATATTAATTATAATTATAAATCATAATTAAAAAATATAAAAGACGGTTGATGGTTATAATATGGCCAATGTTTTGGGGTGGGGAGATACCAACAAGGAATTTGCCTCTCTATTATTAAGCAGGACTTCAATTGCCCCCTCCTGAAGGAGCAGCCAAATATTTTGGAGCTGCCAACGTGTTTTCACCTCCTGTTTTCTTCTCCAGCTCTGCTGATAAAAAAAGGGAGCACAAACCTGCACAGTAATTGAAAATGAAACAAAAATCTCTGGTTTTAATGCGAGCTTCAGACAACCTTCAACTTTCAGTAGCATCTCTTTGAAGAAGTTCTCTGTCAGCTCAGCTTTTGGACAAATCCATGACGAAAGTTCGATGAGAGATGCAAAGAAAACACTTGAAAATCTCCGTGCTTGCTGAGGAGGGTGGAGAATTGTTTTCCCGAGACAAAAGGCACATTGAACAAAATAAGAGTGTGGCGTAAATCTCCTTTTCTTTTGGCCTCTACCTGAGTCCTGAAAGAACTCAAGCATAACCTGGGTAAGCCACTAAATATGACTCAGTTCATTCACACAAACTGCCAAGAAATCTGTATTTATTTAAAAAAACCTCTCCAACAATAGCCTGACCTGCTGCAGCAAGCAAAGTAATGCCAGGCTGGAGAAAATATTATTTTAAATTCAGGATTTCCCCTCTTGCTCCTGTTTGAACAGATGGGATTGTTTGGCAACAATTCCATGCCTCTTTTTATTTTTATAATTTTATTTTAATGCTAGGCTTGTTTGAACCACGAGCTAATAAAAGCAGCAGAGTATTAGGCTTGAAAGTATCATCTCAGTGTCAGACTCAAAAGGATCTAATAAAACACCCGAGGGAATGATCACTGACCATCCCAGTATTCTCCCTGCCAGTGCCAGTGCTGGAAATGCCGGGGAGAACTGGAAATCTCTGGGATTTTAGCCTGAGAAAAAGGATAGAAGTGTGGCCACAGGTGGGGCTGGACTCAGTTGTATTTAAGGGCAGGAGGGAAGGAAAGGGCAGGCAGAGAGGGAGTGTTGGTGATGAGTTGGGGGGGATAAAGAGAAGGGGGTTGTTTTCCACAGAACTCAGGGCCTGTGGTTGTCAGAGACCCCAAAACACCAGAAAGAATCCCTTTATTACCTCTATTATAGGTATTTATATTTAGGTTATAATTATATTTATATGATGTTATATTTAGGTTATATTTATAACCTTTATTATAGGGCCAGCAGCAGCCAGTGTCCCCTCAGCAGGGACAATGTCCCTTTTCCTGGTCCTCCACTGCAAACCCTTCAAATAACAGCTACACAATCGTGAAAATTCATCTTTTGAACTCAGCCCCAGCCCTGCTGGACTCCTTCCTTCAGCTCAGCTCCTCAGGGAAGCTTCTCCCAGGCTCTTGGAGCATTCCCACATCCCTGGCACGCTGCCCCTCCGAGTGCCCAGCTCCAGGTATCCTCCCTGCAGGATGTGAGGAATTTATTCACTGTGCAGCCACCACGGAAAATGGGATCAGCCAGGCAGGGCTTTCAGGCACTGGGGTGTGTTTTGAAGGAGCTCAGTCTCACCTCTGCATCTTTTGGAAGGTTTGGAGGCATTCAGAGCCCTGTTGCTCCGTGGGGAGGTGGGAAGGAGGGTGAGAAAGAAGCCCTGATCTGTGAATTATTTATTCTTTGGTAGCAGAGGTTATTTATGTGCTTTCTAGGGGGAAAAAAAGGTGGGTAACTGGCCCAGATTCAGCACAGATATGAAATACTGACTGAAATAAATCTGCTGGGTTGGGGGAAGATGTTGAAGCAGGAGCAGATCCAGCACCCAGGTAAAATCCTGCTCCAGCTGGCAGCCAAATCACCACTGGTTTTAGCAGCTCTGGGTTTGTGTCGTCTGCAGCCACTCTTTGGGTTTCAGTCATTATGAATTTTGAGAAAAATGTGCTTGAATCCCTAAAACACTTGTTTTGCATCAAATTTGGCTCTGTTAGGGGTTTTTTGTAATCTCTTTAACCTGACTAGAGCTCTGCTACCTCTGAAAACCTGCATTTCTGCTTCTGATAATTAACAAAGAAGATGAACCCAATTTCACTTTAAGACGTCAGGGCTGGAAATTGTGCAAACACTGCTGGATATAACACAGAAAACAGAAATGAATTCCCAATAGCACCTCTTTTTACAACATCATTGTGGGCTCTGTTGACTTTAGACTGGCTTTTTTTTTTCCCGTGGATGCCATGGAATTTGAGATGACTTGAAACACTCAAACGAGCACATTTAAATGTGTGTGTTTATGGGCGAGGGAGGGGGATTCACACTTTAAATCCTAAGTGCTGGAATTAGCTCCAACAAAGCCCGAGTGTGTTGACTTTCAAATGGGTTCAGCTGATGGAGCAGAAATTTACTGGCTGGCTTCAAGGGTTATCTTTTATTTCCCCCACTCCAAGAACATCTTTGCCAGTTGTTTTTGGAATAACAGAATAAATACAATATGTTTAAACGTGGAATTTTGGCTTCAGAGTGATGGGGCCATGGGGTTGGGCTTCAGGTTCCTTTGGCTGGTGGAATTTAGGGAGTCCTGCACTGTCCTGGCTGTTCCTGTTGTGCAAATGCTCTCCATCTTCTCTCAGTCCCAAATCCTTCACTCCAGGGGGCTGGGACAGAGAAATTTTGGCAAATCCTGCCACAGAAACTGGAGATATTTATTAGGGTGCCCAAATGTTGTGTCAGGTCATTGTGCCAAGCAACACAGCAAAACCATTTTCTCTTCCCTTTTTACAGGAGGTGATAACCTGGCATGAGATGGGAATCGATGGTGGAGATGTCACTTGGAGCTAAAATCTGAATGTTGGAACTAAGTACAAACTGAATGCTCTAAGAGGCAAATCACGTTGTTAGAAGTGTCTTTAAAGCAGCTCTATAAATCAGATTAATTGTAGAAACTGTTGCAGGTCGAACACAAAACCAACCTGGCAAATCACCTCTCCTTTGTGTGGTGTTTGGCAATTTAGATTTTAAACCACCTCTACATCACCTGTTGCAGTTATTTTTGCAGAATCCCATCTTCTGAGCTTTTCTCTTTGCCGTGGATGGTGCTGGATGCTGTGGCCGGGATGGTGCTGCCTTCAGGGGCTCAGACCAAGGATTTTCAGGATCCTTCTCCACCCCACTGCCACTTTTGTCTCCAGGCTATGAAACAAAGACATCCCAAAAAAGATCAATTTGCCTGGCAGAACCTCTACAGCCCCTGGCACTTGCTGGGGAAAAATAAAACCCCTTAACTTCAGGAGAGGAAAAACCTACAGCCTAAGGGCAGGTTTTGCTTTATGGATGTGGAGTTATTTATTTATTCATGTTGAAGGTAATCGAAGTTAATTGAACCCATTGTCTTTCTCACCACAAACCCACTGGAACACGAAGATCCCCAGCAGTTTGGGACAGGTCAGGATGGCTCACAGGGGGTTGCTTGGGGGGCAGAATTTCCCTCCCTGTCCCAGAAAAGCGCCGCATAATGCAAACATTGTGTGCCTGACATATTTTTCTGAGGGAGCACTAAGAAAATACTCGCTACCTGAAATATTTCTGGAAGTCACTGGAGCAAGCAATCCAACATGTGGGTTACATTACACTCAGGGCTGCTCTCAGCTTTGTAACACACACTAAACAGCAGCACGGAGGAGGCTCAGCTTTAATAAAACCAAAACTTTCGCTGCTGCACGCAGCCAATAAAGATTTAAGCATGCTGGGCATGATCAGCATACTAATTGCTGCATTAATAAATCCTGAAGCCTGGCTTGTTTTGAAAGGCAAATAAAAATATTGTAGAGAGCTGGAAGAGCATTTAGTTAGAAAAGTTAGCCTGTGTGTGCACTGGGATGTGTGTGGATGTGAAATGCCAGTGATAACACGCATCAGAGGGTTTTCCATGGTTTTTTCTGGGCAATCAGGACTTCACATCTGATGTTGAGTTGTTCTGCCCCAGTGTTTACTGACAAAACAGCACCAAAGCCAGGCCTGCTTCTGTAGCTGCAAGTGAGAATGGAATTTATCTCTCATTTTCATTGAATAAGTACCCAACGGAGAGATCCCAACAAATAAAGCTGGACAGAGTCGTGTCTTCCATTAGAATTTCTCATGCAACAACCACAGGCAAAAGGCAACACAAAGGGAATTACCCCAGCAGCAAAAACTGTGCCAGGATCTTGTTTCAAAAAATTCAGGATTTCCTGGGAGGTAGAGAAATGTGGAAACATCACCTCAGGTGGGTCTGAATTTGGGTCAGCACTCAGGGTCTTGTTCAGCTGTCACCAAGAAGTTCTCTCCTGTATTTTCTGCTTCCCCCAGAAGGAAAAGTTGTGCCAGGATTCTGGGTTACAAAATTCAGGATTTCCTAGGAGGCAGAGAAATATTTTGGTGTGGAAACATCACCTCAGGTGGGTCTGAATTTGGGTCAGCACTCAGGGTCTTGTTCAGCTGTCACCAAGAAGTTCTCTCCTCTCTTTCCTGCTTCCCCCAGCTCTTCACCAGAGCCACTCTGCCCCCCTCATGCTGGCTCTCAACAGCAAGAGGTTTTCAGCTCAGGAAGGTGGAAAGAAAGAGTAAAAAATTAGCCCTGAGAGTTTACAGAAGTGGAAAGTCCTCGGTGCATTTCCAAAGCTGGTGGTGGAATAAAGATGGCTCGACATGCAAAACAAAAATGTAAATAAGTGGTTTATTTTCACAGGCAGCTGCTCGCCTGGCAAAAAGCACACCCCGCTGTTGGGTGCTTCTGAAATAAAAATTGTTTATTAAAAAGTTTGGAATTTTTCTTTTTTAATGAATGGTAAGATTAATGAGCCGTGCTCAGGCAGCAATGATTCCTGCCAGCTTGTGCATTAGTCAGCTATTAACATACTTCTTGGGTAATTTGAAGGCATTTTTTTTCATAGTGCACTGGAAATCACAAAAGCCTCGTTGAACTGCACGGGATCCTTATCCCAGTTACCTTTCCTTGCAGCCTGTGGCTGTTCCAGTACATCCCAGTACATCCCAGTGCATTTTTCTCACATTTGGAGGACAAAACCAGCAAATATTTTGAGGTGAAAAAGGCTTCCTTTCATAGACACCTCATTTTTAGCACAACAGCCACCCCAAATCTCTCTCTCTCTCCTTCTCCTGCTGCTGTCACATGGACTTTAGGGACAGGGAAGTGGGATCTGGGGGCAGAAGAGATGAAATCAAAATAAAGATTGCTTTTTTTTTCCCCATCAACCCCTGTGTGCCCAGCCTGACAGAGATAAGAGGAGAGTGTCAGACCCTGAGTGCTGCATCTCCAGCAGGATGTTTCCAGCAGCACGTGGATTATCCAAGCACGGCACCAGATATTCCCACTGGGAGCAAGGGATGAGCAAAATGTGATTTGTTATTGCAGTGTCAAAAGGAAGCCCCAGGCTGGAGGAGCTGTGCTTCCTACTGAAAATCAGCAGTGAAATATGAATGGAGGGATAAAAAAAGACACCTTGAGGCAGCTGTTTTGGCAGTGGTACCTCAGAATTCCGCCAGCAGCTCCAGTGGAGCAGGGAGCAGGGAGGTGGGATTTTATTGAAGGATCAGGACCCAGATTTTAAAATACCAGACAGGGTTGTCAAGGCTGCAACAGATTCTGTAGGGGATGTGGATGAAACTGATCTTCCTGTTCCTCAGTTTCCCAGCTGTTAAATGGGGGGAACAGAAGCATTTGGGTTTTTTCTGACATCTTTTATCTCCTTTGTTTGTTCCCCTCAAGGAAAAACAACCAATTTCTATAAATCAACTTCTATTAATTATCTTCTATTAATTATCTTCTATTAACCATCTTCTACTAAGCATTTCTACTGTTTGGTCTCAGCTAGATCTGGGGTTAATCCCACAGAATCATGGAATATCCTGAGCTGGAAGGATCATCCAAGTCCAACCCCTGGCTCTAGAGTGGACAATCTTTGATTTTGGATTACAGTGGCTCATGTCCTGAGTCACTAACAGCAGTTCTCAGGGTTCTGTTCTCTGTCACTTCACCCCTCAAAGTCCCTTCTTCCTGTGACAAAATAATCTTTTCTCCTCTTGTAACAGCTCTTGGAACAGGCAGAGGTTTTTTGGCCTCCAACTTGCTCAAAGGCAAATCTCAGGCTCCCAAACACATCCCAGTGGAAATCTGCAGCTCCTCAAGGCACCTTTCCCTCCTTTCTTCTGCCTGAGTGTCCAATAAAATGCTCCTGAGGACATCATAGCAAGAATCAGCAGACCTGTTCTAGTTCAGCCCTCTGAGGAGAGTGGGATCCTCCCAAAAAACCCTGCCTGGAGCCGTTTTCCACAGGGATTAACCAGAGTTTGCTGCCTTGTGGAGAAATGCCCCTTTCCCTGATGGAAATCTCAAAGATCCACTGCAGGAATCCCTGTTCCCATAAGGCTGGGAATGGGAATACGTGGCTGTGGCTGCCCTGCCTGCACAGCAGCTGCTGGGGATCCTTTTAATGCCCCAAATGCCCTGGTGCAGATGGGTGCTCATGGTTACAGATCCTTCCTTTCTGATGCTTTCACTTGGAATGAATCTGACTCCTTCTGAAATCTGGTGACCAGAGCTGGAGGAAAGCGTTCCACACGTGCTCCCAAAACATGGCCTCGTTGTCTTAGGAGATATCACAGAACCCCAGAATTATTTAGGTTGGAAAAGAGCTCCAAGGTTATCGAGTCTGAGCTGTGCCCGATGCCCACCTTGTCCCCAGCCCAGAGCACTGAGTGCCACCTCCAGCCCTTCCTTGGACACCTCCAGGGATGGGCACTCCAAACCTCCCTGGGCAGCCCCTTCCAATATTTAACAACCCTTTCCATGGGGAAATTCCTCTTAGTGTCCAACCTGAGCCTCCCCACGCAAGTTCTCCTGTGTATTCCAAGTTTCCTCTACTTCCCAAGCAGAATTCATTCCTCCTCCTGTTACAGCTCTCTGTCCTTTGTAATGAAACGAGTTTAGGATTAATTTTTAAGTCCTCCAAATAGGAATCATTTCATTTACAGTGCCTCACACCACGGGGCTCCTTCCTGACTCTTGTTGCTGCTGCTGAGCTCAGTTTGGCAAGTTTTAGGCAAGCACAGCCTAAGGTTTAAGCAAGCCTGAGTTAAATCATTACCCAGGGGTGGAAACTGCTGCAAAACAAGAAGAGAGCTGAGTTTCTGGGGGTTGAGTTTTGGTTTCATTTGTACAACAAACTCAAAACTGAAGATGACAAGGTCATTTAAAAGCTGCGTTTGCAGTGCAATCACTGGGCCATGCTCAGCGCAAGTGAAGAGTGAATTTTAATAAACTAATTCTGTTTATTCAGACCTCCAACCACTACATGTATGCTGGAAATCTCTTTGCCCAGTGAGATTTACTGGAAATACCATGAAAATATTCCATTTATCGTAGTTGTTTTACCGCTCGTGATCTTACTCAAACCCAAAACCCAAAAATTGCTGTGCTGAAGTGGCAGATACCATTTTTAAGGCCTGTTAATCTCGTGTTTTTATTGCTTGGCATGAGTTTCTAAGTTTGTTTTTATTTTATTCGAGAGGAAGAAAAAAGAGGGGAGCTCAGAAATTGCTAATGAGCACAATTATGTGCTGCCCAGACCAAAAATGCTATCATGGCTCACATGGCTCAGGGGAAGATTCCAAAATATTCCAAAATATTCCACCTTGTGACTCTGAAGTTGAAACACACTTACAGGGGTTTTTAGCTGCCTGCCAGCTTCATGTGTAATTAGCTGAAATAGTAAGTGCTGATCAGTTAAAAAATTGGCACTGATTTAAATTTAAAAGATGTCGAGTCCACTCAGTCTGCCCTCCACAAAGCCAAAAAGCTGCCAGCAGCTTCCTTGAAATAAATCCTTTTAAAATATCAACAGTAATGTGATACACCAAATATAATGGAGAAGAGAGAAATTTCACTTTTATATTTTTACTGCTCCATAAATGAGACATCTAAAAGCAGATATTCACCATAAACCTGCGTTTACTGACTGGTGATAACCAATTTCTGTTGGGGTATTTGATGTTGCAGCTCCTCCCATACTTCTCTGGGTGCTCTGTCCCCCACAAAAAGTAGAAAACTAAGAGATGAAAAGTAGAAATTTTTTTTTTCATAATTTTGGAGTGATTATAGAAAAACTAAAGAAACATGGCCCGCTTATAACCCAGAGTAAATAAGAAGTGATGAGGGCTTTTGAAATAAAACATGCATTTAAAATACCTCAACCCCGTCCATTTCTACATCTGCCCAAGGTAAGAAATTCTAAATAATGAACAGGGAGAAAGGCAGAATGAAGAACTGGTTGGATTCAGGACATATCCGTGCTCCGTTTGTGCTCCTGTGTAAAAACAGGGAGTCTCTGTGGCCGCCGCGCTCCTTTCTCAGGGAGAAAGATGGATTATGTGGCTCAGCCCTCTTGGCAAGAAAACACACGGCCCCCACATGTCAGCAGAGGAATCCTCGTCACCACTCATGTAAAATCTAATCCCTGCCTGTCATGACAGTCTCCAAAACATGGAGCATTCTCTGAACCACGGCCAATTCTTCGGCGGTTCAGCGCTCCAGGAGCAGCGCTCCCTGCTCTGTGTGCGCGTTATGCCTCGACGTATAAATACTCCCACTTTTAACCCAGCGACTTTAGAGCTGAGAGGGGCTGGAAATCAGTGGGAATCCCACGGGATTCCTTTGGAGGGCTGACACTGGAAACTCGGAGTTTCATTCACGACGAGCGCGGAACGAGAGAGCGGCGGCCTTGCCCTGCCTCTCCCGCGGGAATTCCCGGCCCAGCAGCGTTTCCCCCCAGCCTCATTTCACAACGTGTGAGTGAAATCCAGGGCACAATGGATGGATGGGGCTGCTTTAAAGAAGCCTTTGTCAAGAAATTCCCGCAGTGGTTAAGTCCTCCCAGAAACACGAGCTGAACACGCGGGGGAGAGGCAGGAATATGTGGGGATATGTGGTGAGCAGGACAAATGTGGCTTGGCATAAGCAGCTGCAGGGCTGCAGACGTGTGCCCTGATGGGAGGTGAGTGCTGCCTGAATTGCTGCTCTGCTCCACGGGCACCTGTTGAAATAAAATACAGCCCAAGAGTGCGAGAGGCTGCGCTGGTGGGGAGATCCTGGGGAGCACGTGGGTGTCTGAGCGCATGGGCGGCTCAAAATAATGGGAATTGTTTTCTTTCCGGGTAATCTGAGGGTGCTGTTGGGTTCCCACCAAGGGCGTCAAGCTGGAGGAGGAGAGGAACCAAGGCAAGGCGTGGATCCTCTTCAAAAGGAGAGGAAAAAACCTCAGGCTGGGCCAGGGGAGGCTCAGGTTGGACACCAGGAGCAATTTCCTCATGGAAAGGGAGCTCAGGCCTTGGCAGGGGCTGCCCAGGGAGGTTTGGAGTGCCCATCCCTGGAGGTGTCCAAGGAAGGGCTGGACGTGGCACTCAGTGCTCTGGGCTGGGGACAAGGTGGGCATCGGGCACAGCTTGGCCTCCATGGGCTGGGAGGGATTTTCCAGCCTCAGGGATCTGGGGAATCTGTCCCTGGAATCCCCTGGAAGCTGGGGAAGGAGCTGGAGCCCCAGGAGCAGCTGAGGGAGCTGGGAAAGGGGCTGAGGCTGGAGAAAAGGAGGCTCAGGGGGGACCTTGTGGCTCTGCACAACTCCCTGACAGGAGGGGGCAGCCGGGGGGGGTCGGGCTCTGCTCGCAGGGAACAGGGACAGGAGGAGAGGGAACGGCCTCAGGCTGGGCCAGGGGAGGCTCAGGTTGGACACCAGGAGCAATTTCCCCATGGAAAGGGAGCTCAGGCCTTGGCAGGGGCTGCCCAGGGAGGTTTGGAGTGCCCATCCCTGGAGGTGTCCAAGGAAGGGCTGGACGTGGCACTCAGTGCTCTGGGCTGGGGACAAGGTGGGCATCGGGCACAGCTCAGCCTTGATGGTCTTGGAGCTCTTTTCCAACCTTAATCCTGGAGTTCTGGGACAGAATCTGAATTATCCAAATGCTGCTGAATAAATGTGTGGACTGGTGTGTGCCACAAGCAGCATTTTGATGCTTGGATCTGGTTTCAAGTTCTTTGAGCAGGCAGGCAAGGTCTTGAGAGGTATTTGGTATTTCCTGGTCACTTTGGCATCTCCTCCTCCACTCAGAGCTGGGAAATTTGCAGAGCCTGTGAAAGACCTGGGCACTGAAATACCAGAGGGGAAAACAATTTAATTCTTTTTTGCTCTATAGGTGGAGGGTGAATTTCTGAGGGTGATTCAGCACTGCTTAAAAAGAAGATTCTCCCATCAGTGACCTGCACTGAACATGAATTTCATGGCCCTGGAATCATTGTGGGTTCTGCTTTTCCTCCCCCACTGGCTGTGCATTAACACTGGACACTCCAAACTCACCAGTAATTTCAGGAAAACAGATTATCTGGAATTAAGTGGGTACCACTCAGCAAAAGGGTGAAGCAGAAGTAAAAAGAAGTGAGCACCAAAGCTGTGAATTCAAGTTTTTTACTCCTTAGTGTTATTCTTCCTCTTAATGAGGCTGAAAAAACGCAGCCTCAGGACCTTGCTCAGCAGGGCAGAGAAAAGAGGCAAAAACATTAAAAAGTGTGATTTTTAGCAATATTTTTTGTTGAGAGTGTTAGAAATTTAAGGTTACTGTGCCATTTGGATTATTATTACAACAACAACAACAACAACAACAACAACAATTATTATTATTATTATTACTATTAATTTTTTTATCTTTTATTTTTATTATTTTTATTATCCTAATTGCTAAAACAAGAGAACCACCCAGAAAAGCTGAGAGCAGCTTGCTGTCCCTGGACTTTTACAATTTCTTTGTGGGAAAAGCTTTTAAGAACTCACAGTCAGGGACAGCATTTTTTACTCCAAACAATTTATTACCTGTTCATATCCACATGTTTAGATCCATATTGACAGTACACAATTTTACTATGTATTTAGAGGGCTTTATTCCATAAATTAAACATTATTTCACTTAGATAAATAAAACATTTATAGAGTCCCAGTGATATTACAAATACAGCAATTGTTGGTGTCAAACACCTGATCCCACGAACTGTGGGACAAAAACTCCTCCTTTTCTGTTCTAAACCCACTCCAGGCCAAAAATTTAATTTATTACAAGGCTTTAAGGGTCCTGGGAAGGGAAGGGAAGAAGGCAAGAAGAAAAAGGAATTACGTTAATTTGACTTCTACTCAAAATTTCTTGATCCTGCCTGGCTGAGTTTTAATGCCAAAAAGAGGAGTCTGATTTCCCAAACTGCAGAATGTGGAAGTTTTACGTGAAGTGGATTTGTGAACTAAATTTCACCTACACAGGGGAAAATTTCCTGAGTGCTGCTGCATTGTTCTTCAAGGAAAATGAGAAAAAATAACCTCACAACTGTATTTTAACTCCTTCAGTAGCCAACAAGCCAGGTCTTGCAAATAGGAAACAATTACTCGTGCAGGTAATTATTGGTTTAGTTTGAATGTCTGTTAGCTAATATTTACTTTTCAGCCAGCAGATTCTGATGCTTGCAAGAGGACAGGAGAAATTTGCTGTAGGGCCCCTCCATTTACAAATCTGCAGCATTTTTATGGCTTCTTAATGTAGTCATGAGGCTGAATTGATTTTGTCCATTAATATTGGCTTTGCATCTCAGCACATCTTTACAGTGCAGGGTTTTTTTTTTCCAAATGAAAAATTCATTTTTGCTTGGGGCCTCCTGGGCTAGTGAAGGTTCCCTGCCCGTGGCAAGGGATGGAGCTGGGTGATTTTTTTAAGATGAGCAGGGAAGTTTTTATCACAAAGAGATGACAGAGGCTGATTCATACAGGCGAGGACAGAAGAGGCAAATGAATTTCTGTAGGAATATATGACATTATTATGAACTGCCAGAGTTCTGGTGGCACTTACTGGTCAGTGAGAAGGAACAGCTCCAAATTTTTGTTCCAAATGGCACATAATTTGTGCCTTTTCCAGGGCACAAAGCAGCAGTGGTCCTGCAATCCTAAAGCACCCAGCACCATGAATCATCCTTTCTCCAACAGTAAAAAAGAAAACACACAAGCACTATTTGTGTTTTATATACATTCAGTTCCTGATTTTTCTTGCATTATTATGTCTTAAAATATCACAGAACAGCCATGGCATTTAATCCATCATAAAAAACCCCTCCTGTATTTACTCTTAATGTAGCTGTTGCCTTATGGGCTGTGCAAACATTAAAAAAAGAAAACAGTAATTCTGTGATAAGCACAACAGGAAATTGGAGCTTGCTGCTGATGAAACTGATATCCAGCTGGTAATCTGAGCAATGAAGTCACTAAACCTTTGCTGCACTATAAATTTTATTTCCTGGGACGTATTTCATGTTTTTGTTAGATTTTTTTTTGGATAGTGCACACTGGGTCTTTTCATTTGAGAGTCATCACCACGATTTTGGGCTGTGATAAAAATAAGTGCTGTGATAAAAGCATAATGTGGGAGCAGAAATGGAAAGTTTGCTGGTGTTTTAGTGTCAGGATTTCCATACAACAGGGGCTGTTGTGAGATAGCACCCAAGAGCTAAAAGGGGGATGGGGTTTGAGTAGTGCCCACTCTTTACAAAGGCTGCTTAGTAACCCCCACCTCACTGCAAGCTTGGTGTTTGTTCAGCTATGGCATTAAAAACCAGCAAAGAGCCCTTCTGGAGGGGAGCAAGGAGGGAGAGCAGCAGCCAGAGAAGGGGAAATGTAATTCCAGGGCACTGAAGCCTTTCCTGGACTATTTATTTATTTATTTATTTATTTAATTTTATTTATTTATTTTCTTTTTTATTTATTTATTCATTCTGTACTCAAATGCAGCAGTTTCTGAGACAGGAATTGTCTCATCACTCCATGCAGCTGAAGTGCTGGTGGCTTTCATGATCTTACACACAGCCTCGGGCCCAGATCACAGAATTCCAGGATCCCTGAGGCTGGAAAATCCCTCCCAGCCCATCGAGACCAAGCTGTGCCCGATGCCCACCTTGTCCCCAGCCCAGAGCACTGAGTGCCACCTCCAGCCCTTCCTTGGACACCTCCAGGGATGGACACTCCAAACCTCCCTGGGCAGCTCTTTCCAAGGCCTGAGCTCCCTTTCCATGGGGAAATTGCTCCTGGTGTCCAATAGATGTTGTTTCAGTGATCACAGATTGTTTGGCTGGTTTACAAATGGTGGTTTTAATCCCTTCAGTCTCAGCAGAGAAGATTTGGAAGTTTTTTTCTCCTGTGTCACTGAGAGCCAGGGGTGGGACCCAGAGGGTGGATTGGGATTTTCTAAATTCCTTGGGCAGGGACAGCTTCCACTGTCCCAGGCTGCTCCAAGCCCCAAGGTCCAACCTGGCCTTGGGCACTGCCAGGGATCCAGGGGCAGCCCCAGCTGCTCTGGGAATTCCATCCCAGCCCCTCCCCAGCCTCCCAGGGAACAATTCCTTCCCAAGATCCAACCTAAACTTCCCCTCTTTCAGTTTGATCCCAAATGTACCATAAAGACCATGGAATTCATCCCTGCCAGTCTCAAACAGCAGCACAGGGTGACAGCAGTTGTTGCTCTGAAGAAGGAGAGAGCAGAGACAGACACCAAATATCTTGTGGGGGAGAAAGGCAAATCAGCTGTCCAGAAAACTTGAGGGACACAGTGCTGACCATTTCCTTTTTCATGTGTTTGTTTTAAGAGCAAAGAAAGCTGTTAGAGAGGAAACTTTCCCTGAGGCAATTCCAGGGGCTGGGGAGGAACAGGCTCACACAGAAGGAAATTGAGGCAAGAAGACTGAAATGACAGAGCTCACAATCAAAGAGAAGGAAGAGCAGCAAAATAGAAACAATGAGAGGGTGGGGAGGCCCTGGCACAGGGTGCCCAGAGCAGCTGTGGCTGCCCCTGGATCCCTGGCAGTGCCCAAGGCCAGGTTGGACATTGGGGCTTGGAGCAGCCTGGGACAGTGGAAGGTGTCCCTGCCATGGCAGGGGTGGGATTGGATGATCTTTAAGGTCCCTCCCAACCCAAACCATTCTATAATTGTATGATTCCACGATTTCTGTGGTCAGAAACTTTGTAGGATCAATTTCCCAGGAAATTGGTTGAGGGAGTGGGGAGGATCCTTGAGGAAATCCTATTACAAACCAAAGGAATGGGAAATGGAGTGGAGAAGACACAGATGGACAAACTGTGAGTTCTTTTCACAGGTCTGAAAGAGAAGTTAGAAACTGGATCAGGGACTTCCAGACGAGCACAGAAACTCAGCATGACCATGCAGTGATGAAGTCAGGGAGGCCAAGACACAAAATAAATGCAGTTTACACAGGAAACCAAGAATATTGGATGCAGGAAAACACAGGCAGGGAATGCTCACTTGGATCCCTCTCCTGAGACAATATCCAGTGCCAAAGATTGCACAGAGCACTGATTTGCCTCACCAAACTTAAGACATCAAATTCTACCTGAAACTCTGTAAAAAAATCAATGTCCTCTTGCCAAAACCTCTCAGTTATTTCTGTGCCACAGGAAGAGGGCAGAAGAGGATTGAACACAGACCCAGGACCCTGCCAGAGCACAAAACGTCTCATAACTCCCAGAACATGGCACAAAAAGGCTTCATGGTGTTGAGAGCAGAGGGGAGATGGTTCTGAAGGGTTCCAAAAGCAGATGGATCTGTTAGAGGACAGGGCAGTGGAAATGCAAAAGTCACAGAATTAGGGAATCGTGGAATCATGGAATGGTTTGGGTTGAAAAGGACCTTAAAACCCATCCCATTCCCACCCCTGCCATGGCAGGGACACCTTCCACTGTCCCAGGCTGCTCCAAACCCCCATGTCCAACCTGGCCTTGGACACTGCCAGGGATGGAGCAGCAAGGGGTGAATGTCCTCCAGGGGTGGGATGGGAGCAGAGCCTGCTCTGCTCACCTGGATGTGATCCATCCTCTCCACCACTGAAGGAGTCAATTAGAGGGAATTCAGGGGAAAAAATGGAATGTCAATAACCAGAGATAAACAAAGCAGGGTCTGGGAAGAAGAAGTTTAATGAATGGGAGAAGAAAACCTGGATATTGTATCTAAGGGAAAAAGTAGAAATAAATATATTAATACTTAAAATATCTCAAACTTTTAAGTCATTTATACAAGGCCTGTTAACATCAAAAAGAATTGAGGTTTTATTTCTAATTAATTTTTTTTAAAACTTGTAGCAGCTAAATTAGACCTCTCTGATTGAGAGAGCTTTAAAATTTTGTGAAGAAGACTTTGACTCATCTCCTTTGAACATTCCTCAGAAGAGAAAGAGGTTTTTTAGAAAAATACAGCTTTCACAAGGACTTACAAAGCTGTGAGGGGACACGAGATTTTATTCCTATCTGTGCTTCCAGGCTGAAGTCCCCACAGTCCATTTGCACCAGAACTGAGTCAAACCTGGGTGTCAAATACACCTGAGGTGTCCCTTTAAATGTTTTTTTCTGTCCTCCCTCGTGCTTCAGGTCCCTCCCTGCTTCTCTTGGCTCCCCAGTTTGCTGCTGCTGGAGTGAAAAACGCTTTAAAGAGCAGCCTGTCATGCTTTTGGCTCCTTTGGGGGGCTTTAGGCTCTTAACCCAGGCTGTTGTTCCTTTCACTGACACAGCCAGAGGTCACCCTCCCCTTTTGTCACCCCGGCTCGAAAAGAGCAAGAGGTTGCAGTGCCCACAAAGCCCCTTTGTGCCCCAATTCAGCAGCTGAAGCACTTCTGAGCTCCCAGGTTGTGCCAGGCGCTGCCCAGACGCTCCCCTGGTGACAGAGCCACTGCTGGGGCTCTGTTTGCTGGGTCACACACACACAAAAAGCCTTCAAGAGTGGGTTAAGAAGGACTGGGATGTTCTAATCAGGTGCTCCTGACACAGGAGCACAGGGACTCATACATTATACATGGTGTCTGCAGTGCAGGAAATTATTCAGCAGCTCCCAGGAAGGGCCTGAACCCAACCTGAGCAGCTCTGAGGGGGTTGGCAGCTGCTCTGGCCACTGGCAGAAGAAGGGATTTTAGGGGTCTCAGAACCCTTAAGCTGATGTGGGGATAAACTTGATAATTTTCAGGCTCTGCACGAACCAGTTTCTCACCTGTGGATGAAGTTCAGGGCAAGAACTTCAATAAAAAGGAGTAAATCTCCACAAAACATTCTGCTTCCCCAAGCAAATCTTCAACACAAGCTGCAACACAACCCTTTCAAAATACTTAAAAATGTTTTGACAACCAGTCAAAATACTGATTAAAGAAACACAGCGGTGGACGAAATTACTCCTGACTGTTGATATCTATGAGCAATGTCTGACCAAAACTTCAAAAAATAAGTTAAAAATAAGAGTGTATCAGCGGGTTGGGGTGAATCCCCTCTTTGCCACCTGCCCAAGGTACTGAAGTGACTTTCAGGGCTCCCCCAGAGGTTTTATTTTCGAGGCTCAGCCCCATAAATGCTGGTTTATGTCACGAGGCACCGAGGCTGTCCGGGAGGTAAATAAATGTCCTGTCTATTAGTGAGTGCCAACAGCAACTTGGTGGCAACAAAGCCTCAGTTGTTGAATTATTTATGAATGCCAACGTTATTCATTCTGCTCCTGGAATCCTGGGGTCTCTTCTGTTTTGTTTATGCACATGCACACGCGTCGGAGATGTAATTTATATATAGAAAGCACGAAGAGGAGAAATCTGGAATATTTCCCTCTGCAGTTGATGGGGTTCCATTTCCTCAAGGGCCACATGACCTCCTTGCTTGTGAAGTCCTCTCACTCCTCATTTCAGAGCAGGATGTCTGTGAGAAGTTACCAGGAGATGATTGATGAGAGCATTTTCATGCGGCAGCGTTTTAAATATGGGTAATTGCAAAAGAGAGAAACTTGTGTCGATTACTGAAATTATCCACATTTTTTTTTCTCCCTTTTAAAGTTTTTCTTTCTACTCTTCGTTGTCTTTAACAGGAATTTTCCTTAATTATGTAACAGGATTTTTTCTTAATTATGAAGCATCAGAGTGCTGGATGAGACAATTCTGAGTCTCCGTTCAAATTTCTATTTTAGGAACTGTGAGAATTGTGGTCATCAAACTTCAGAGCTTCAATTCCATGATTTTTCTGGTGCAGAAAGAGGATTTTTTTTGCAGTTCTTGCATGTATTTCTTTCATTACAAACTGTAAACTCAGCTGTCAGAACATCAGGAGCCATCTCCAAGGAGTTTGTCATCGATGACACAAAATTTTGGTGCCACTTCTGTGCTTTTCCTTTACATTTGAGGAGAGTTTCATCTCCAGCTTGGAGCAATCCTCCTGAAATCAATGAATGCTTTCCTTGTGAGCCAGGAGGAGCTGTTTCATGTTTCCACATGTTCAAACTTACAGGGAAGAGTTGCTCATGGGATTTTTTTGCCCTACCCAGCTCTCCCCAATTCCCAATTCCTCCATCCCTTTCCCGTGCCCAGCTTTGTTGCAGCACTTTGGATTCCCTTGGATTGACTCCAGGAGAAAAGTCACCTCTGCCTTGGTGTCCAAAGGCTCATATTTGTTTATTAAAATGCTCTCAGGTCAATATTCTGCAAGCATGGAGCCCCAGCCAGGATTTTCCTGTAAGCTATTGGCATTGTGCTCAATAGCATGATCCTGACAGCAGATTTATTGCAGCTTGGAACACCCTGACAGGCAGCACCTCAATCCTGATTTTAGTGGAATTAAAGGGCAAAACTCACCCTTGGACAAGAACATTTCGCCCTGGTGGCTCCCTGAGGCTCAGCATTGCACAGACCCTTTTTTTTCCCTGTTCACCTGATTTATTGGTGAATTAATTTTTTTATTTAATTTATTTTTATTTTTCCACTCAACCACATCCAACTGCTCCCAGCATTGTGGGATTTCTGAGCATTGTAGAAGGAACCCATGGGTGCACCTTCAGTCATATGACAACCCCACAGCCCCACAAGTAATATTTGGCTCTGTTTGCTGAAGATGAATGGCATCTTAAAAAGTTCCATCATGTACAGTAATCATCATAATCATGTGGGCAGCCCCTTCCCCAGTTCCTTTAGCCCTGACTTTTGCCCTTTTTTCTTGATTGATAAGTGACAGCTTTGCATTCTAGGCCTTGAAATATATATTTACAGTAGTCTAAGAAATTTGTCCTTAATCAAAGGAGGCTTGACTTGCCAGCACATCTTTAGAATATTATTGAGTAACTCATTAAAATGTTAATAGCTTCTGTCAGGATTTATTGATCCTGATGTCAGCTTTTCTCAGAATAAGAAATTAAGCTGATTTTTATCTTATCTTCACACCGTGCTGAGTGATCAGGACTTAAATAGAATAATGAGAAGGGCTTGAGGAGAATAATCAGCATTTATCCAGCACTTGTGCCAGGGCTGAATCCAGACAGAGCCCTCCAGATGCACGAATGGGTTTTATGTGGTGTGTGAAACACTGTGGGATAGAAGGAAAATGAAGAGGACTTTTTTTATCTGGAAGATTCTGACAAATCTGCTGAAGCAAATAGAGGGGATAAAAATCACATGAACTATTTCTCTTGAATAAAACCAGATTTTTTTTTTAACAGCTTAGTAAAATAAAAGCTTGAGTGCCCTTGTTGTTGAGTACATCTTCAGTTATGCAATAAATAATGACAGAATTCTATCCCTCTGAATTTCTAGAAGACAAACATTTGATGTTGTTGACATTGTATGGATTATCTGTGGCACTGGGCAAAATCCTGCCAGATCCAGGAAAGGAGAGGGAGGGAAAGGTGTTTGTTTTCCAAACTGCTCATCTCAGGATCTTTCCCAGCAGGAGCAACAAGAGGAAAACAACAAATCCCACGCTGAGCCCAGCAGAGAAGGGTTGTCAAAGGTCAAGATGAATGAAAAAAATAAGAGAGAAGAATCTGTCTTTTATATCTTGCTTTAAAAATCATGAAGTTGGTGTTTTCTGATGGGAGAACACCAAGTGTTGCACAGCCTGAGCAGGATTTTAGCTCACGATGGGAGATTTGCTAATTCAAATGGACCCTGATATAGAAAAAATTATTTTTGTTAAATTATTCCCTTAAAAATGTATTTAAACAGCTGCTTACAAGGCAATTCCCTTTGAACCTGGCACATAGGAGCCACTGTTTCCCTGGTAAATACCTGGAGGGTGAGAGGCATTTATTGGCTGAAGGATTGGGACATTGAAAATGGGCTAAAACCTCACCTGGCTGCATTGGTGCTGTGGTGAAAAGGCTACAAAATGTAAATGTCTGCAATAAAAAAAGGCTCAGCCTTCTGATACAAGAGATTCCTTTAAATCCTCTGCTCCTATAGTGCAGAAATTAGAATTAGAATTAGAATTAGAATAAGAATAAAAAGTAGAATTAAAATTAGAATTAGAATTAAATTAGAGTTAGAATTAGAATAAAAAAATAGAATTAAAATTAGAATTAGAATTAAAATTAGAATTAGAATTAGAATAAAAAATAGAATTAAAATTAGAATTAGAGTTAAAATTAGAATTAGAATTGGAATTAGAATTAGAATTAGAATAAAAAAATAGAATTAGAAAAAAAAGTGGGTTTTTAGTAGTTTGTTTATAAGGGCAAGAGCTACAGCCAAGAGGGTGGTGAACTTCAAAAAATGCTGCAAAACTTCCAAAAAATCATCATAATAATAATTTTAGGACATCCTGAGAGAAGCTGTTTCCTAAATTAGAATGACTTGTCTGGATATTGAGTAGAGTCTGCAGTCAGGGAGAATTTCTAGGAGCCGTAGCTACGAGTGATATTGTTTTGGATTTGTTCAACTCACCTTTTCATCAGATTAATCCACATAACAGGACGATGAAATTTGGCTCAGCAGCCAGATGTCATCACATGCTTAGTGCATTTCAACCTGGCACTTCCAGTATTCGAGACTGAAGAGTGGAAAACCCCAAAATGATGCCTCGTTTATGGGACTTGCAGCTCTGATTTTCATTAACACTTTTCCTGTGACGGTTGCCAATAAATCCTGGAATTGCTTGCATTCCTTTAAAAAGGAGGGAGGCAACAGCTGCGAGGATGCAGGCCAGAAATATTACTTGGTATGTGATAAAGAGCATGAAATCTGCTTGAATCCTTAATTTAACATATTAATTTTGATGTATAAAATGCATAATTAATAATAATTTCTCAGAGTGACACGTATATTAAGAAATTCAATATGCCTATCAGTAACTATAGATTTTTTTGTGCAATCCTGTTCAATATTCAATAGAAAAGTTGCTCGTATCTGGAAATGACTTTAGGATCAAGGTCAGGGTTTTTATGGAGTGATTTGAGATTCCTCAGGATAAAAATGCCATCTAAATGTAAAGATACTGTTTGTTAGGCATTAGTGCTTTTACAGACAGTAAATTTAATGGGCCTGATTTTCATTTGCCTTTACAGTCAGATGAGGGATCTATTTTGGAAAAGTCACCACTGTGGGGGAAAGAAAAACAATAGCCAGGAAATTGCTAATGTTAATGTGATGTAAAGTCAAGCAACCATTTCCAATCTCGTTTAAACTTTGATTCAGGCAGGGCCTGGAACCTGCGCTTCATTTTAATCATGTCAGCAGTCCCAGCAGTGGGGAGACCACTTAAAATTAGGAATTTTTTTTTCTGCCTGCACAGAGGTCTCAGTCAACAGACTCCAAAATACATTAGCATTTCTCATCCCAGCTCTTAATGGATGGATGGTCTTCTCCCAAAACACGGGCACGGAATAGAGATTTAATGGAGCAGAAAAACTTCCCTGCTGGAGGGACTGAAAGGAGATGGGCAGGGGGAGGCTCATCCCTGGAAAGAAAGAGGGAATCTCAAGGAAAATCCCTCGTGAGGTGCTCTGAAGAATCACAGTGTGCTCATATGGGCACCTACACTCCTTCCTTAGCTGGGATAAACACCTCAAATAAGAGGGAAGGAATTTTTTCCAGAGGTTTCTCTGCCTTCTCCTACCCCCAGGGGTTGTGTCTTATCTTCCACAGAATCCCAGGACAAGCCAAGCTGGAAGAGACCCACGAGGATCATCCTCTGTGTCAGCAGTAAATAACTTTATCAAAGAACTCCCCACAACGGGGCAGAGCCAGAGGCTCCCTCAGAGCTGCCTCCCTCTCAATGGTGCTATTCAAATTATCTGTATTATTGGGCATTTTAAGGATGAATCTTGCCAGAGAGCTACTTTGAGTGTCTGCTGAAAAACAATGTCCCCTTGTGCCTTGGATTTAAAAATAAAGTGTCCATTCTGAATTTCAGAGCACGTGTTTATAAATAAGACACGCTCACAGCCCATATTTTGCACTTTCAGCTTTAAGTGCTGTGTGATCTCAAATTTGATGGGCTTTGGGTTTTTTTCCCCGAACGCAAAGATCAGGAAGAGCCATTTTATGCTGTTTCTAAAATAATGATGTGTTCTGCGTGGCCACTCGTGCATGTGCAGAGATATTTTTATATATTGTGAATATGTGTTTATGCTTCAGTCTTTGAAAGGCTGCTCACAACAGGAAATATTTGCACAATCCTTCAGGCCTCTGCACTCTTTTGAAGAAATCATTAGAATAAATTTGCTTCTGACACTTGGGGACTTTAAGAACTGTTGTGTGTTTTGGTGGGGGCTCTCTGAAACTTCTTTTTCCCCTTAAAATTGGCAAGGTGTATTTAGTTAGCTTATATATGGTTGGAGTTTTTTCGTTTCGTTTTTTTTTAATATATGCATTTATATATTTATATATTTTCCTAATAGAAAGTAGGGGTTGTATGTGATTGTGGCTAAAGGAGAGGACTGAAAAATGTTATAAGCATCTTCCTGCATGATCCAGGACAATTTTGTAGATGTTAGGATTGGAAAGGATTATCACAATTTCCTCTTTCTCAGAAATATCCCTGGATCTCGAGCAGGATCCGGGCCATGGGATGCCACCCTTGTGACTTGCCTGTGTTTTACCTCATGGGATTGGAATGAAATTCCACTTTAAAGACCTCAAGTTACTGGAAATTTATCATATTCTGTGGTAAAAGTTGTTTAATTCCTTGGTTGATCTCGTAGCCGGATACAGAATCCTTTGGTCTCAGAGACAAGGAGCTTCCCTGGGATGATTCTCTCTCCCAGCCCATTTCCAGCAGGGAAATGGGGGCACTGAGAGACTCTGGGAATGCAGTGATTATTCCCACTCTTGGATCTGCTGCATGTTTGTGATCCCAGCCTTTTGGGTCACCAAGGACTGTGGAAATCGCAGGTGAGATCTGCTGTGGCAAACATATTTAAATGGAATTTAATGTGGTAAAAAACACACCATGAATGAATGCAGAAATGCTTTAGAACTGCTATTTTCCAGTGTTTCCAGGCTTCCAAAGAAAAGGCCTTAATCCAGAGTTTGCTACAGCATTTGGAATATCTGGGTGGAAGCAGTAAAAGTGTTTCTTTGGGATATCACGGATGTAGGAGTTCACCCCAGTGTCCTCACCAGCAGTGCACAAGTTCCTACCCTCATCAGCTCCCAGCCTCCATGGAAACACAATAAAAAGCTCCTCAGTTTCAATTCTAAAACAAATCTTTGCCTTCATTCACGGATTTTCTTATCTTGATCCCCACGAGGACCTCCGGGTGAATCTGACTCACAAAAGCCTTGAGGAACCACACCCAAAAAATGCTGCTGATAAATATTCAGCTGACCATGGCCTGGCCCATGTGGTTTGGTCACTCCCCCAACCCAGCTTCACAGCCAACCAAGAATCTTCCAGGAAAACCTAAAAATAGTTTGCCAGCAAAGAGCGTGAGGATTGAGATTTCGTGGAACACAATTAGAGATGTGAAAATACGCCACGAGAAAAATACTGCAAGGATTTTTTTTTTTAAATTCCATTTCCTTCAGCTAAAATTTACTTCAGAAGTTTTCCACTTTCCATCTGACCCAAAAGGTTGGATTTTAAGTGATTCCTGACAAAAATAGCAGGTCTAAAGGGGCAGCAGGACAGAAACCTACCTGGGGAGAGCAAACACCTTGACCTCACAGGGAATTTCCCTTTGGAGGGGAACATTTCAAGGTGTTTGTTGAAATATATTATGAAAAATAACCTCCTTTCTCTCTAATATTTGAGCCACTCCTTTGTCGTGAGATTCCACAGGATTTTAACTCTCAGGGGAGTTCAGACCTGGCCAGAAAATCATGGAAAATGGGAGAAAGAGAGTGAGAGAGAGAATATTTTACCAAAATCACAGAAAATTTGGGTTGGGAGGGGCTTTAAAGATCTCATTCCAGCCCCCTGCCAGTCAGGGAATCTTCCACTAGACCAAGGCAAAGCTGGAAAAGTGAATCCCAGATTGAGGTCTCCAAGTTTTCATCCTCTTAATGGATGTACCCTGTGATTTGAAAAAAGGTAATTTAAGGAAATGAAGCACAATGGGTGCAAAACTGGGGAATTCATCCCTGAAAGTGCAAATGAATGGGAAATCTGCCAGAATTTCTCCAGAAATCTTGAAACGGGACATAAATGCTCACAACCCCAACCATGATTTTGTGCCACTCATAACAACACCCGATGATCCATCCAAGACCCCAAAGGAATTTAATAAGATGTTTTTAAATATACTTCTCTGTCTCTTCTGGTTGCATGGATGGAGGTAGGAGATAAAGACAGCACCCAAGCAGACAGAAGTGATGCTGGAAAGTCTGATGGGTTGATTTTTTTTGCCCCCTGCATCCCATAAAAATTGGTAATTGACATTTTAATGCATGACATGTCGCATTCCTTCATAACGCTGCCGTAATTGAATCCACGTGAAACTGGAGTGCTCTGGGTGACCCCGGAGTGTGCCACACACCTGGAAGCAGTGAAGTTCAATTAATATGTCATTGCTACTAATAACAGCTACCACTGAGAACCTCCAGCCAGGGGCTGCTCCAGAGGAAACAGTAATCCTTGGATTTGGGCAGATAACATACAGTAAACACCAAGGAGCCATTGTTTACGTGCAGCGCTGCTTTGGATCAACACTTAAAATCTTGCTCTCTCACTAATTTGGTTTTTTTGCACTGAATTCCACCATTTCGTTCACCCCTGCGCTGCATTTGTCTGGCTCGGTGTGCAAAAATTTGCAGCTCCTAAAATAAAATCGGCTGAGGGCCATTAGTGGACTGAATCAAACGGCGCGGAGACAAAGGTTCGTGCAATAAAAAGGGGGCATAAATCACACACTGGCACAGAGAGAAAAAAAACTGTGATAAAATGGCCTTAAGGATTTGATTTAATCTGTCAAAGCCCAGGGAATTTAGAGTGGAGAGTTGTGAGTCCTTCCTTTACTTGGCTCGTTGTTAAAATCAAGTTATCAAAAGTCCTACGTGAAGGAAATAGATGGGCACACACGAGGAGCCTGAATATTCCCTTCATCCATTTACTGGTCCAGCACAGAGGTTAAAATTCTCCTTTTTATTATTTCAGCATCAGGTCTGATTTCACTCACTCGTACATCAGGCTCTGGACACAATTTGGGTGTCCCAGGTGCTGAACCTGACAAATTATTAAACCACTTATCCAGAAGTTCATAGGCAATCAAAGATTGACAGAGCTCTGAGCAACCTGAGCTGGTGGAAGGTGGAATTGGATGATCTTTAAGGTCCACTCCAACCCAAAGCATTCTAGGATTGCTCCTGAATCCACAATATTTCTGCTGGGATGGAATTGGGATGCTGGCCGCGATTAGGGAGCAGGATATCGAGTTACAAACATTACATCACTCGGAAAAGCCACGCTACCGCTGAAGACCACGGTGGTGATTCATGAGGAGCTTGGCCTCTTCACAGAACCCTGTTTGCAGCATCAGACCCGGGAGTTTTGACTGGTGTTGAGGCAAACCTTGGGGGAGTTGTAGTTTGTGGCTGAGTAATCCCCAAAGATCCAGCTTCTTATTGAAAAAGGGGTTGAACTCATGCAGAACTCCCCTCCTCCTCCAGCAGCTCTCAGCACCACATCTATTTCATTCCTCAGGCCACGCTGGGCTCTCATCTCAGATTTGCCTCAGATTTATCTGTTGGCTTTATCTCCTCCTCAATTCAGTTCAGCTTTCCAGCTGATTCTCCCGGGCGTTCGTGATAAATAATGTTCCCTGTGTTTTTCATCCTCCTACTTCCCCTCACTTTGCTTTTGGATATCTCACTTTAGATCCTGCTCCGTTGACCTGCCTGAAATCCCACCTTTATGGGTTTAGAGCCCAAATTTCCCCAGTGATGGTGGCTAAAGCACTGGGAAGGCAGCTGGGAGAGTATTTCTCTCGTATTAATTGCACAAATCCTGCTCATTCTAAGACCCTTTCTGGTGGTTTTTTGAAGCCTCCAGTCCATGCTGCATTTTCAGAGGGGCAGAGGCACGGCTGGAATCAATCCCACTGTATTTGCACTGCCCAATATCTGCAATCTATTCAGGGTAAACATTTCTCTGCCAATCCCCACTGCAGGAAATTTCCCAAGATATGCTAAAGGCACCTCTCCAGTGCTGGAAAAACCCCGCAGCAGAGAAAGCTGGGGGGAAAAAAATAAATACAGAGGTTCAAAAGGGAGGAAAGAGGAGAAAAGCACATTCAGAATTTGTCTTTAAGCAGGAGGTGAAGAAATAAAAGCTTTTCTGAAGCCACTCGAGTGACAAAAGGAGGGTTTGGAGGCAACAAATTGGACCAGTTTGTGTTGGGGGAGGGAATCTACTGATTTCTTCCCTCAGAAAATACATTTATTGGGAGACTTAGAGCCAAGGATCCTATTTGGTGGGGCTGGTTTTATGGAGAACTCTGCATGAGAACAGATAATTCCAGGAATTTTTGGAAATTTCTAATTAGTACCAGAAATCCATGGAATAACTCCATGCATTTGTCTATAGCAACATGAAATTTTCTCCTCTTTGTTTCTTTGTTTGTTTGCTTGTTTGCTTCTTTATTTGGGTTTTTTTGGGTTTGGGGAGGGAGGTTTTTTGTTTGTTTGGGGTTTTTTTTCTTAGATAGGAAAATACCCTAGAAATGATTTGGAAGAAATTAAACTAGGTTTTGCATTTTCTTGCAAATAATCCAAATCACATCATCATTTCCAAATTCATAAATTGCTCTGGGATTGGGCTCTTCGAAGGAGAATGCATAAAAAATCTGAGCAGTAGGAAGCCACAGGGTGATTTTAACGGGTCGCAGGCTGGTTCTTAGAGCCTTTTTCCCACCTCAGACTTCAACGTCTTCCTCATCCTGACGTTCCCTGGCTGGAATTCTCCTTTCTTTTTTGGTGGGTTTTGGTTTTTATGTTTTGGGGTTTTTTTTCTTCCTTTAGGTTTGGAATTTTAAAAGAAAAATCAAAAAACCCCACAGTTCAAGCTCTAACTCTGGAGCAAAACACCATTTTCCCTCATTTTCCTGCCCTACCATGGAGTGATCCTGAAGTGATGAATTTGGGGGAGATTTCAATTGTCTTTGTGGAAAAGTTCAAACTTTAATCTCCATCTTTTCCACAAAAAAAATGTGGAGGAGCCCACATTGGAGCAGGTTTGCTGAAAGGACTCGTGACCCCACTGGAGCCCCAGGCTGGAGCAGTTCCTGGAGGAATGACCCCATGGAAATGGGATCCACACTGGAGCAGTTCCTGGAGGACTGACCCCATGGATAAAGGGAGCAGTTCCTAAAGGAATGACCCCATGAGAAAAGGGACTGACACTGGGGCAATTCCTGAAGGACTGACCCCAAGGAAGTTGGAGCAGTTCCTGAAGGACTGACCCCATGGAAAAAGGGAGCAGCTCCTGAAGGACTGACCCCATGAGAAAAGGGACCAACACTGGAGCAATTCCTAAAGGAATGACTCCATGGGAAAAGGGACCCACACTGGGGCAATTCCTGAAGGACTGACCCCATGGATAAAAGGAGCAGTTCCTAAAGGAATGACCCCATGGAAACGGGATCCACACAGGAGCAGTTCCTGAAGGACTGACCCCATAGGAAAAGGGAGCAGTTCCTGAAGGATTGACCCCATGGAAGGGACCCACACTGAGGCATTTCCTAAAGGAATGACCCCACGGGAAAAGGGACCCACACTGGGGCAATTCCTGAAGGACTGACCCTGTGGATAAAGGGAGCAGTTCCTGAAGGATTGACCCCATGGGAAAAGGGACCCACACAGGAGCAGTTCCTGAAGGACTGACCCCATGGATAAAGGGATCAGTTCCTGAAGGACTGACCCCATGGATAAAGGGACCCACACAGGAGCAGTTCCTGAAGGACTGACCCCATGGATAAAGGGATCCACACTGGACCAGTTCCAGAAGAACTTCAGCCTGTGGGAAGGACTCACTTGGAGAAGTCCTTGCAGGATATTCTCCTGTGGGAAGGACCCCTGGAGCAGGAAGGAGTGAGGAGGAAGGATCAGCAGAGACAACCTGTGATGGACTGAGCACAGCCCCCATTCCCCATCCCTTTTTGCCAGAGGAAGAGAGGAGGCAGAGAAAATTGAGAGCAAATTGAACCCAGGAAGAAGAGAGGGGTGGGGCAAAGGTGTTTTTAAAGATTTGCTTTTTATTTCTCATTATCCTGCTCTGATTTGATTGGAAATACATTCATTTTCTTCCCAAGTTGAGCCTGCTTTGCCTGTGGCAGCAATTCCTGAGCATTTTCCCTGTCCTTGTCTCAACCCAGGAGCCTTTCATGGTATTTTCTCTGCCCTGTCCCACTGAGGAGGGGTGACAGAGTGGCTTTGGGGGGTGTCCAGCACCCAGGCAAGGCCCACCCTCCACAAGAGGCTGTGGTTGAACCCCTTGGGACAAAGGAGGGAACTGGACATTCATCGTCTGACTGATCCTGTGTATGAAACTTCCTGCTGCTGGAAAAGCAGAGGGACAAGTTTGCAGTGCATTTGCATGATGGATTCCTCACTAATTCCCTGGTGCTGGTGGGTCTTGGGGATCAAAGTTCAGGATCGGTGCCCAAAGGTCAAACAGATCATTTCAGAGGGCAGCGTCTTCTGGGTGTCTTTCCAATGGAGACAGAGATTGAACTTGGGTCATCTTTGTTTAGTTAAGATTGAACCTATCCTGAATTCCCACAATAAAACATGGAAATCTTGATGATAAGAACCCTGACCATGGGAAGAAGTCAAGCAAATCCACAAACAGCAATGAGGAAAAGCAGCAAGTTCTGCTGGTGCATTCTCACTTATCCCATGCCCATGCTGGACCTTCCCAATCAGCCTGATGACATCAGCAAGGAGACAGAGCTTCCCTTCCCTTCCCTTCCCTTCCCTTCCCTTCCCTTCCCTTCCCCCCGAACGGGCACGGAAATACACGGCTGGAAAGGGGAGCTGAGGTCCTGCTCGTACAGATCGAGAGACAGAAAAAAACCCCCGCAAAGTTCTTTGCTGTTACCTACCGTGCAACGCGTTGCTATGTTTGTGTTTGAGCTCCAAGACATTCACTCTCCTTCTCCCGCAAATTTCAACGTGGTTTCTTTTGGCCTGGGATAGCAACAACACCACAATAAAAGGACAGAGAGAAACAGTTCTCAGACACAGATGCATTACCTTTATCCCTGG
>VZRV01005437.1:39191-69298 GCA_013398115.1 Falcunculus frontatus
CCCCCATATTTTTTTTTACCTCTGCTCTTGCGTCCAGTTTCGGTGGCAGGCGGAGGTTGCATTGAATTTTGAGAATTTCCCCATAAAGCTGAAGTTTCTTTTCGATGGGTGTTTTTTTGTTGGTTTTTCTTTTTTTCCTAGATTAATTTGGGCTTATTTCACTCGGCAAAAAAACTCCCAGCCCGGAACACGCTTCCGTAAAAATAAAAATACAGCGGCGGGGTAAATCTGGCGTCGCCAATGTGCCCAGGAGAGGTGTCCCCATAGAGAAGGGCAAGGGGCTGCTCCTATTTTGAGGGTAAAAAGGGCAATGCGGGTGGGTGGAAAGGGGCATCGCCCCGTCCCGCCGGTGCAAGGCTCTCGCTGAGGTTTCCTTGACCTGGAAGCCAGCTCCAGCCTAAATCCCACCCAGGACGGCGCAGCAGAGCCTGTTCCCATTCCCTGTTTGTCTTCCCTACAAAAACCCCCAGGAGCGTCAGCCGAGGGACGGGCGCGGTCCCGGTACCTGAGCCAGGAGGGGATGGATTTGGGACCAGAGGCCGTGCGGGAATGTCCTGGAACCCTTCAGGGCTCCACTCGCCCTCTCCTCGCCCCACATCTCAAGCAGGGAAGGCAGGAGGTGCCGCAGTGTCCCCCCCACTCGGGTCCCGGCCGAAGGGAGGTTAAAGAGCGTGGCCTTTCCCTCGGCGTGGCCGGGCCGGGCTCTTTCTGCTGTAATGGGATAATTACGGAGGGGCGGGCGAGCTTAAGCAAACACACTCGCCCGCCGGCCAGGCCTCTCCCGGGGATTAATATTAAGGACCGGTGCATTGTGTCCTGCGAACGGGCGCTCCCATCCCCCTCGGCCCCCTTGGATGTGGAGCCGCGTCTCGCCGGGCTCCGCTGGTCCTTCCTTTCTGTCCTTTCCTCGCTGCTTCAATGCCCGCTCTGGAAGGGGCGCTGGGCTGGGTGGGCTCCCCGTGGGACCGGGGGTGTGTCCCCGTGAGAGTGGGACAGGGACACTGACTCGGGTTTGTGTCCCCAAAAGCAGCGCCGCGCTGCCCAAGGGCTCCCGTCGGGTCGGGGCCGCGTTAAACCTGGCCGGGCACGGCTCAGTCCTGCCCGGGCTGGGCTTAATTCCCTCACTCGGGACACGACAAGGGACCCACACAGCGAAGGTGGCCCCGAGCCTTGCGGTGACAGCCCCATGAGCTCTCCGAGGGAGGTGGCCCGTGGGTCCCGGCACAGCCTGGGCTCTCGGGGTTTGCTTCATCTTCTCCCCGAGCGCTGCTTCGGCAGCTCCGGGGTTAAGCCCCGGTCAGCGGGGGCTGATGAGCAGCGGCTGCGGGCGGGGAGGGCGCCGGGGCGGCCCCTGGGCAGCTCCCTCGGAGCTCGGCCCACTCTGTATGTACGAGAGGCCGTGTGTGAATATATTTGTGTGCGTGTATACACGTGTAATACGTAAAATATCTATTCTATATCCAGTATAAATGCGTGCTGTGTCTATACCTGTGTGTGTGTGTCCAGGTACGCTTTACCCAGGGCTGAAACAACGGGGGAAAGTCTCGGGTGACTTCCCTGCGGTGCCTTGGGGCTGGGGAAGGGGGTCCCACGCGTGTCCCTGCCCCACACCCCCCCCGTGACCCCTCCCGCGGGCAGCTGCGCCCCGGGTGGGGGGACAAAGGCCCCCTCGGGGTCACGGCCGGTGCTCCGAGAAGGGCAGCGAGGGGCGAGGGGCTCCGCTGGCCGCTTGGGGAGGCCGGGGGGAACGGGTTCGGGCTGCCCCAGCCAGCGGCCCCCGCCCCCGGCTCCCCCAGGGCCGGCCTCCCGTCCCCTCGCAAGTGCTAATTGCGGCTCTGCGCTGGCTCCTCTGGATTTGGGTCCCTCGGAGGGCGCTGCGCGGGAGGACACGTCACGGATACATTATCCCCTCCCCTCTTGAGGCTCTCCTGGCTTTCTGCAGCCTTTGCTAAAGAATTAAGCGAGAGGTCCACTTCAGAGCTCCTTCTGGTCCTGGAAAAATAAATAAATAAATAAATAAGGCGAGGAAAGAAAAGAGAAAGGAAAAAAAAAAAAAAAAGCGGAGATATCGGTGCTTTCAGACGAGGAGCGTGGCGGCTGTGATTTCCGAGAGGAGGGGAATTTTACCTTCGATCCTTGCCGAATGGTGAGGATCGCTGCTCGTTGCGGGAGGTGAATGTAGCAAACCCTCCCCTTGCCTTTGAAAGGCATGTCTCTGCCAAAGAGCCACCGCTTCGCTCTTGAAATACGTGACAAATAAAAAAGAAACTGAAAAAAAAAGAGAGAGAGAAAAAACGATTCCTATCTCGCAAATTCTTTTTCTTTAAAAGGAGGAAAAAAAATCAAAAACAAACCAATAAATAAAAGCAACAAAATCAATCCCGCGCCTTTGCCAGAGCTCGGACTTGTTTGGAAAGAGACAACGCTGAAGTGGCACTGGTCCCGAGGAAAACGGATCCTTTAATTTGACTCCGCATGAGAAGCACTTTTGGAGCCGGGCGCAGCGGCCGCAGCGGCAGGAGCAGCCCCGCAGCCCCCGCAGCCTCCGCAGCCTCCGCAGCTCCCGCAGCCTCCGCAGCCCCCGCAGCTCCCGCAGCCCCCGCAGCCCTCGGGGCTCGGCGGCCCCCGCACCCCGGCGCTGCTGGAGCCCCTTCAGCGGCAGGAGCAGCCCGCCCGGAGGGTAGCGGAGCAGGGAAAGGAGCGCCGGTGATTTCGGAGCACTCCAGCCATCAGCAGCCGCCGCACCGGCTTTGACTTTGGTTCAGCGGGGAGCTCGTCGTGTCCTCGGCATCTCGGGCTCCGGGACCAGATCATTTTGCACTTCATTCAACGAGAAGCGAGGTCGTTCGGTTTGCTTTTTTTTTTTTTTCCTTAAAAGACAAAATGTCCAAAAATGGTTTAGCCTGCTTAGCCCGATGATTTCTTGCATGGACGCTCTGTTTTCTTTTTTTTTTTTTTTGATTATTATTTTTGGACGGGGAAGGATTGAGTAGAAGAAATCGTTCGGTGAAGGGAGCCCAGCGGTTTGCTCCTCGTTTTGAGGAGAAGATCGGGATCCGATTCCCAGCTGCACGCAGAGGACGAAGGTTGCCGTGGGTCTTTCAGTCTGGGTTTTGAAGCCCCCGCTACTGCAGGCTCAGAGCAGAACTGCCTTCTCCGAGTGGCTTTCCTGTCCTGGTTGTGGCTCAGAGATCGCCTCCCCCCTCCTCGCACCCTTTCTGTTGGTGTTGTTTTTGTTTGGTTGGTTTGGCTTTTTTTCCCTCCTCTTTTTGTCTTTTTTTCCCCCCTCCGTTTATTATTATTATTATTAATTATTTGATTTGTTTTGGGTAAATTCCTTTCCTTAAACGAAAATACTAACTCTGCAGTGGAAATCCATGCCCTCTGCCATTCGGAAGAATCGGGTCTAATATGCCAGTGACATCCCCGCCTTGCAGCAGTCGCGATGAAGGAAAAATCCAAGAACGCGGCAAAGACTAGACGGGAAAAAGAAAATGGAGAATTCTACGAACTGGCCAAACTGCTGCCCCTGCCCTCGGCCATCACCTCGCAGCTGGACAAGGCGTCCATCATCCGCCTCACCACCAGCTACCTGAAAATGCGAGCCGTCTTCCCCGAAGGTAAAACCACCCCCGGGGCTCCGGGAGCCCGCACGGGAGGGACGGGGAGGAACCGCGGGCCGAGAGACAGCGGGGAGGGGGTGCTGGGGTGGGCACAACCCCATCGGCGTCCTGGCAGGAGGGAAGGGGATGCCTTCAGGGGTCCCAGAACCGGTGGAGAGCGAGAGGGGATTGAGGGAAAAGCCGCCGGGCTGGAAAGGAGCCCGTGTGCTCTGGGAGAGGAGGCAGCGCTGCGTTGCCCCAAAGCCGGCGGCGGTGGGAGGCAGAGCCGGCCGGTTCATCCCCCTTTTCTCCCCCTCCTCCTCGGCTGCCGGCTCAGCTCCACTGGCTCGGGGGGACCGTCCCGATGAGAGGGGGCTCGGTTCGTGTCTGCAGCCCCGGAGGAGCCAGCCCGGCCCCCGGGGTGGCCCCACGGCACGGCGCTTCCCATCCAGGCACGGCCTCGGGGAAAAAAAAACCTGTGTGGTTGTTATTATTATTTTGTTTTGGTTGGAGTTTTCTAGAGCTAGGGAAGCAGGCTGGGAATGAAGGCGCGGCAGCTTCGCAGCGAGGCCCTGCGCCTTCTCCTGGGGCCGGGAAGAGAAGGGAAGCAGGGTCCGAGCCCAGCCCGGCCTCAGCGGGGCCGGGACCCCGCTGCTCCCCGGCCGGGGCTGCGGCTCTTCTCGGGGATACCCAGCAACGAGGCCCGGCACCGATCTCTCCTTCCCGCAGGGTTTGGGGAAAATCAGCCCTCCGGGAGCCTCGCACCTTTCCCCCCGAGCGCCCTTGGGGCAGCCCGGGGCGAGGGGAGGCTGCGGGCCGGCAGCCGTGGGGAGCCGCCGGCCGCCCGTGCTGTCCGTGGGGGCGCTGAGCTGATGGGAGCCGTGGGATGAAGCGCTGGTCAGTGCCTGCGGGTGGCTAAATAAAGCCCAGCTCCCCTGCTTTGTCATTTGTTTGTGCCTCTCCGGACTGGGAGCAGGGTGAAGGAATTAGCAAATTCCGCGGTGGAAGGTTCGCTCTCCGTGGCGGTTTCTAAGGAGCTTTATTAAAAGGCTAAAAAGAAAAACAAAACCAAAAATAAAATAGGGGGAGGAGGGTGCAGAATAAACCCCCCCCTCCCAACCCGAGCAAAGCTTACCGTTGTGGCCATTTAATTGAGAAATTTCGGGAGCACGGAGCAGCCGTGCTATGGGAAGCCAGGGCTCCTTTAGCGTGCGCTCCCGAGGCACGGAGCAAGGGAAGCGAGGCGCTGCTCCGCCGCATTTTCCAGCCATTATTCCCCATCGGGAAATTTTCCCGATGAGAAATAGAGCGTCGTAATTTCGAGGCGGGTCACTCGCCGGCCGTGCCTGGGGAACACGTCCCCGAACGCCTTTGATTTAGGAGGGAGGAAAAGCGGCACGTTTCGAGATGCTGCTGGATGCATCCCGGCTTTTCCAGCCCTGCTGATCCTCAAGAGCAACGAGACGACCCCGAGAGCAGGTTTATACCCACAGCTCGGGTGTGTTTTATGTGTCTGTCTTCCCTAAACAGGCCGGGCGTGCGCTTCCGCACACTCTGCTTATTAAGGGCAACGTTTAAATGCATACAGCGAATTCCTGATCTTTCATCGTCTTAAGTACGGGTGGAAATACATTTAAAACCAAAGCTTTGCATCCAGGGATGACAGGCCGGGGGAATTACCGCCTCCGGTCCCCGAGCCCTGCTTTTAGTGTCTGGGAGGGTTGAGGGGAAAGGGGGGAGCCGGAGAGAGGCGGCTGCGGGCAGCGCCGGCTGCAGAAGGACTTTTTTGGGGGGGGGGGTTTCTTCCACACAGTCCCTCATTACCCAAATTCCCTGTCCCTCGGGATTTGCCCGTGGAAGGAGAGGAGGGGGGGTCCCCATCCGTCCATCCGTCTGTCTGTCCTCCCTCTCCCCTTTTCATACTCGGCTACTGGTTTCCAGTTGGCTTTACTGGGAGGGCAAACGGGCAGCGCCAACAGCCCGGAAAGGATTCCCAGCTTAAATCCCGGGGCAGCGAGACCTGGGGAAGGAGTTCCATGGCAAGGGTTGGACCCGATGGGTGCGGGGCACCCTCGCCCGAAATTCTGGGGCATGAAATAAAGGTGGGCACGTACCAGGCCCCCTCTCCAGCGCCGGGGCAGCCGCGATGCGCTCCCACGGGAGTTGCCCCCGGAGCAGGGGTTCAGCACCCCCGGGCTGCCCCATCCGTCACCCCATAAGGCTTAAAAAGGGGGCAGGATGGGGGGGACAGGTCTGAGACGCCACCAGACGCGTGCTAGGCCCGGAATAGCTGGGGCCAGAGCCACCAGAAACGTTGTTCAGCTGCAGACCTGGCTTCCAGCTCTGTCTAGACTGGAGGGAAAGAGAGAGAGAGAGAGAGAGAGCTGTGTTTTTAAAACCCTCGGTGGATGGCTTCCCCCCTCATTTCCACAGCGAGCTGACACAGAGTTTAGGGAAAGTTTGAGACCCTCAGCGAGGTGACTGATCCCAGCGCTTCCACAGGGTTTGTCAGGGGCTCGGGATAGGTCTCCTGCTCAACTTTTCCCGAAGATGGACCGAACCCTCAGTGGCGCCCGGTCAGGCTCCAAGCAGCGAGAGTGAAAGGGGATTTCTGCCCCAGCTCCTTTCGCCCTCGCAGTGCAAGCCCTGGAAGGGACAAGTTCGTGCTCCGATAGCCCAGACTGTGCCCTGCGATATCGCTGCGACCTTGAGATTCAGGAGTTAAAGTCAGGACACAGCAACCTCCAGCCTCCCCCGCGCTCCCGCTCTCTGACACCGTCTTCTCTCGTGTTTTGATTTTTTTTGTTGTTGTTGCCACGGCTTTGTCTCTGTAGAACAGAAATACAGCACGAGTCGTCTTCTGTCTCGGCTGTCAGTATTTTTTTTATTTTTATTTTGAAAAAGAGCTAATGAAAGAAAGAGAGGCGAGAATGAGTCGCGTTTAAAAACCGCGATTCTCTGCCCCCCGGTTGTGGCAGACTGGTTACATCGTCACCCTCTCCCTCCCCCATCCCCTCGCAGTATCCAAAACCGATTAAAAAATTGGACATTTGTGGTTGTTTAAACCGGATGGGAGCGAGCTAATTAATATGTGACCCAAAATATAACGTGCGCAATACGAAATAATCTGAATAAAGTGACTGAGCTGTAGATCTCAGACCTTCCTTATTCCGAGAGGCAGACAATAGAAATTACTAGGATTATTCACAGTCTTCGGTCCCCATTTAAACCTGGACAAGAATTGTATATTTTAAGAAAATCGAGGCGAATCGCAGCTATTTCATCGGATTGTCACACGCGCTCGGAAAAGGTTCATTAATGAATTAAATAAATAAATAAAGCGCCAGGCGTGAGTAATCCCATTTGGAAAGCCAGCCCCTATTGTACTAACCACTAATAGTGACATTCAAGGTCTTACTAAAACAAAAGTGCTTTTTTTAGGGTTTTCCTGGGGCCGTTCCCAGGCGGCAGGAGCCGGTGGCCCCGCGGTGCGGGGTCGGGGCGGGGTCGGTGCGGGGACGAGCGGCGGGGTCGCTCCGGTCTCTCCCGGCCGTAGGGGAGGGAGGGAGGGCAGGAGGGAGAGAAAAAAGGGCGGGGGTCACTGCCGTGGGAGCTCTGGGTCCGCCCGTGACCTCCTTGTCTGTAGGACGCCCGCTTTGGGGCCTCTTAACACGATCTGGTGGGTTTGGCTCGGCGGGGAGAGCCGGGTTTGTGCGGGTGTTCTGGGGGGCAGATTGGTTAGAATATTTTTTTTCCACTTCTTTATTTTTAATTTTTTTCTGTGACTTTGCCTTTTCTTTTTCTTTTTTTTTTTTTAATAAAATAAAAATCTTGATTTTTACGCCCTGCCCTCGGCCGCCTTCCCGGCCGGTGACACTGAGCCCGCAGAGCTCTTGACCCGAGAATTTTCCCCTCTCAGAGGTTCCCCTGGCCGGGCCCGGGGGTTCCCCGCGGGCTCCAGACCCATCGTGGCCCCCGGGATCCAGCGGTGCCGTCGGGGCTCAGACTCTCGCTCCTCGCTGCAGAAGGGGCTTAGGGTGAGGTGCCAGGGCTGCCCTCGCCCCGCTGCCTCCCCCTCGTCTTGGGGGGACAGCAGAGCCTCGGACCTCGCCTCGACGAGGGGTACAAAGCTCGATGGAGCTCAGGGGCCGCCCCCCGGGAATTTCCCCGGGGCTCTCTCGGCCGAGGGAGGCACAACCGAGCTGGGGAAAACCCAAAAACCGGGATTGGCGGCGAATTCCCGGGGTTTGTCGTTGTCCTGAGGTTCCTTGTGAAGGGTTGGGGACCTTGAGCTCCGGGAGAGCCGGGGAACAGCCCAGCAGACACAAAGGAAATACTCCAAGTTACAGGGCAACCCGATACTTAACATAACACGTCGCGAAGTAATTCTTTTAGCAGAATCCCGAGCTGAAAAGCTACCGGGCTTTCAAATGTGTGTGTGGACGAGCTTATGTACGCCGAGAGCAAAGGCGGGAGTTGTTCCCAAATATTTCTAGATCTTATTACAGTTTCACTAACCCGCTGCCTCCCTGGAAACTGGGAAATGGTACAAAGTCAGTGCTGAGGTACTTTGAGAAACAGCCAGAGATGTGAAAAGACGGAGGGGGCGGAGGAGGATTTTGTCCGTGTTTGCCACAGGGAGGGGAACGCGTTTGTGCTAAAATCCCCCCGTTTCTCAAAGGCAAAAGCAGCTGTAATTTTGGGGTGTTTGTAGAAAACCCTCTCTGCCTCCGGGCCGGCGTTGTCGGAGCCGGAGCTGCCGCCCGGTGCCCGGAGGGGTCCTGCGGGCACAACAGCGCTTGGGGCCGGTGGTTTCCGTGCCAGGCATCTCTGTCCTGCCCTGCCCACACAGCCCCGGGCCCGACGGGGTCAGACACCGGCACAAACCCCAGGAAAAGCCGGGCACACGAGGAGAGGGGCTCATCTCGCCCGTCTTTGCCCGCGGCGGGTGCCAGAAAAGAGAAGGTTGAGCCTGGGACCTGCGGGTCACCCTCTCGCAAGCGGCCCTGGGCTGTGCCAGCTCCCGCTGAGCCCAGCCCCGGCTTTCCGGGCTTTCCGCTGCCGAATCCCCCCAGGTCGCTGGATCTGGACGATTCCTGACCCTCCAGCACGGCAAAGGAGCCGCTCTGGGGCCAGGCCACCCCCACGGGTGTTCCCGGCGTTTGGGGGAGGATGCTCCAGCTGCCCGCTAGCAGGGAATTCTCTCTCCGGGCCAGGTAATTCCTGCTGCCAGGGGATATTTGGAAATATTTCCTTCCAAACGACCCCCGTCCGGTGGCAAAGCCGTGTGGGACAGCCGGCAGCTCTCCCAGACAGGGATCCCTTCCCATCCCAGTAAAATCCCATCCCGAAGGAGCGGTGCGGGAAAGGCTCGCTGTGTTTCGGCAGCGATTTTGGCCTCGCTCCAGGCCAGTGAGCGAATTTGTGTGTTATTTACTGGCCGGGCAGCAGCAGCCCGGCGGAGCCTATGGCATCCATATGTTTACAGGACGCGTTTGCGAATCTCTCGGAGGAGAAGTTAATGGGCTTTAGTCCTTTATTCCAATGTAAGGTTTTATTCGTTTCGTTTTCACCTTTAAAGCGATCTGCTGGCGGATTAAATGATAAAATCACCGGCTTTAAAATAAGCTCAGACGAATGCCAGGCTGATCCACCGAACGTGTTTATGTTTGATGCGCGTTCGCGATTGCGACTCCAATTTAAAATTCCGAAGGGACCAAGTCTGAGCAAGTGACTTTTTTTTTTTTTTTTAGCCAGATCTAGGAAAGAGCCTCAAAACTTGTGCAGATTTTGGGATGCTGTGAAAGGACAGGACGGAGCGAATTGTCTCGCACGGGTGGGGCAGGGACGCGGATCGTTCTTGGAGAGCTTCGTGAGAGCTCAAGGAGTAAATCTGCGCCGTGTTTCGGAATGTAAGAGCTCAGGACGGCTTTTACACCGCTGTGTGACTCCCTTTGCAGGGCTACAGTCTCGTATTTCGAGATCTGTAATTAGGAAATCGAAATAAGGGCAAACCTCGCGGCACAGGGACAGACTCTGGAGTTCGCATTTTGTTGCCGCCTCGGGGAACAAACTGCACCACGACTCCGCGATTCCCAAAATTTCCTCCCCGGACGAAACAGCGTTTCAGCAGAAGGCACATTTTGACGTGTGTCTAGAAGTTTAGGAGCCTTTTCCAAACGGAGAATTGGGAAAGGGCGGACAAAAGCGCGAGTTTTCGTTTGGCACTTCCAAGCAAATTTCCCGGTGCTTCTTTCAGAGTAGGGAAGATGTCCTTCTTCACCTTCCCATGGGAAAGCGCAGCCATTCGCTGGGAATTCCAGCACTTTGGAGACACCAGGAGAGATGGACACGGGGTGGGGATGCAGACCCCGCTTTTTGGGTGCTGCTACCGCCTCGGGACGGCGGAAAGGAGGGGTCAGGACCGGCCGAGGTCCCCGGTGTCGCCTTCCTGGCGTTGGAAGCTCCTTAGCGCTTTCCTGGAGGGAGCAGGACATAGAGTCAGGCTTCGCTGGCACCGGGAAGGGAATCAAAACTCTGGGAAAAGCACCGCGGGCAGCCGCATCCTCCCCGCCGCCTCCCGTCCCTCCGGTGGGAAATCCTGCCCATCCCAAGGGATGCCCCAAGAGCGGAGAGAAATTCCCCATCATTTCCAGGCCGGCTTTAAGTGGCCAAAGCACACGAGGATCCGTGAGGGCGTCAGGAATCACGGAGCTGGAGCTCAGGGCAGGAATTTCTGCCAATTTTTCCCTCCCGTTCCGGAACCGAGCGGGGCTCCCGCCGCAGAGGGGAGGGGGAGGTTTCTTTGGAAGCACCTGGGAGGAGAAAGGGCACCGGGGGAGAACACGGGGCTGAGTTTCCTAGCGGAGCATCCGTGAGCAGGAGCGATTGAGGAATTCCAGGCTGGCAGCATCGAATCCCAGCCTTTCATCCAGAGCCACCGGCCCTTCCTCAGCGCCCTCCAGGCTCCGCGGCCTCCCCGAAGCCGAGGGTTGGCTTTTCTCTCCAAAAATGAGGCACTAAACGGATGCGGTGGCATCCTTCCCTTCCCCTCCATCCCTTGCGGGTCCCTCTGCCACCAGGTGCCCACAGGAGTGCCCAGCTCTTGGCCTGGCACCGTGGCGGTCTCGGCTCCAGCGGGGAGCTGCTGAAAGGCTTCTTTTCACCGAGGAAGCGAAAAACAAACAAACAAACCAATGAACACGCAAACCCCAGCCCAGCCGCCCCTCCTCGCCCCGAGGCAGCTCCATCAGAAAGCTTCCACTGTCACCAGGGCGGTGCCGGGCTCTGGGGTCGGGCTGTGGGGTCAGGGCTCCATGGGGCCGGGGGGACGAAGCTGTGTCCGTGCTGTCCGTGCTCAGGTGAAGGGGCAGTCGGGGAGGTTCATCCCTGATCGAGTTCCGGCTCTTTTTAACCTCCTCATCCTCCTCCTTGGGCAGGGACAGCGGGACGGGGACGGTGCCGGTGCAAGGATGGGACGGGCCCGGCTGGCGATGGGTCTGCGGCCGCCGCGTCCCTGGGGGCTCTCTGGGAAGGGGGAAAACGCATCCGCAGGGATGCTGTGCTCCAGAAAAAGGACAATTCCCTCCCAAAGCCCACGTGTAGAAGGGACTCAGCCTCTCCCACCTCCCCGCGGGAGAAGGGGGAGCACGGGCAGCGCAGGTCCCGCTCGGGAGGACAGGGCTGACCCCGCTCCGCTTCCTGCTCTAACCAAGCCCTTGTTTCCCTTGCAGGTCTGGGCGACGCCTGGGGCCAGCCGAGCAGGATCGGGCCCCTGGATAACGTGGCCATGGAGCTGGGATCCCATTTGCTTCAGGTAGTGAACTCCTTCCTCCTCCCGTACGCGCTGCACATCGGAAACTTGGGGTTGAGGTGTTGCCTCTCCTCCTCCTTTTCCTCCTCTTCCTCCTCCTCCTTCTACTCCTCCTCCACTTGCTCTTCACCCCCGCACCACAACAGGAGCCTGGCTGAAGCCTTCACCCCATTCCCGAGCCTCGCCGGGCTGGGAGAGCAGAAAAAGAGACACCAAGCACCCGTATTTCCATTATTTCACTCTTTTTTCGCCTTTGATACTGCAGAAGCCAGAGGCGCTCATCCCCTCTGTGCAGAATCACTGAGAATTTCGGTGTCTCCCAGCCCTAAAAGCTTTAATCAGCCGCCCCAGAAGTGCCGGGGGTGTCCCCGGGAACCCCCAGGGGAGGGGACCGAGGATGGGAGGGGAAAGCCGGGAGGGAGCGCAGGGCTCCAGAGGGGGACAACACCTGGATTGGGTCTCCCGTGGGCTTTAGTACCTGAAAATTCGACTGTTCACAACCCCGGGGATCTCCTCTGGAATTCCTCTGAATTCAGAGTTTAGGAAGTCATAGCCGGGGCGAGCGTGCCAGCAGGAGGGGGAAAAAAAATTAAATTGCGTTTAACTCCATTTTTTTTTTTATTTTTTAAATATGTGAACTTAACGCAGCGCGGGTTTTCTGCCCCGATTTTAAAGAGCCAGTAAACCATAATCATTTAACAGGCGGGTTTATTGCGGGAGGTGAATTCCTGGTCACAGAGCTGGGGCTGTGTTTTCACTGTTTCGCTCGGCTGGGGAGAAAAACCTCCACAGAAAATCTCTGTTCGGGCTCTCTGTTCGCGCTGTCGCCGGCTCCGACCTTTGGAAGGACGAGCGCAGTGATTTATTTGCTACCACGGAGCATCAGCCGCTCTTCTGAGAGGAAAAGAGAGATTTTTGGGAGGCTGCTCTGGAGCGGGAGGCACTGACCGCACCCAGGCAATGGCAGAGCTCAGATTTTTTTCCTGGGGTGGCATTTCCAGCCTTGGAAATTTTATTCCAAGTAGCTGATGTCTTCTGAGCTGTTTCAGAGGCACGAGTCCACCTGAAAATGCCGATTTAGTTGTGTATAATAATCTATATGATAATATAATGTATATGTTAAAATACAGAGCGAGTGGTATAAATCGTTGTTGTTCCTCCTCCTCCCTGGTTTTGCCTGGCATTGATTGAATTTACACAAAATTAAATGCTGGCCACCTGTAATTCTCATTTTACAGTTCAGTTGTTTCTGAATGACGAATGCTGAAGGTTTTAATAAACCCACATTTACTGAAAACCTTTTTCTTTTTTTTAAAGGGTTCTTAGACTGAAACTTTACATGTGAATTTTCAGCTTCAAGGTGCTTTCCTGTACATGAAATTTTGGGATGTACTGCAGCTACAGCAGCATTGACACAAGTTTATTAATGATACTGGCTAAAGCAATTGCAAGACAACAGTGTTTAAAGCGAAATTATGGCTAAGGGTGCAATAATTTATTTCCCTTTATAATATTTCTACAAATTTTAATTTATTCTTTAAAAAAAAAAAAAAGGAAAAAAAAAAGGCAAAGGGTAATCTGGTTTCAATTATATGCTGTAGAACCATTAGTAGGCCAGAGAATAATTTGGAATATTTTCTTATTGGGGTGGCACTAGAGGTGCATGAAGCAGACAGGATTTTATTGCTTCTCTTCCAGTTGAGTGACTTTAAATGGATTAAAACAGGTGCTTGTTTTACCAGAGCACTGTAAAAATTATTTTTCTCTTCCAAATATATTGCCCAGTGATGTTCACACCTGTGAATATTCACTGATATTCACATGCCATGTGTTGATCAAAACTTTCTACACTGGGTAGAGGTGATGGAGACTTTTTGATATCAGATACTTTTGAAAAAAAGCCTGAAATTTGGCACTGAAAACATCAAGGGCCCCCCAGACTGAGAGGTTTTGTGTCCAAACCATGGCCAGTTTTGGCTCAGCTTTACCACATTATTTATTTTTTGTCCTTATATGAATAATATCTGACCAAATCAAGCTTCAGTTTTTACTCACACAAGTGATATTTGCCTCCCAGCCAATATCCTGCCAAGGAGAATTTGTAAGATTGAACCTTCTTGAAGTTTACAGACTGCAAGGAAAAAACTTAATAAGCACAAATATCTTTCTTCAAGTGTGATAAAGCTTTGGATGCTGATTTTTTTTTGCTTTCTTTTTGGATGTTCCCATAGTTTCAGAGCAGAGAGCCCTCTGTTCAGAAATCTATTGTTGAAAATACAGACAAATTTAAACATTGCTCTTGGTGCCATTAAATAAATGAGCTGGGTCTGCCAATTATGCCATAAAAAATGGCTCACGTAGGGCCTGACTTCCCCCTGAGCACCACAGAGCTCAGGATTTGGGCTAAGCACTAAAAAAACCCTGAGTCAACAGCAAAATATTCCCTGAGAGTGGAGCAGCAAAGCTGCATCTGCAGGGAAACGAGGATTTCACAACATCCCTGAGTTTAAAGGAACAAAATCAGAGAAAGGTTTCTACTCCTTAAATTTTGCTGTTTGCTGCTGCTGAAATCAGACAGAAATCATCCTCCAAAGTATTTTTTTTTTCCCTGTAAAGACTTTAAGCAGATTTCTTGCTTCTTACCCTGTGCATTTCTCTTTCTTTCAGACTTTGGATGGCTTTGTTTTCGTCGTGGCCTCTGATGGCAAAATAATGTACATCTCTGAAACAGCATCTGTGCACCTCGGCTTGTCCCAGGTATGGGGGGTGTGCTCTGACAGCTAAAGCAGGAATCAAATAAAACTGCTAAACACAAATTTGGAACCTGCTAAATACAAATTTGGACCCTCACTCTGGTACCTCGCCTTCATACAAAGCCTTTTTTTTTCAGGGCTCTTTGAAGGTTTGGCTTTTTTCTCCCTGAAAACGGCCTCGGTAAAATACTCAAATTTCCTTGACTTTGCCACCACATCACGGCTGTCTTTATATCTGTTCTTGTTCATTGTATTTTACTCCTCATTACCTTTCAGAAGGGCCATAAATAATATGATATTGCAAATTGCAGATCGAGGCAGGGCCTGAAACCCAAGCCCAGAGCAAAGGGGATGAAATAAAGCTCAGCATTGGAGTCTGGGAGTTTTAGATTGTGTAAGATATTGAGGCTGCCTATGAAAGGGAGAGGAAATCTGATGTGGAACAGGAGTTTTATGGTAAATGTGGAGAAAAAAAAAAAAAAAGGAAAAGGGGGGCAGATTTATGAGTGTTCACATGGAATTCAGGGTAGTTTTTCCTGAGTTTTTCCAGCTCAGTGGTCTTTTCAGTAAAGCGTTTTATATGGTTGTGATAGAACTCATAAAACTCAGTTTACTACTGTTCTGCACCAGAAGTATGAGGGGGTTTTATTGTTTTTTCTTTCTTAGATGGACATTTCTGATTTTTTTTTTTTTTTTTGCCTTCCTGGGATAGGCACAAGGGCAAAGAGTCTGAATTTGTTGTAGAATGCAGAAATTTCCATACCTTTGTAACTGAAATTCACTGGGAGCACCTGACCTAAAGTTTGCCAAAGCCCCATAAAAAAATTCCTCATGAATTTCAGCAGGCCCTGGATGAGACTTGCAAGAGACTGAAGTGTTCAGTTGTGTATCAAACACTTAGAAATAAATTAATAAAGGGAAATAAAGACTAAACAGCAGAGAGTGGAAGGGGATGGGAGATGAAGAGGAGAGGGAAGAGAATATTCTGAAAATATCTGATTAATTTATCCTGTGGCTATTTCCATAAACAGAGAGGGGACTTCAGTGGTGGGGGTTGTTTGTGTACTTCCATTTTGGTGGTAATCAATATTTTTAATTGAAAAAAAAGTGAAGTTCTTTGGATGTGTGTTTATAACACTGCTATTAGTATCAGTGGCTATGAGAGAAAATGGAACTCAAGAGGTAGAGAAAACAAGGATATAAAGCCATAAACATAATTTCTAAGCCCCTGTTTCTCTAATATCTTTAGAAAAAAAATCATGTTGGGAATCAATAACCACCACAGATACTTTTTTTTTACCTGTTAATTTTAATATGAGCAGGAAACATTCTTAGTTCAGTTTGTTCAGTTCACTCTGTTATGGTACAGTTTTAGTTGTTTCATACCAATTAATTCACGTTCAAATTCCTTTAAATATTGCTTTGTTTGAAAATAACCTTCCCTGTAGAATGGCTCAATTTTTCTACTCATTTTTCAGCCTGGGTTTCTCTCACCCTGAATTTTTGCCAGGATTCAGGCTGCTGTGTGCTAAAATCCATCCATTTAATCAGTGCCCTTATCCCAAAGCACTGAGGGTTCCCATCCATCCATCCTGGAGCAGAAACTCCCTGTCCTGTGTTGTTCACTCCCTGATCTTCCAGGTTTTGCCCAGAAATTGTTCTTTTGGAGGAATATCGAGCCACCAGATCTGGTATTATCCAGTTATTTGGAAGAATTCAAGAATTACGGGATCAGTGGGACACTAAATAGACATTGGTCCATGTAGGAGGAGGGGACTGGGAGTGTAATGCAGGTTTTAATCCTATTTATCCCTCCTGGTTCTCTGCACTGACTGAATTCCATGTGCACAGAAACATCCATAAATTCTTAGGGCAGGAGGTGCTGAGGAAAATCAGAAGTTTTGGTCAAGTTGCTTTTTGAAGGCAATTTAATCAGCAAAATCCCAAACCTTCAGCAGAGGTTTGTAAATAAAGGAGCTTGGAAGTTGTGGGATTTGAAATTTAAGGGCCTCTCAAAACACAAAATTTCCCAGCTCACAGGGGTTTATTTATAAATAAAACCCCCAGTTAAAAAGGGGGTGATTCCCCCCTTTTACTCATCCTGATTTATCACCCATCTGTTCTTGCTCTGCCTCAATATTCCATTTTTGAAGGGATAATTTCACTCCAAGCAGTACCAGGACTAATATTGGGCTGTTCCCACTGCCCAGGATATTCATCCATTCACCCTGGGATATTCCTGTCAGCTTCCAGAGCCTCTAAAGGAGTTCTTGTTCCCCCTCCTCTGGAAATCCCTGGGATTTTTACCACTGACATCAACAAGAATGGGATTGGGCAGGAGGAGGAAATTCCCCCAGCCATAATTCCACACTGAATTTCCAACAAGTGCTCTCACAGAGCTGCAGCCAACACAAGCTGAGAGCAGAGTGGTGCTGATGGCAGAAAATCTTTTCGAGCGGGCACAGAAAGGCCTTTTTATTCAATAATTTGACAATTAACTAGCCCACACATCCATTTCCAGCTCGAGTGCCGTTTGTTTAAAAACATATATTTAAACCAAATCAAAAGGCCTTTCAAAAAATACTTTTGCAGGCTATTTTTGGAGGCCTACTACAGCGGCCTTTATCTCCAGGTTGGTGCTGGATTTAACTTGAGCAGGAAGAAATCAGAGCTTGAGAAAAAACCCGGGGTGCTTAAACCAGCTATAAATTTAAAACCAGCATTAAGGACTGGTTTTTAAGCACGACTTTGTTTCAGAAACAGCGTTTCTCAAAAATCCACATCTTCATTTGTGGCCCTGCTGCTTCATTTGTGGTTTGGAGCTCGATTTGCTCCCAGCTGCAGCAGCAGAAATTGTAAATTCTGCTGTAGGACCCCGTCCTCCACCTCCTCCCAGCTGGTCTCAGCCCAGGGATGAACTGACTTGTGCTGCTTGGGACAGACAATTCCTTGCCTCTTTTTTTTTTTTTCCATGGATAACAAACACATTCAAATTCCCCAAATATTTTTTTCCACTCAGAATCCAAAGGCACAAAAAGGAGAGGAAAATCCTCTTGTGAAACAATGGGGAAAGATGTTTTTGAATTTTATTTTGAAGGTCTGGAGCTTGTTCCAGCAGTTTTCTGGATCCATGAGGGAGCCAGGCTTATCTTTGATTTTTGATAAATCTTGAAATATTTAACCACAGACATCTGAGCTTTTCCAGGAGTTTATTTTGCTTTCATCAAATGAGTCCGTGAGAGGCAAAATATGTAATTATTTGCTCTAGAATCCATCTACTGTGTGTTTATTATCAATCATTCCTTGGTTGGAAAAAACCACCTAAATTCCACCTAAACCCCCTGTTAGTAGGAAATGCTGATTTTTGGTTTTTACAGCTGTTAAAAACTGCATCAAAGAAGCTGCTTTAATAACCTGAGGCACGGGATTTGAGCTTTATGAATTGAAAAATATAATTTATGTATTTTTTTCCCAAGTTTTCAGGGTTTCATTTTAGGCTTTAAAAGAGGCTGAATGTGCCCTGCCTCATTCATACCCTCAGCAGGGGGTGAGATTCCAAATTATGGATCCATATTTGGGTTATTTGACTCTTGCTCAGCCCCCATCTCTTTGCTGGTGGTTTTATGTTTTAAAGTCAATTTTTAAAGTCAATTTTGGGGGCAATGTTGTACCTTCACCTCCTGCTGGTTTTCCTGGGCTTGCAAATAAACCTATCAGGATAAAAGTCTTTTTTGTGTTCATAACGAGGAAAACCAGTCATTATTTCACAAAGAAATTCAGGCTTGAATTTCGGACATAAATCCTGGGATAAAAATGAAATTCTGGATAAATCTGTGACCTTGGGCCTGTGAATCCTGTGACAAAATGTGCATTTCCATCGGGAATCATTTTTAAAAAGGTGATGAATTTGGGAAAAGGAAGAGATATCCATGAGTTCCACTTTTAAATAGGAGATATCAACTGCATTTGATGAGGTTTGTCAGGTTGATTGGGGTTTTCTATGTAAGAAAGTCTCTATATTGAAGGGAAAGGTTGTTTACACACAACCACCCATGAATTCTTCTTTTTTTTTTTGGAAGGTAAATTCTCTGCTAAAAATGTTTTCATTCCAAGGGCAAAAACTTTCAGGGAAAAAAAACCCCTACTCTTAGCCAAAGATAAAATAATAAGAGGTTTGTAAGTGATGCTGCTTTTGGTTTGAACACTGACCACAGAGTGTTAATTAATTTAATTAACAATTTTTTCATGTTCTAAAAATGAAATGTCCATCACCATAAGAATTTTTAGATTTTTTTTATGTTGGTGATTAGGATATTTATGAAGACACCTATGGGCATTTGCAGGATGTTTCTCCCGTTGTAATTACAAATAAACAGAAGAATTTCCAGGCATGACTCATAAGGAGATTTTGTGTTTCCCCTCCTCTCTGACGAAAATATTGGGATATGGGGTGCTCCTGCAACAAGTCCCCACCTGTCTCTGCCCTGAAAAGGAGCAGCCAGAGCTTTTTAAGGGCAAATTTAGGGAAAATTATATCAATAAATGTAAAGAATCTCATTTCTTTCTTTCTTTTTCTTTCTTTCTCTTTCTTTCTTTCTTTCTTTCTCTCTCTTTCTTTCTTTCTTTCTTTCTCTCTCTTTCTTTCTTTCTTTCTTTCTCTCTCTTTCTTTCTTTCTTTCTTTCTCTCTCTTTCTTTCTTTCTTTCTTTCTCTCTCTTTCTTTCTTTCTTTCTTTCTCTCTCTTTCTTTCTTTCTTTCTTTCTCTCTCTTTCTTTCTTTCTTTCTTTCTCTCTCTTTCTTTCTTTCTTTCTTTCTCTCTCTTTCTTTCTTTCTTTCTTTCTCTCTCTTTCTTTCTTTCTTTCTTTCTCTCTCTTTCTTTCTTTCTTTCTTTCTCTCTCTTTCTTTCTTTCTTTCTTTCTCTCTCTTTCTTTCTTTCTTTCTTTCTCTCTCTTTCTTTCTTTCTTTCTTTCTCTCTCTTTCTTTCTTTCTTTCTTTCTCTCTCTTTCTTTCTTTCTTTCTTTCTCTCTCTTTCTTTCTTTCTTTCTTTCTCTCTCTTTCTTTCTTTCTTTCTTTCTCTCTCTTTCTTTCTTTCTTTCTTTCTCTCTCTTTCTTTCTTTCTTTCTTTCTCTCTCTTTCTTTCTTTCTTTCTTTCTCTCTCTTTCTTTCTTTCTTTCTTTCTCTCTCTTTCTTTCTTTCTTTCTTTCTCTCTCTTTCTTTCTTTCTTTCTTTCTCTCTCTTTCTTTCTTTCTTTCTTTCTCTTTCTCTTTCTCTCTCTTTCTCTCTTTTCTCTCTCTTTCTTTCTCCCTTTTTAATTCTCTCCTTCTTTTATTCTCTTTCCATCTCTCCTTTCCTCGTTTTTTCCTCTTTTTTTTCACTTCTTTTTCCTAACCCAGTGAATTTTCAGTTTGCTTAGAATATCCCATCCCCATTGCTGTTTTTGTGTTTGCAGGGAGGGGCTTCTGCAGTGGGGAATAGATGGTTTGGGGGGGAAAAAAAAAAAAAGAGTTTGCATAGCCCCGAGAAGAGACATTCCATGAATAATGCAGAAAATGGAAGGATGGGGAACATTTTCAGGAATAAAAAAAAAAAAAAGATGGCTTTGTGGGGCAGACAACTTCATTTATTCCAAAGAAAAGGCAACGCACCCATCCCAGCAAAGCAGCGGGATCGGCTCAGAAGAAGGGCTTAAATCACTTCACCTCTCAGCTGTCTCTGATCTTGGGGGCCCAAGGCAGAGTCAGGCTGCTCTGAACAATCAGCCAGCCTGACACTCATTCCAAACACGGGCTCAGAGCGCTGGTTTTCCCCTTCAATCCATCCCTGCAGCTTTCTGGGGGCTTCTGCAGGGGGATTTGGGCAGGGGCAAATGGAGATGGGCAAGGGGACACCCAGAGAATGAAGCTCTTCTTGTTCTGTGCTGCTGTTATTGATGCCTTAGGTTTTAACTTTTATATTTTCAAATCCTGTACTGCTCAGAGTGTAACTCTGAAGTTCCTTGGAGCCTGTAATTCCTGCTCTCTCGTACTGGGCAGACAGAACAAAGCCTCTCCAGGCTTTGCCTTCAAGGACAGCCAGGCTGTTTTTAGGCCCAAAATGTGGAAACCAAAGATTCTAAGGGGGGCAAGCTGAGGGGAGTTACATCGTTAAACTGGGGCTTTAATTGGAGAATGAACCCTGATATGCAAATGATCCAAACCTATAAAAGTGTGAAGAACTCGTGACCTGGGGTCCATCTTGGGGTCCAATTTTTGGAAGCAGCCTCTGGCTCCCCCAGGGTGTACCTTGAAGGCCCTTCAAATAAATACCTGTCTTTATTCCCTTACTCTGGTCTAGTCTCTGTTTCTAGGTGGCTGCAGGAGGCATCATTATCAGTGGGAAAAGCAGGAATAAATCCTGCTGCAGGCACAGCTCGAGGGACAAGGGGGAATACATGGATTTTTAGGGCAGGTCTTTACTGTGTGGGTTCACTCAGAGCAGCGAGAATCCATGGAAATCTGGTTTTTTTGGGGATTCTCTCCCAGTCCCTGCTGGCGGTGGGAAAGGCACAAAGGGATTGTGTGAGAGCAGGGGTTTGGCTCTGAAGGCTCAGCTGCCAGCTGGGTGCAGGTGAGAGTTTCTGGGAACCTGGAGGAATATTATTTTTGTTTTCGTATTTATCTTCTTGAGAGGCATTTATAGAGTTCGGAGTTTTTACCCCGTTTGTGGCAATTGAACATTTCTCCAGCTGCTCTAATTTATCACTTCATTTCCAGCTCGAACAGGAGCTCTTCTGTCTCTGCTGCAACAGCAGAAATTCCCACAAAAAACCCCTCTAATATGAATCACAGCTGAGGAAAGAATTAATTTGGATTAATGGCTGTGATTTGGAAGATGGTTTTGATACACCCAGCTCGTGTTTTAGAGCTGGAGTGTGGTGACCCAGGGAGTGTTTGAGGACACAAAAATGATCCAGCTGCTTTTATTCCACATCTTTTCCCAGGTGGAGCTCACTGGAAACAGCATTTACGAGTACATCCACCCCTCGGATCACGATGAGATGACTGCTGTCCTCACTGCTCACCAGCCTCTTCATCCTCACCTCCTGCAAGGTATTGGTGGGATCTGGGATTCAAATATAGCAAAAAAATGAAAAAAATCCCCCAAACCCAGGCTGAAACGCAACAAATTACAACCCAAAGCATCCCATGAATCCATAAATTCGTATTTATCCTGATTGAAGCTCAAATGGAGGAGCAGCAGGAGCTCAGAGGTGTGACCCAGGATTTTGGGGTGCTGTGCTGAAGGGAATGAGGTTCCCTAAATTCATGGAGTCACACCATGGAGTCCATGAAGCTTTGAACAGTTTTTAGCTTTACCCCTGTGGCTGTTTCATCTCTTTTATTTTTCTGAGGCTGCAGAAATCTTGTGGTGGCCTGGCTGTGCACAGCTCAGCTGCATGGCCTGAGTGGGCAAACAACTTACAAAACATCAAGTAACCGGGGAAATCGAAGGATATTTTTAATATTTTTAAAACAACCATTAAATTCAAAGCTTGGACAAAAAACCAGACCTAATATTCTCCACTGTAGGAAGAGCAGAAATGGGTTTGGTAAAGGAGTTGGGTTTAGAAAATTTCATTTTAAAAGTGATTTTTTGAGGGAAATAATGTCCTTAGGCCTTGCTGTCACCGTGCTGAGCCACCCACAGAAATATTGACATCACCCTCTGTGTGTGAAGTTGTCACCTCAGTGCTGCAATTCCCTGTGCCAGGAACACAAATATTCTCATTTCAGTAGTTTGTGTTCCCTCAGGGCCAATCCTTTGAACTTTCAAAGATCAGAACAGCTCTGGCTCCATCACCATGGAACTTCCACTTGAGTTTCATCATCGATTTATCAGCTGCAGCTCCCACCCCTCCAGTTTTTGTCAGTCTTTTCAAGGCACAGCTCCTAAAAACCATGAGGAATTTTGGGTTTGTGCTGCAGTTCTGTTTAGGATTTCTCTTTTTTTGCAGTTTTGGTGCCTGTGTTTGGTTTTGTGATTCCACCAGAGCAGAATTGTGTTCCTTCTAAATTCAGGCAATGTTGATGTGCCTGGGAGCACCTGGACTGCTCCAAATGTTGGGATGGGAGAATTATCTCAGCCTCCTTTTCTTTTCCTCCTCCCCAACCAGGTTGTCTTGGAAAAAAACCTCTCTTGGTTTTGCAAACCCTCCCTTGGAAAGCAAACTCTTATTTTTCTCAAACTCTTTTGGATGATTATTTCCTACTTTGCTCATTCCTCTGTCAGATTTTTTTTTAGATATTCATATTTTTAAAACCCAACATTTTTCCCTTTTCCCAGCTTACTGATAAGCAGAGGAGATACCTCTGATGTAAAAGATTCAAGGGTGATTTTGATGGTGGGACTGGATAATAACTTTTAAAGTCTCTTCCAGCCTCAATAATTCTGTGAAATCCAAGAGGTTTAGTGCAGTTTTGCTGGGATCCAGAATTGGTAATGAGATATTTTTATACCTGCTGGCTTGGCAATGGCAGCAACCTCTTGTTTTCCTTACAATTTAAATATTTTTTAATTAATTATTGGAGATTTTTACAAATTTAAAGCCACGAGCAACTGACTGGGATTAATTTCTGTGTCAAAAGCAAATAATCCCACAGCTCTTCCCGTTCTTCCCAGATAAATTCCTCATTCTCTGCAGCTTTCTTTGCCTCATCCTACATTGATAAGGAAATTTAGGCTAGGAATAGGGAGAATTATTTCAAATTTTGGTCCATTTATGTGTGTTTTGTATCAAATTTGTTTTGGCAGAGGAAATTAACGGATAAAAACCTCAAAGTAATAGAATCTTCTTTGGATTCCCAGGCTTGGAGGAGATAAATAAAGGAATTCAGCTCTCTTCTGTTTAGGGATTATTTTATTTTATCTTAGTTCTGTGTCTGTATGGAGTGGGTGTATTAAATATCTAGAATCTGCAGCTAAATCTTTCTAGAATGAACAGATTGAACCAATATTAATTATTTTTGTCTTCCCTGTGCCAGTAATTCCCTTTCCTGCAGTGTTTTATCTATTAAAATTTTGAGATATACCCTGAAACTACCTGGCCTGCAAAAATCAAAGCAGGTTTTTTATTTAAGCCAGTAAAGACTTAAAAACTATTTCATCAATGACAAGAATGAAGCGACTTCTGTCTGTATCTCAGTAGATATTTTCAATATTTAAATAAAACATGGAGTTCTACAAATAACTTAAAGGGCAGTGGAATGGAAGTGGCTTGATTAAAAAAAAGCCAAGAGGAAACCACAGTATTTTAAAGAGCATTTTTTGCCATTTCAGTTTGATTCTCTCTCTTTTATTCTTTTAAAACACATCTGGATCATCAAGTCACTGGGTGGAATAAAAAATTCCCTTTTATAACCTCATTATGTTATAGATTTCTCCAATCTGGGGCGTTACTTAGGTGTAAAATCAATATTTCACTTCAGACTCAGACTTTTATATCCCAAATTTCCAGCTTGGCTCACAGAACTTACCTTGCTCAAGATGTTCTCTTCAGCTAAAGCTCAGATATTTATATCCATTTTTAGTCCAGTTTAGTCCAGTTGTAGCTGGATAAGATCTGTTTTGAGAGAAATAAAAGCACAAATGTCAACAATATCTGTGCTTTGTGATATTCTGTTGCTGGTATTAAATAACCCAGAGCACAGATTATCTTTGACTACTGCTTTTACAGTCTCTGTAAAGTTGGATGTAATTTCTTTCTTTATTTCTGAGGGAAATGCAAATTATTGCTTTGCATAACATCAGTCAGTGTGTGGATTTCTTTGTGTAATCCCCACTGTAACATTTTTTTCTTTAGATAAATCACCCTGGTATTTAAACGAAAAAAGACATTTTATTTATAAAGTATGAATATTCTTAAATTATTACATTTTAATTTTTTTAAGTCTGCCCTGGACTTGCTCACATTTCAGGTAGAACGAGGCACAGCTTCACACACAGAGTGCAGACAATTTGGTTTTTATAAAAGACAGGGGAAATACTTGAATAATCACATGATTCCACAAGTTTGGACTTCATAGCAATATTAAAGGTAATAAAATTTGGGAATATGGGGAGGGAAGTGCCCAGAGAAGCTGTGGCTGCCCCTGGATCCCTGGAAATGTCCAAGGACAGCTTGGACAGGGCTTGGAGCTGTCTGGGATAGGGAAAATGTCCCTGCCCATGGCAGGGGGTGAAACGAGGTGATTTTTAAGGTCTTTTCCAGCCCAAACCATTCCAGGATTCTGTGATATGTTTATCAGAAAGCAGATTATTACAGCCTTGATTACTGTGTGCACAAACATCCAAAGAAACAAAATACCAGGAACTAAAGGATGGATTTAGAAGGAAAAAAAACATTTTGAGGACCAACATCTGTGGACTGAAACCACAAAAGCTCCAATAAGAATAATGCACACGTTTTTAATTGGGAGTTTGATTAACCACAGGAAAAATATTCCAAGAGAAGCAGTGATTCCTTCCAGTGTTGATGTCTCCAGATCAAGGCTGGGTGTCTTTGTAGAAGACAGAATTCAGGCAAAGAGAAGTTTCTGAGCTCAGCACAGGAGTAAAATCCTTTCAATATTTATATTTAATGACCTGAACCTCCCAGGTTACTCCTCTGATCTAATTCTCCTTTGGATTTTAAGTCTCCAGGCCACGACTCAATGAAAGCCATAAACCCCATGATCTATGGAGGCTTTGGAGAATTTCAGTGTGAACTTACAAAGTCTTTAAGCTGCTTTTTACTTGCATGACCAGCATAGAAAATGTAAAGCAATAGGTGCAGATCCCTTGCTATGAGAGAAGCCAACAGCTGGGCTTTTTCTGAGGGTTTTTTGGGTGAGGAGAAGGAATAATCTCCCTCACACACACATTAAAATTAGGGAATGCCTCAGCAAATCACCTCACGTGAGCCTTCAGGGCAACTTTGCAGCAGTTGTAACAAAACAAATCCATTCTATTCAGCTGAGGTGGGTTAGCAGAAAAACAACAAAGAGGGAAATAAATAAAAGAGGAGGATATTTTGCTATCTGTTCCAAATTGTGAGTGCTGGCTGTGCTCAGATGACTTCACTGCCAATATTTCTTGAAGTATTTCTGCTCTGCAGCACCTTGGTGTGCTTTGGATTGATTTGGTGCCTGTGAAGACTCAAACCTGAGTTTCACACTCCCTATGCCACCTGTGTTTGCTGCATGGGCTGAGGTCAGGATTTTTGGGCCTGAATCCTAAAACAGGATGAGATAACAGCAGTTTGGGAGCTCTGGAAACCTGCAAAGTTTTGTTTGTGACTGGCTGGAGACTCAGGGCCTCCTTAGTGCAGGACGCCTGTCAGGTGCTGGTTGTGGTGTCCTGCCAAATTCTGGCTCATCATGGAATATTCTGAGTTGGAAAGGACCCACAAGGATCATAAAATTCCAGCTCCTGGCCCTGCCCAGACCCCCCAACAATCCCAGCCTGGGCATCCCTGGCAGCGGTGCCCAAAGGCTCCTGGAGCTCTGGCAGCCTCGGGGCCGTGCCCATTCCCTGGGGAGCCTGGGCAGTGCCCAGCACCCTCTGGGGAAAGAAGAACCTTTTCCTAAATATTCCCCTGGCCCAGCTCCAGCCTCTCCCTGGGTGCTGTCCCTGTCCCAGGGAGCAGAGATCGGAGCTGTCCCTCGGGAGCTCTGCCCTCAGTCTCTGCTCCAGCTGGACATTCCAAGTGCCCTCTCCTCGTGTGGCCCTTCCAGACCCTTCCCCATCCTCATGTCCCTCCTTGGGATGCTCTCCAAGAGTTTTAAATCCTTCTTCTCTCATGGCACCCAAAACACCCCCAGCACTCGGGGTGAGGCCACCCCAGCACAGAGTTGGCAATTCACAGCAGCTCCAGAACTTCCTGCAGGCCTTTGAGGAGTTTGGCCCTTTCCTGTCCTCACACAGAGCTTGAATCTAAATTTCCTGGGCAGTCTGAGCTGCCAGGGCTCAGCAGCAAAGCATTTTGGCACTGGCAGGGGTTTGTGACGTGGTGCCACCAAGTGCCCTCTGCAGAGGTGATGAGCACTTTGAATGAGGCTGAAACAGGGGCTGGAGTTCAGGGGCTGGATGCTGAGGGTTGCTCCAGGATTATTGATCACAACCAGCTCCCAGCAGCAGGGTCTTTGAAGGGAAAACCATGGAATGCTGATGGGATGAACCTGCTGTGATCAACCAGGACCTTAAAACCCTCAAATGATGTTACAATCCAAACATCTCTGTTGCTGCTCTGCCTGTATCAACTATTTATGCAGAAATCTTTGCTTCACCACTCACAACACGGAGTTTAAGGCTTGCAGCAGGGCAGTAACACATCCCAAACCATCCATCTCCTGTCCTGGCAGCTGCTACAAGCAAGAAAACAAGCAAAATAAAAGATATTTGCACTACAGGTTAAGCAGGGCAAGGAATTAATCGATGCTGCTCTTCCATGTGTGTTTGCAGGCAGATATTGTGCATCTCTCATCGGTTTCAGATGCTTTTCCTGGGATTTGAAACCTTTAAAACACATCCATAGCTTCCCAAATTGTGCTGACTCACTTGCTGAGGCGTGGCGTGCTAAAAGCAGTTTATTAACATTCCCCAGAGCAGGCAGAGAAATGTGGTAGTTCCTGCAGCCATCCCAGTTTTCTGCTAACAACTGGATAATTCTGAAACGATGAGTTACAACCTGATGGAAGCTGCACAAGGAATGTGGAATACATTATGTCAGGCTTTCTCCACTCCACTTGATGCTTTCAGGGCTCTTTTTCCCTCAGCCAAGAGGCAAATCCCAGTGCAGACTTTTCCTACATCTTCCCTACAGGCAGAAACTTCATATTGAAAGGAGGGAATAGAAAGATTTTGCATCTGGCAAGATGGGTTTTTTGCACCGAGTTTTAAAGGATTTTTTTTCTAGTGGAACATGTGCAAAAGGCAAACACCGAGAGGATTTTTAATTTTCATTAATTAAAAAGTATTTTATAGGAGAAACATTACTGAGGGATAATGGTTTATCATAATCCTGTTGCTGCTGTTTGTTGGGGTTACTTTAAACTTGAGAAACATAGAAATAATAATTTTTTAAATGATAATTTATAAATGATAATTAGAAATTTTGATGTACAAGAGTGGCAAAGAGGGCAAATTGCTGACAACTCATTAAAACATCTCTTTTCATCAGTAATTAACAGTAAAATATACCAAAGCAGAGAATCTCAGGCTGTAAAAGCTGTTATTTTCCTTTACTGCCTACTTCTGTGTCGAGTTTCTTCTCTAACAAAATTTTGGAAACAGCACTTTAAGGAAAATTTAGGCAAATATCAGTAAATGGCCGAGTTTGAATATGATAGGAATGATAATAGAGACAATTTCCCCTCTGCAGCGCTGCCAGGATTCTGAACACAGGCAGGAAACAGAACAAACTGCCCAAATGGGGATGAATTTGGGACAGTTTGTGCAAGTTTGGAGCTCCAGGATGGGCTGACAACAGAATCAGTTGATTTTCTACCACAGCAAAGAATTACCAGGGAATATCAAGGTGTTTGCAAGCCCCTTTTGCCAATCCTGGATTTCCACCTTCCAGGATTATCTTAAAACTGTGTGTGCAGGCATCTCTTCTGTCTGAGCCCTACACGTCTTTTTTGGTGTAGAATTTGGTGTCACCCTCGTTCAGAGTTAAGGGATGGAAGCTGTGGTGTCCTGTGTCCTGTTCAATCTGGGGAACAGAAACATCTTCCAGTGCCTAAAGGGGCTCCAAGAGAGCTGGAGAGGGACTTTTCATAAGGGCATGGAGTGACAGGACAAGGGGGAATGGCCTTAAGCTGGAAAAGGGCAGGGTAAAGTGGGATATTGGGAAGGAATTGTTCCCTGGGAGGGTGGGGAGGCCCTGGCACAGGGTGCCCAGAGCAGCTGTGGCTGCCCCTGGCTCCCTGGCAGTGCCCAAGGCCAGGTTGGACATTGGGGCTTGGAGCAGCCTGGGACAGTGGAAGGTGTCCCTGCCATGGCAGGGGTGGCACTGGATGGGATTTAAGGTCCCTTCCAACCCAAACCATTCTGGGATTCTGGGATTCTGTCTCTGATTAATCCATAACCTTGTGTTCACGAGAGATGAGCCAAGATCCTCCCAAGCTCTTTCAGCGAGCCCTGGGCTGTGTGGGACCCAGATGCTCTGCAGATCCCACCAGAAAAGCAGCAGAGCACGTGTGACTTCATAGAACAGAGCAGATACAACAAAAATAACCAACTAAAAGGGACCAAAATGTGCAGAGTGTCTGGGGGATGGGCAGTGAAGTGTTCTCCAGACATGAAGTTGTGGTATCTGTGTTTCCAGGGAAGAACAGTCCAGCAGGGACACAGAGAGAGCTTATCACACATGGCTTTATCTCCAGAGGGACACAGGAGCTCAAGGCAGGCACGAGGTGGAAGGGAGGGAAGGTGGAATCAGGTGGCCACGAGTGCACTGCTCTAAAAGTGCCTTTTTCCATTCCCCATCCCCTACACCGGAGCTGGAATTTGGTTTTGTACCCAAGCTGCAGAGCAGAGCAGCCACAAATCACTGGCTGAATCAAGAGCTCCTGATTTTAGTGTTTCTCCACATTTTTTTGTGCAGTGACAGATGAGATGCCCCATTCCCAAAGCAGCACACGGGCAGCTTGAGGGATATTCACTCACAAAGTGGGTCTGCAACAGAGGAATGCCATATTTTGCTAATGTCAAAACTTGGAAGTGGGAGATAAAAGAGCAGCTTTTACCTCAGAGAAAACAAAGGCATGAGAGGTGAAGCTGTGGCAAAAAACATCACAATGATCTTTTTTTTCTCACTCTGCTGAGCAACCACAGGATTCTGGGGCTGTTTTCTGTCAAAAGAGATCAAAGATGGGTTGGAAAGCAAAGATGGATTTCAGAGCTGCTCCCCTAGGGATGGACAATCCTGGCTTCCATAAAGCCAACCATCCTGCTTGGCAGCCGTGCAATAGGAGTGAACAAATGCACAAATTCTTTACCCAAAATATCAAGACTCCTTTTCTCTACCGCGGCATTTATTCTGAGAGTATGAAAATACAAATCTAGGAAACTGAAAAATCTGGTTTATTCTTGCCTTAAAGTCAACTGTAAAGTATTGCAAGATAAGCTAACAAAAGAAAAGGGATTAATGAAGAGGAGACCCTTTGTAGAAATGATGCTCTGGGAAAGAAATACAACTTCTGTATGTCCACACCAGCAAGGATTTTCTGTGTTCTCATTCCCAGGTCACTCTGTTTCAGCTCTGGGAGGGTGTTTGGACAAATTTGGGCTGGGATTTGAATGAAGCCCTTTAATTTCTGCCTCATTTATAGCTTTTACTGAATCTACTCAGCTCCATCTGTTCAGGGAGGGAGCTCTGTAAGCTGAGCAACAATAAAGAAATAATTATTAGGACAGAAATATTTGTTAGAACACAAAACCTTCTATCAGTTTGATAAGGGAAACATGGATTTGGGTAAAAAATAAACAGTGGTGCATTTGAAATGGACATTCTGGACACGGATATGGGCCCTGATTTCATGGAATCACAGAGTCATGGAATGGTTTGGGGTGGAAGAGACCTTAAAACTCATCCAATTCCATCTCTTGTCATGGGCAGGGACACGTTCCACTACCCCAGGCTGCTCCAAGCCCTGTCCAAGCTGTCCTTGGCCACTGCCAGGGGTGGGAAATCCACAATTATTGAATAGAGTGGAATAGAATAGAATGGAATGGAATAGAATGGAATGGAATGGAATAGAATGGAATAGAATAGAATAGAATAGAATAGAATAGAACAAAATTAGAATAGAATAGAATAGAATAGAAATAGAAATAGAATAGAATAGAATAGAATAGAATAGAATAGAATAGAATAGAATAGAATAGAATAGAATAGAATAGAATAGAATAGAATAGAATA
>VZRV01005437.1:69317-125084 GCA_013398115.1 Falcunculus frontatus
TGGAATGGAATGGAATGGAATGGAATGGAATGGAATGGAATGGAATGGAATGGAATGGAATGGAATGGAATGGAATAGCTGAGCTGGAAGTGACCTACAAGAATCACCCAGTTCCAGCTGGAATATCTCTGTAGGACTTTCTGCTCTCTCCAGTATCATTCTGTTTCTCATCCTTCACCAGCTGATGTCTGCAGCCTGTTGGTTTCACCTTTTGTCTATAAGGAATAGAATAGTTTATACATAGAATTTTTAACATTTCTTAACATTCAGAGGAAAGGTGTTCACATCACTTCCAGTGATGCATTTAGGTAGTTAACATTTCTGGTTAATTAAATACAGTGGCCAGGCTTCAGTTATTAGATGAATATTCTCTAATAATTAAGAAGGTTGTTTTCCTTCAGAGTTTCTTGTATTGTGGTTCAGGCATAACATTTTATTTTTCATTCTTTTCTCTCTTAACTTTCATATCTCTGTGTGAAACCCAGAGATCTCTTGAGCTTTAGGAACTGGAAGCACTTTGTTGGGTTTCTTTCTTTTTCCAAACCTCTTTTACCTTCTTGACAGCCCAGATTCTCTCTGGGCTCACACATTTGCTTGAAAGAACCCCAATTAAATCAATAATTTCATTACTAAGTCTAGATCCTGCGTATTGTTATTTTTTCTAATTTTTTCAAAAACTTAATTGTTGTTTCTCCTATTTGAATATTCAGTGTCTCCCTCTTTGTTTGCTAAACCTCCAAGTGCCCCATTTTCTACATCATCCTCATCAGAGTGGAGAATCTTAATTGCATCAGGTACAGCCTGGATGTGATTTCTTAACTTCTGCATTATCCTGATGGATGTATCAGCATCCAGCAGGATTCCAGGACTCTCTTTCCCTTTCAATCAGCTTTACAATTGCAAATTTAATTCAGCTCTTTTTTGCTTTGCTGCCCATTTCTGCTGCTTTCGAAGGTACTGGGGGGGTCACACCAGCAAAGTTAATATGAATATTAATTTATAATGGATATTAATTCACAGTCTTGCACATCCAGGTCGTTATGTGAGGGCTTCGGTGCCACCTCCCTGCTCCAGCAGGGCCATCCCAGAGCACAGGGCACAGGATTGTGTCCAGATGTGTCCCTGCTGTGCTGGTGTTTGGTCATTGACATTGAAGCCATGAATTGCATGGATGTTCCCAGCTTCCAGATCCATTTCTGACTCATGGGATGAGCCCCCAGCAAACACAAATCTGTGCTGTGTGGCTTTCCCCCATCCATAGAAGTTTGTATTTAAAACTCTGCAGTGGATGTGTCAGCTCCTTCAAGTGCCAGCTTTTCCCCACAGGGATTTAATTTGCATGAGGGAGAAAAATGGGAAATTCAAATGCTCAGGAAGAATTTCTTTTCCCTCCTTGCTAAATCCTTTTTCTGTCGTATCTTCAGACCTTTAAACCCAGAATTTAATACAGAGAATGTGTTGGTTCCAGGCAGTGGTGTGAGGCTCAAACCACTGCAGGTGTGTGGCCAGGAGGGGTGACTCGGGTGATGGAGGCACAAAAATCTGGAGTAAAACTCAGCAGTTAAATCAAGTTAAAGAAAGATCCCAACTGATGACAGTGGATTTTGGTTAAAAGCCTCTGGGGAGTCAGGACAAAGCTGAGAACCCTTCTGCTTCCCAGATTTTCCCATTCACAGATGCACCAAATGGGTTTTCTTTCTTGTCCTAAAATAGTTTTTGCCAAACTGTAACCTTCAGTAAAAAATCAGGATTATTCATGGTGTCTGAACTGTTAATGAGAGTAATTAACATTACAGATAATAATATAATATTCTTATCAAAATATTCCTGCCTCACATTCTTAGCAGAAACTCTGTGTGTACCTGAGCAATAAACCCCATGAACTTTAAACCATTTTGGAAGTCATCCATGAAGATATTGGTTTAAAAACAACCTCCCAAGATGGTTTTGGGAGCCAGGGAATGACCCTGCACATGGAGCCCAGAAGGTCTGGGCATGACCAGCCACATGCACTCAGATTATTCCAAACCCACCGAATTCCCTTGTTTCCCATTCTGTTGTTATTTTGGAGATTCCCTTCATTTCCCTACTCTCCAAAGGACACTTTCCCTTCCCTTTCCTTGGTGTCAGCTGTTCAGAAACCAGGGAATTGCCCTGTGAAGGGTGATAAAACCAGAAATTTGGACTTAATCGTGCTGAGCTGTCCAATTTTCACAGGGAATCCTAACAGGAAGGTGAAATAAATCCCGGGGGCAGGGATGGAGTGGGAAAGGAGAACGGCTGATTTCTGTTTCTGCCCAAGGCTGAAACATCAGCACCTCTGGGAAAGCACCAAAGGCAATGTCATGGACAGGTTTGAAACCTTCAGGAATAAATCAGCAGTGTGCTTTGTGCTTCCAGAATATGAAATTGAGAGATCCTTTTTCCTGAGGATGAAGTGTGTCCTGGCCAAGAGGAATGCAGGGCTGACATGCAGCGGCTACAAGGTAACGCATCTCAATTCCTTTTCCACCCCTGAAACATTGGACAATTGACAAGTTTATTTATTTAGGTGTTTGTTTTGGGGTTTTTTTTTAACGTATGTGTAGCTGAGAACCAAGTTTGTGATGAAAAGAATCAGAAAAGATCCCCAAAATGCCACTCAGTAATTCAAATCTAAACTTTGGGGCACATTCCCTTGTCTTGGTCCCTGTTCTCCCAGGCTGGGAATTCTCTGGAGCTCAGCCATGGAGCTGCCAGGAGAGCACAGAGCTTGGTCTTATTCCCCCATGGAACTGGAGGCAGGTGAGGCAGGAACCCAGACACGGGAATTTGGAAGTTTTCCACATCCCACCCGGTTGCACAAGGCACCTCCTTGGCCTCAACATTAAAAAAACCCCAACCATTGCCATCACCTCGGGGTGGAATTGTACTAAACCACTAAATCTGTTTATAAATCTTAGGGCTTGTATGATTTTTTACATTTATAACATGGAATCAGAAGCCACGGCAAATGCTGAAGTTGTAGAATAACAGCTGTCATTTGGGTAGCTTTTATTTTCAGCTTTACAGGCTCTTTTTATTTTCAGCTTTGCAGTAGTTTTTCTTTTCAGATGTGCAGTAGTTTTTATGTTCAGACCTGCAGGTAGACTTTATTTTCATCTTTACAGGTAGTTTTTATTTTCAGATGTACAAGCAGGTTTTATTTTCAGCTTTGCAGTAGTTTTTGTTTTCAGCTTTGCAGTAGCTTTTATTTTCAGATTTGCAGGTAGTTTTTATGTTCAGATGTGCAGGGAGTTTTTATTTTCAGATGTGCAGTAGTTTTTATTTTCAGCTTTGCAGTAGCTTTTATTTTCATCTTTACAGGTAGTTTTTATTTTCAGATGTGCGAGCAGGTTTTATTTTCTGCTTTGTTGTAGTTTTTATTTTCAGCTTTGCAGTAGTTTTTCTTTTCAGCTTTACAGGCAGTTTTTATTTTCAGCTTTGCAGTAGTTTTTATGTTCAGATGTGCAGGTAGTTTTTATTTTCAGATGTGCAGTAGTTTTTATGTTCAGATGTGCAGTAGTTTTTCTTTTCAGCTTTGCAGGCAGTTTTTATTTTCAGCTTTGCAGTAGCTTTTATTTTCATCTTTACAGGTAGTTTTTATTTTCAGCTTTGCATTTGCTGCTCTTTGAGCTGCCCAGGTTACCTCTGCCTCCATCAGGGAGGGTAATTCCCCTTCATTCTGGTGGGGATTCACTTTGAGTCATTCAAAACCCGAACAGCAAAGCCTGGAAGAGGAGCAGAGCTCTCTGCAGGAATGTGCTCAAGGTGCAGACATGGATCTGGCTGTTTACACTCCTCCTTACCTGGCTGCTCTGATAATTCTTCATTACACTGAGCCCTGTTTGCTCAGCTGCTCCCCAGCAAAAATGGTTCTGTCCCAGAGCTGAATCTGAAATAAATCAGGTAGAAGAGCAGAGCTTGCAATTGTGGTATCTCTGCGTGGCTTTGGGGCTTTTTTGGGTTTTTTAATTCCCAATTATCACTGTTAATCAGAAGCATCACGTTTCTTTGGCTCACTATTAGAAGTTTGCACAGTGAAAATTAAAGGATTCTTCCATCTGGCTTAAATTTATTCCCTTTGACTGTGCTTAAAGCCAGGACTTAATTTTTAAGAAATCACCTCATTAGCTGGAGCATAGAAAAAACTCATGGAGCAAGAGATGTGGGAACTGAGATCTGCTGAGAGATCTTCTTACTGTACTTTTGCTAAACATTTAAATCACTGGATGTCTGGAGAGGAGAAAGGAAGGAAGGTTAAACAGGAGGAGCCTGTTTACAGGTGATGTTTGGTTGGTTGTTTAGAGCACTAAATACACTGAAAATTAATTCCTTTCCACAGGACACAGTTAAAAGCCAAACAAACAGAGAAATTAAATGAAAGGATGTGATATTCCTGCTGCACGGACCAGAAAATTGGCAGGGACACTGATGATTTCTGAGCACCAGCACCACACTAAATAAATCTCATGGCCTGGAATAGTCCCCAGGTTACATTTCCCCCTCCCCTTTAGCTGACATTGAATTTTTACAGTCTCACACTGTCATTATCACCTCTGTGAGCAACAGTTGTATACAGGGATCCCGAAATCTGATCTCAGGACCCTGGGTTTGGCCACGTGGCAAAAAAAACCCCTCTGAACTTGAGCAGAGAATTTAAAACTCATTTCTTGTGCATTTGCATGAACATCAGGTAATTTTTATTGCATTGTGATGCATCAATACCCACTGGGGTTTTTTAATGCCTGTTTTACATCAGAATGATAACTCGTTAAAATGTAAATGTTTTTATTCATCTCTGAGTGTGTGTGGGAGAGAGATGGACATTTGGGAAAAAAAAAGCAACTTCCAGACTCTTTTTTCATCAATGAACAGGAATTCTGGCTGTATCTACAAGAAATCTGTATCCAGGAGCTTAAAGCATTAATTAGAAAGCAATTAGACAGTCCCCAGAGAGGAGGTGCTTTAATACTGGGTTAATCATGCTGTCAGCAAACACAAAACTGCACTTACCGAGTCTTAATCTCTATTTACAAATTAACAGCAATCAACAGACTACCCAGAATTTAATCTTGTTGGGGGGAATGTCTGTGCAAGCTCGTTGGGACTGGCTGGGCAGCACATTTGGGGCTTTTCCATCATGTTCTGAGTGTGTTTTCCCCTTTTTTTGCAGGTGATCCACTGCAGTGGCTACCTGAAGATCCGTCAGTACATGCTGGATATGTCCCTCTACGATTCCTGCTACCAAATCGTCGGGCTGGTGGCCGTGGGTCAATCTTTACCTCCCAGTGCAATCACTGAGATCAAGCTCCACAGTAACATGTTCATGTTCAGAGCCAGTTTGGACTTAAAATTGATATTCCTCGATTCCAGGTAAGCAGCTCTTTCACCTCCAGCATTCACATAAACTGCTGTGGTTTTCAAACGGGTCAAAACGTCCGTGAAAAAATCGAGCAGTCCAAAATAGATCTGGAACTCCGAGGCCATGGGAGCCTTCAGAGAGTTTTTCAGGCAGCTGGAGAGACCAGACTTGGTCTGGAATGGCAAGAAATAAGAGCCTGTCCCATTTCACCTGGAGTTACCCACACTTTTCGAGCCAGCTAAAGCCTTTTTGCTGGGAGGATTGGTCACAGGAGCAGTGATATGTTTTTTACCTGAAAGGACATAAATTTTAACATACAAAGCCAGCAGAAGGAATGAGGATGTACCAAAAAAACCCCCGAACAACCAACCAAACAACCAAAAACCAAGGCTAAAAAGTGAAATACTGAGATTTAACAACTTGCTGGGCTCATCCAGAAAGCTTTTGACATACAGTAAGGAAAGAGTGTTCTGTATTTTAATGCAGTGCCTTAACCATGAAACCAACACTAATAACGGGGTTGTTGGAATGAAAAATAATTCCACTGGCTACTACACACAAAACCAGGACCTTCTTAAACAAAATTTTGGGAAAAACAGCTGAGCAAAGAGAGCCCTGATTCCACTCTCAGCTGATGGAGCTCAGACGAGCACAGAACTGAAATTCATTTCTCTGCTTTGGAAGCAGGTACCTTGTAGGATGCAATGGTACCTTGCCCAGCGCAGTCCAGAAGACCCTGAAGACAAAATCCCAAATACCCAAAGTACTGACAAGATGATCAATCTTCAAAAAATCCTCCTCTGTGTGCCCCCCATTCCCCATTTCCCTGGCAAGCTGGATTTGCAGGGAATAGATCCATGCAGAGAACGTATGACAAAGACTCTGGATCCAACACAGTGGAGGCCAACCGTGCAAGGAGAGGCTTTTCTCCGTGCTCAGCCCAGGAGACAGTGGCTCCATCAGCTGCTGGCACACAAAGAACTCGTTGTTTCTGGAGCCCTCCCTCAGTTTTTGGCACGCCTCGCTTCGCGCAGCGGCTACAAAGGAGCACGAGGGGTTCAGCGACACGTCCTTGCATGTGGAGAAAAGGAAATGATGTGCCTGGGAGGAACTGCCTGCAGACAGAAGTGTCTTCAAAGGCCACAGAACAAGCAGAGGTGTTGACAGGAGCAGGGATAGACCCAGAGCTGTTGCAGAGCTGTGTTTGCTGAGGAGCAGATGGGTGTCATCCACACACGGGACAAGCAGGGGAATTCAGCTTTACCAAAGCTTTTTTGCTCTCCCAGCTGAGCAAACCAAATTGTGTTTGCTCAAAACAGGGGCATATTAGGAGTTAGAAAAAAACTGGTTTCAGGCTTGGTTCTGGTTTCGGTATGAGGGGATGGAGCTTGAGATGGAACAGTCACAGCACACAACACAAAAGCCGTGGGCAGGAGCAGTTCAAAATCCCTTTCTAGACACCTGACACAACATAAAACACACAGGGGTTTTTTCATTGAGGTCACTGGAAGAAGGAGACAGTCACTTCCCTCCAAAGTGGGCTGCTCACTCTGATTTTCATGCTGCATTCATTGCCAGGTGGTTTACAAAGACTTTAAAGAACTCGAGGCCAGAACTGATCCCTGGGGCGAGTTCTGCTTCCTTCTGTGTGTCCTGCCACCTGCAAAGCACAACCTGGAGAGCCCAGGCTGGCTGAGGGATTGATTTTATGTTAAGGAAGTAAAACAGCTGAGTTTGTTTCCAGAGTCAAGCTTTTCCAGAATTTGGGTGTCCTAGGAGCTGTCAGTGATGGGTTTTTTTGTCACCAGCTTCAGAGTGAGACTGCACCTCTGGGAAAATGAACCCCTGGCTTGGGTTTGTGGTGCTTTGGTTGGGTTTGGATGAACTGTGTCTGTACTCACCAAAGGAGCAGGATGGAGCTGCTACCCTGGTTTTAAGTGCAATGAAGTCAGAAGGAGAATTGAAACCTCAACAGGATCTTCCACCAGTATTTGGTGACCCTGATAGGCTTCAGTGAGGATTTGGGGCCAGCACACACTGCAGAGGAGAAACACAAGCATATATTCAAAGGCATTTTGATGTTGTTGTCCAGAAGAATCCAAGCCCCCAACGCTCTCAAGAAATGTCCCCAGTCTCTGTGGGGTCCACAGGGCTGGTTAGAGTCCAGGTAGGAGTAGAGAAGACGCATAATAGTCACAAAATTTTAAAAAACTAATTAAAATGTATATTATCTGCAATCCTACAATGCCATGTGTTGCCCTGTATTCATCTCTGTGAACACTCCTGTGCATCCTCACCAGTGGGAAAGTTCAGACCAGGAACATCCTTTGGAAGTCCATGTCCTGACCATCCCCTCTCAGTTCACAGCATGAAGAGGCTTGGGGCATTTAAACTGAATTCCTTCAATCTGAACTGGAGGACAACATCCAAGTGCAGCCCTAGGACACTCCCACTGTAATAAAGGTTTCAGTCCACGGGCCTAGACCAGAGCTAATCCCGGGTAAAACTCCTGGAAGTGAAATGTGCAGGTGAATCTGCTGCTGCAGAAGGAGATCCTCAGCAGGGACAATTTCACTGCCAGCTCACCTGCTAAGGGACTGTGTCACTTGTCAGTGTAGACATTCCTCACTGCTCTGCCTTTTTTAGGCAAAGAAAGCCCAGGACAGCACAAACCCCCCCCAACAACCCTGGGTAAACAGGCACAGTTTGGTTGAGTGGCACATTGTACTTTAAGGACTATTTTTTCCTCAACTAAATAAACAAAAGTCCATTTTGGAAAAAAAAATTTGACTCTCCAGGTCTGACCCAGTGTGAGTCTGCCCTCTGTATCTGGTTCTTTAACATCTGCAGAGATGCTGCTGTTTCCAATTCCTTCCATTCTTCTACTTCTGGGATATTTTTTTGGAAGTCTTGCCTCAGCTTTCTTTTCCTCACCCTGTGGTCTTCACACCTCCTTGTCTTTCCACATTCTCAGCTGGAATAAGCTCCTGCTTTTTACTCCTGTTAGGCACCAGCCTGAACTTATTCACAGGCCCTGATCACAGCTCCTGTGGCCCAACACACCTTCTACACTCGGAGCTTTGCAAAAGCAAATGAAAATGTGTCAGCAGCCCACAAGAGAGGTTTTATTGTTTCATGAGCAGCTCCTCGAGTGGAACTTTGTGAGAAGGATCCTGCATGGCAGGGGCAAAAGCCCAAGGTGGAAATCAGTAAAAGAGCTCTTTTTCCTGCCTGGGTGTACCGGGGAAAAGCTGCACCTTGCTTTGGCTGGGCTGAAAGGATTTATTTTCTTGTAAAGGTGAGGTTTCTGTTTCCAAAACTAACATTTCATCCCGCAGCTTTCAGGCACCTGATTTGTCGGCACAATAGGAAAGGTTAATGAAACTGAATATTCCTAGAGATTTTGTTCATTACAAATTCTTCCTTTTCCAGGGTCACGGAATTAACTGGATACGAACCCCAGGATCTGATAGAAAAAACCCTCTACCACCACGTCCACGGCTGTGATGTTTTCCACCTGCGATACGCTCACCATCTGTGTAAGTACCTGGGCTGGAGAGAGTCCAGAGGAGGCAGCAGGATGAGCAGAGGGATGGAGCAGCTCTGCTGGGAGGAAAGGCTGGGAGAGCTGGGATTGTTGAGCCTGGAGAGGAGAAGCTTTGGGCTGAGCTCAGTGTGGCCTTGCAGGGCCTGAAGGAGCTGCAGGAACCATGGAGAGAGCCAATTTCCAAGGGCTGGAGGGCCAGGAGCCAGGGAATGGCTTTGCAGTGGCAGAGGGCAGGGCTGGATGGGATCTTGGGAAGGAATTGTTCCCTGGGAGGGTGGGGAGGCCCTGGCACAGGGTGCCCAGAGCAGCTGTGGCTGCCCCTGGATCCCTGGCAGCGTCCAAGGCCAGGTTGGACATTGGGGCTTGGAGCAGCCTGGGACAGTGGAAGGTGTCCCTGCCATGGCAGGGGTTTGGAATAGGGTGATCTTTAAAGTCCTTCCCAACCCAAACCATTCTGGGATTCTATGAAATACGTTAAGTACTGTGAGAAGTTTTGCAGGCAATAAGCACTGTGCTGGAAAGCAGAAAAAATCCTTCCCAAATTTTGACTGGAGACAGATTTTGTTCTTGGCTATCACTTCAGGAAACCATTAATTGTGTAAATAAGCTGGATACTCAATGTGCTGTGCTTCTGAAAAGAAAACCCTCCCAAACCAATTTATCTGGCCAGTTTTATCTTTGTACTTAGGGCATCCAGGCTATTTTGAATATTTGGAGTTGATTCTGGATTGTGATCTCTTGAAGGAAAAGAAAACCAAAAGAGCAAGTGAGTGAGAGGGGAAAATCTGAACTTTACTAGCCTCTGCTGTTAAAACAAAAACTATGCAGCAGCTCTGCATTCCTCTGAAATATGTTAGTAATAATAATCCCGTGTTTGAAGGGAACACAATCCCAAAAACTCCTCAGAGGGACATTCATTAATAGCATGTGGATGAGGTTCGGAGAACGGATTGTCAGGAAAAAAATGACACATTTAATAATTTCCCATCTTCCAACAGAGTCACTAATCATATCTTCAAACATCTGGATCTGGGAAGGAGTTCATTCAGTAGCACATTAATTTGAAAAGCAAATTGAGGGCTGAACTCTGGATTTGGCTCCGTTTGCTGCAACCCATACGAGGCAAAGATGACATCCAAAAAACCAATGTCAGGGAATTTTTTTTCCAGATTGCTCCTGTAGGCTGGAAGCAGCCAGAGTCAAATCCTTCTTTTAGGCTTCCTTCTTCTCGTTAGTGTGTGCTGTTCATGAGGAGCTGGAATGTCAAGGAGGTTGTAGCTGTGTTTGGCAGGTCCGAGCTGAAATTCCAAGTGCTGAATTCCACCGGTGCCAGGGTGTGCTACACCTGGGAAAGCAAAAGCTGATCTTTACAGCAAGTTCAGATTTACCAAAACATTTCTGAATACTCTGGGCCACTGAGAACTGGAAAAAAGAATGACCAGGGCATGTGGAATATCCTGTCAGGGGCACCCTATTTGTAGTGGTGACATCTGCATCTGGATGGGACTGTTGACCTGTTCAAAATACACTCAATATTTCCACCAGACTATTTGAAATACCTTCATCAACCAGCACGGAGATGATGCCACTAGAGCCACAATCACCTCTGGAAAACAGTTTTCCACTTCAGAGCAGCAGGATGGATAATTCTGTGGCTGCCAGTTTGACCCATGTACGACTGGAGTTTTAAACGAAGAGACAAATCATGTTCACTGAATTACCCACCACATCCTTCCACGAGGGAAAAAAAAAAACCCTCAGCCAAATAGGATACTAAGAGCAGTTCTGTAGATTAAAGATAAATCACTGTAAACTTTAAAAACAGAAGAAAAATGTGAGCCATGCATAGGAATTTATGAAAGCAGATAAATCCCAAGAAGCACAAAATAATGAGTAATGCTTGGGCAGCAGTGGGAACAGTGCAGGGTCATGGTTGGAATACCAAGTAACAGGAATTATTAAACCAGATGTAAAGTGCACAGAGTCCCTCTGGGGAGCACTGTGAGAGCTCCCCCAGCATCCATCAGCAAATGTCTCAGGAACATGAACAGTAAAAGGTTGGCAGGTTTGTTGTACCATTCTATAAAGCAATCTGATGATGAAGTGTCACCTGATGCAGAAATCCAAAGAGAAACATCTTACACCTAATAAGGGTATTAAGGGGAAAAAAAAACCCGTAAGCAACCCTAAACTAGGATAACCATTTGCTTTTTTAAAGAGCAAAAAAAAAATCCCAAACTGAAGAGCTGAAGCAGCTGAACTCTGAGTGAGGCAGCACAGAGAATAAAACAAAGGAAACAGTGAGGGGAACAAGTTAGGAGGGATAGAACAAGAACATCAAGCTAGGAGGGAAATGTAGATGTGACTATTTGCCTAAGGTGTGCTGGCAGCAAAGAGAATTTCCTGCTTGAAACATTTGATTGGCTTCCGGCTCCAGGAAAACACTTCTGGCGTTTGAAGCAGTGATATTTATTTCTAGAGCCCCATTCATACACACAGTGTTTGCCCTGAAATGTGGCCACACAAATAACGAGGCCCTGCCCAAGGATCCTGCATTCTGAAATACAGGGCAGAGAGGCTGCTCCAGCAAAATATCTCTGTGCCCTCAGAGAAATCCCTTTATTTGCACCGTTGTGAGGGGGATTTTGTGCATCCCACATGTTGCAACATCCCTGCTCTTCCCACAGGAGCTTTAACAGGATTCAGGTCTCTGTGCTTTGGCTCAGCCCAGCTGTTGTCCCCACCAAACACTTCTCCTGCTCCCTGGAAGTCACCCTATGTATTTATAGGGCTTATTTTATAGCAAAGCTCAGTTCCACCATCTCCGGTGTTGGGTCTGCTCCTGCTTCCCCAGCACTCAAACCTTCTGGCAGAGCAGCACCAGATTTTGAGAGGTCAAAACAAAAAAAAGAGTCTGCTGGGCACTGTGCCCTGTCCAGGGGCTGGGCCCATGACACGCCAGGACAGCTAAACCAGGATCTGCTGCCAGTGTGGAACCAAGAAATCCATCTCTTGGAGTGGTATCCTTCAGTGCAGCCTGGGAACTCCCAGCCACACACCCGGGAGCCTGGTGGAGCCTTTTAAAATAGTCCTGTGGGACAGCCCAGTGCCTCTTCCAGCTTCCCTGCAAAACCAGCAGCGAGCCACAGCACTGGAACACCCAGTTCCAGAGGGCACATCCAAGGGCCAGGGCTAAAGCCACGGAATCCTCCCCCCTGGACTGCAGCAGAGGCCACCAAGAAGTCTGAGCCTGCCCAGATTGTCTGGGTGGTGGATTTGCCTCACTCCCATTCCTGAGGTTTCCTTTTCAGCATCACACGGGGCAGTTGAGCACAGAGCCAGATGGAAGCTGACCTCACTGACTGCCTCAGTTACTGTCCCTTAGCCAATGTCAGACTTCCCCCAGATTGCTAAAAAAGCAGGAGACACAGAGTCCTCCTCCATCCCAGGAGAAAAACTGGTTAATCCATATAATTAGGAAGGAAAGCTGAACACTGGAGCCCTCAGTGGTTTTCACATCTTTTCAAACACTGTCTTAACAGCAGAGCTAAAACAGGGATTTAAAAAAAATCAGGGAGAGAGGAGGAAAGCCAAAATGAGTCCCAAAGCACACGGAAGAACTCTGTTATAGTTAGTGATCCATGACAGCATTAATTTCTCTTTAGGAAGACTGAGTGTAGCAAAGCATTTTGAACTCAAGGAAAACGTGCTCATTAAACCAGCACAAAGACCTAGTTCTGAAAAGCCCAGACCACATTCCAAAAATTACCTGTTACATGGCCTGTGCTAAAATGTAAAGACCATTTCCTGGAACGGGACCATTTGGATTATAGAATGAATCACCAAATCATAGAATCACAGAATGGTTTGGGTTGGAAGGGATATTGAAGATCATCTCATTCCAACCCCCTGCCATGAGCAGGGACACCTTCCACCATCCCAGGGTGCTCCAAATCCCATCCAACCTGGCCTGGGAGGCTTCCAGGGATGGGGCAGCACAACTACAGAGCACCATCCACAATTATAGAGCACCAAGGAATAGTAAATCCATGGCACAGAGCTGATCATGAACAAATATTTTTAGAACAGACTTATTTGACGTTGTCAGACTGAATCTTTGACTAGCCCCTTCAAGACTTTCAACTTGCAGGGATAAATTGCACTTAAAAATACAAATGTCTTTATATTTTGTAGGTGTGTTTACATACTCACACACACACTCCTCGTGATCTTTTTAACTGTATGTACATCTGCAAACCCTCATCCCATACAGAATTCCATGTAGAAATGCAGGAAAAGGGACACCAGCAAGGAAGAGGCAAAAAGCTGATATCTAAGAGAGATCTCAAACCCCAGACAGCAGAGGCTTGGTGACGTGGAGGGTGGGTTTTTGAATGTTCTGCAGGATCATGGAATGATGGAATATCCTGAGTTGGAAAGGACCCACAGGGATCATCCAGTCCCAGCCCTGGCCCTGCCCAGACCCCCCAACAATCCCAGCCTGGGCATCCCTGGCAGCGGTGCCCAAAGGCTCCTGGAGCTCTGGCAGCCTCGGGGCTGTGCCCATTCCCTGGGGAGCCTGGGCAGTGCCCAGCACCCTCTGGGGAAAGAAGAACCTTTCCCTGCTCTCCAGCCTGAGCCTGCCCTGGCCCAGCTCCAGCCAGGATCCTGTCCCTGTCCCAGGGAGCAGAGATCAGAGCTGCAGACAATTGTAGATGTTTTTGTTCATTTGAGGTGCCTTCTGAACAAACAGGCACCTCATCCTGAAATGGAAGAATTGTCACTTCCAGAAAGACCTGTCCATTTCATAAGAGCCTGATTTTCTTTGGGAGATAAACTGGATTTGAAGGAAAGCTTAAATATGCTGGGATGTGCAATAGAGAGGAGAGGAAGCAGCCCAGAGAGTTGGTCCATATGCTCCAGACATTGGGGAGACCTCACGGAGTCTTCCAGTACCATAAGGGAATGGATGAAAAGGAGGGAGAGGGACTTTTTATATGGGCAAAAAGTGACAGGACAAGGGGAGTGGTTTTAAACTGACAGAGAGCAGGCTTAGATTCCATTTCTTAATCATATTTATATAAAGGAAGTTCTGCCATTGTTCACTTTTTTGGAACCTAATTTGTACAGCGAGCTCAGTCCATGATTCTGTAATTTACAATAAATAACTGTATAGGAGAGTAAGAAGATGGAGTTTCCCAGAGGAATGATCCAAGGCCACACAAGAGAAGAGCCAGCTTCAAAGGCTGGGCATTATCTTCCAGTGGATCCTGAGATAAAGGCCTGGCACTGAACCAGAAATATTTGTGGCTGGATTAAATATTTAGAGATGCTGCACAACTCCTGTTACAGCATAACCTCCTGCCAAAACACCCTTGTTCACAGACGATCCAAAATAGCTCAGGGAGGATTACATGTCTGGTGAATTTATCAGATATCTGATTCCCCTCTCTGTCCTTGTCTTTGTTTGGGTGCTTCACAACCAGAGAGCATTTTAATTTTACCCTTTTAAATCGACCTTCGTGGGGTAGAGCTTACAGAGGGGAAAAAAAACCATCACAAAATAAAATACATTGCAAAATACACGATAATCTGTCAAGCTATGAGAAAAGTGCTCCCAAATAATCTGGAAAAAAATCTCAGAATCACAGAATCATCCAGGTTGGAAGAGCCCTTCAGGATCATCCAGTTCCACCACCAGCATCACCCCAAACCCTGTCCCCAAGGGCCACATCCAGACTCCTCCTGAACACTCCCACAGACAGTGACTCCACCACTCCCTGGGCAGCTCATTCCAAGGCCTCACCACTCTTGAAGAGAAAACTTTTTTTCTAATCTCCAATCTGCCCCTCCCCTGGTGCAATTCAAGGCCATTTCCTCTCCTCCTTTCAAAAGAGTTGTGTCCACTTCAAAATACTTCTGCTGCCTCGAGCTTTTCTTTTGCAATTAGAAATTTTAAAGCAGTGTTCGTGAAGAATGTGACCACAGGTTACCCAGAGAAGAAGGAAGACAAAATTTAGGAGTTTTCAATGTATTTTATATAAATAATAATGTGATGTTATGAATAAAGGGGCAGGATAGACAATTCTGCAGTGGGTTTATTTAAAGTTTGGTGGGAGGAAGAGATTTTAGGAAAGGGAAGGAGGGTGTTAGGACATAGGTAGGCCTCAATCACCTCAAAGGTTTTTTCCAGCCCAGTTAGCTCTGTGATTCTATGAGGGAGAAAAGCCCTCGACTCGCAAACAAAACTCTAAAGGAAGTGGTCGCGAGCCGAAAAAAAAGTGAAATTTTAAAAAAAAATTTCTTTTTCTTGTGTTCACAGTGCTGGTGAAAGGCCAAGTGACCACCAAGTACTACCGGCTGCTGTCCAAGCAGGGAGGCTGGGTGTGGGTGCAGAGCTACGCCACCATCGTGCACAACAGCCGTTCGTCACGGCCTCACTGCATAGTGAGTGTCAATTATGTCCTTACGTAAGTCCAAATACTTTGTACCATTACCTGTTATCACTAAGCAACTCGTTAATGATTAAATCCGCCAAGTTTTCTTTGCTGCTGTCTCTCAGCGCCGTTCCGCGCTCACGCGTTGCAGCTTTCTCTGTTCGTACGATCCCACCTCTTTAGCTGAGAGAAAACATTACTGTATCAATTATTATCGTTATTATAGAAATCCTCATTGTGCCCAGGGAAGGGCAGTGGAGGTGGTGAAAGGTCTGGAAAACATCTTATGAGGGAGTTGGGGATGTTTAGTCTGGAGAAAAGGAGGCGCAGGGGGGACCTCATTGCTCCCCAAAACTCCCTGACAGGAGGGGCAGTGAGGGGGGCTCGGGCTCTGCTGCTGTGTCCCAAGGGAAAGGAGGAGAGGAAATGGCCTCCAATTGCGCCAGGGGAGGCTCAGGTTGGAGATTGGGAACAATTTTTCCCTGGCAGAGTGGGGAGGCCTTGGAATGAGCTGCCCAGGGAGTGGTGGAGTCACTGTCTGTGGGAGTGTTCAGGAGGAGTCTGGATGTGGCCCTTGGGGACAGGGTTTGGGGTGATGCTGGTGCTGCTGGGGTGGCACTGGGTGATCCTGAAGGGCTCTTCCAAAGTTGATGATTCTGTGATTTCTTGATCAAAACCAGCATTTCAGCTCGTGTGCTTTAGTTACGAGCACACTGTGCTGACAGCGGAAGAACATTGCTCCTTTTCCTTTCCTCAGGGTTTATTGTGAGAGCCAAGGCAGAAACCAATTCCTGATTGAGCAGGAGACAGATTAATTGATCTCTGTCTTTCCATGATTCCAAACCACAGGGAGCCATGGATGGCCGAGGGAAGATGATACAGCTCAGGCTCAGAGAGTGGGGACACTTATTCCAAAGGTGTTTATGTGATTCCCAGTGGAATTTTTTTGATAGACTTGTGTGGGAATGAGGTCACCCCATAAGATTCTCTGCCTCCTGACATCCCCAGACTCAGTGAAAATCTTGGAAGAGTGAAAATTAAAGCACTGTGAATGCTAACATGTATTTTTACAGGAGCTATTTTGGATTTTGCTGTATAATTTATTCGGCTGTTCTTTTGCAGAGATATTGAGTACAAGGAACTTCAGCTGTCACTGGACCAGGTTACCATTTCCAAGTCACAGTTTTCATGCAGAAACTCAGTACCTACCTCGCAGGAAACAAGGAAAATAGTAAAGCCCAAAAGTAATAAAATGAAGGCAAAACTCAGAACAACACCTTACCCACCACAGGTAACTTTTCCAGCAATGTATTTAATTTCCAGTTGTTCTCACAGAGTGCTTGGGACAGTGTAGACATAATCCAGGACTGGATTTACTATAAAACTGACTATAGGGTTGTCTGCCTCAGGAAATCCCTCAGAAAGCAGAATCAAATTAGACCCTTTTGGGTTTTGGGATATGGAGAGTGTAAAGCACTTTAACCACAAAGTCCTTCCTTGGCAAAAAGAAGAAAATCCTGTACTTGGAATTGTGCTGTGAAAATTCGTGCTGGTGTAGGACATGTGTCATTCACTGTTGGTGTGTGGGGTTCTTGATGTCAGGAGGAATTTTCCCATGGAAAGGGAGGTCAGGCCTTGAAAAGAGCTGCCCAGGGAGGTTTGGAGTGCCCATCCCTGGAGGTGTCCAAGGAAGGGCTGGAGGTGGCACTCAGTGCTCTGGGCTGGGGACAAGGTGGGCATCGGGCACAGCTGGGACTCGATGGGCTGGGAGGGCTTTTCCATCCTTAATCCTGTGATTCTGTAAAAGGGAACAGCCAAAATTACCAAACCCAAGCAATTTTCTGTTCCCATGTGAAGACCAACTTGTGACAAGACGAACTTTAAACGCACCGCTCAGTCCCTCCTTTGCACCGCCAAGGCCCAGCTCTGGGTTCCTGTGTGATACATTTTGTAGCTCCCTACAAAAATTCCTCCTTTAACTCTCTTCCCCTGCCTTTTTTCCCCCCTTTCCCCCAGCAATACAGCTCCTTCCCAGCAGACAAACTGGAATGCAGCCAGGTGGGGAGCTGGCGCTCCAGCCCCGCCGCCAGCGCCGCCGCCGCCATTCAGGAACAGAACTTCCATTCAGAAAGCAGCGAACTCTTGTACGCCCCTCCCTACAGCCTGCCCTTCTCCTACCACTATGGACACTTCCCTGTGGATTCCCACGTCTTCAGTGGCAAGAAGCAGATGCTGCCAGCAAAGTTCGGGCAGGCCCAAGGGGCGCCCTGCGAGGTGGCGCGGTTCTTCCTGGGCGCGCTGCAGACCAACGGCGAGTGCCAGTGGCACTACGCCAACTCCCTGGTTCCCAGCAGCCAGTCGCCATCCAAAACCCTTCCTGAGCAGCCAGTGAACATCATCAGGCACAACCTTGCACAGGGTTACGAAGGTGGGTGTTGCTCTGAGCCAAGAGGAGAAGCTTGGCCGCGCGGTGGCTGGGGAGGATTTGGGTTGGCGGTTTGGAAAGGGGTTTAGGGAACACAGAAAATCAGAGGCAGTGAAGTGTAACAACCGTGGTGTTTGTGGTATTGCCATGTTCCTTCTTCCCACTGCTATCAGCACTTGATTGGGAATATTATCAAAGCGTCAGTTGCAAAAATGCCCTCACCAGAATCACTTTTAGAGCAGCACTCCGAGACCTCCTCCTTCAATAATAACACACCTTCTCCTCGTGTTTTGCACTCTCAGAGTTATTCAGGTGGAATTTCGCAGGTAAGTCATGGCTGAAGTCAGATTGAAACAAAATGTACTTCAGCTCCAGAATAGTTTTTGGTAATTTTAATACAGAAATTAAAATAAACGCCATCGATTTCCATAAAAATTGAAGGTTGTCCTTTCTCAGCACGAAGCCACTCCGAATGTCTTTACCTTACAGAGTAAGAATTCTGCTTTACTTGGTAATAATTCTGAATTTGAAAATATCTCCCATCACCTACATTATTTCCCTGTACAGGTGTCAGGGATAGAAATGCTTTGGAGGAAGGCATTGACTTCTCTGAGGTGGAAACCTGTAAGAAAAAACACTGAAAAATCATAAAATAACCAAATGTAAAGATGCTCAAAATACCCTCTAATCACAGAATCACAGAATAATTAAGGTTGGAAGGGACTTCTGGAGATCATCTTGTCCAACCCATTTAATTCCCCTGTATTCAACCAGAACAGGGTCTATTGCAGTGGTTTTGGCAGAGATTGATCTCTTGTTATAAACACTCCTGGTTTCACAGCTGCCCCAACTCAAAAATGAAACCTGAATCAACTTATGATGGGTAAGAAACAATGTTAATCAGCTAAAGAAATAAAAATGTTTGGACAAACCAGACTCTGGCAACTCAGGCTATTTCAGGATGGTGTCAAGCATATCTTTAACTCCATTAATAGCATTAATTACTCCCCTGATCCAGCTCCCCCTTCAAGCCAAACACAAAGCTGAATGTAACTGCTCTCATGAATGAGCCTCAAAAGTTCTGCTGAGATTTCAGGTTGCTGCTGATTTCAGCAAAAACAGCCTTGGTTGGCCTGGATTTCCCTCCTCTTCCCTGCTTTACTTTCAGAAACCGTGAGATTTGTACAAAAACCTGTTCTAAAAATATGCAAAAAATATAAAACCCCACCACATCCTAGTTTATTCATATTAAATATAGGGTTTTTGTGATTTAAAGTGTATCAGAAAGTGTCAGAGAACATCAACAAGTGCAGAATTCACATCAGCTGAGACAGAATTCCCAGGAAACCCTTCATTAAACTCCTTTAAGCAGCACTCCAGTTTAACCCTTTCCAATCCAGAGCCAATCCTTCAATCTCATCCACATCTACCTGCATACATCATTTTCATTAATTAAAAATCACTGATGAGGACTGCTGTGAAGTCAGATGGAAACCCTCCTTTCTTGGAATGGAGGAAGCAGTAGTGGATATTCAAAATAAAAAAATTTAGGTAGTCTCAAGGTAGGCTCTTGGGTACCAGAATCATTTATTCACTTATGGGCATGGATATCCAAGATCCAAAGGGAATATTCAAATATAAATATATTAAAATATAAAGATATTCAAAGCTGAGCTTGCTCCATCAGACAGAAGATGGTATCAGATATCAAATTTCAGATTTGATCTGATATCAAAGTATTTTGATCAGATATCAAAAAATCAGAGATCAGATATCAAATTTCCCACAGAGCAGCAAGTAATTTCTGCCTGGGGTTTTGTCCTTCACAGGATGGTTTGACCTCACCCATGATGGACCTCACCTCACTGACAGCAGCATTTTATTTTACTTTCCTGTGTTTAGGTTGAAAAGGAGCAAGACTGAAGCTCTGCTTACAACCTAGAGTAGGTTCAATGCTTTTCCTCAGCTCCTGCTCCTCCAATTTGCTGCTTCCTTTGGTTGCTGTCGTGGACTGTGGTGGAAAAGGAGGAGTTTTAGACCAAAAATAGGAAATGGTTTTGTCCTTTCTAAAGATGCTGTGGGGGGAAAAAACCCAGAAACCGACATCTCCTAAGGATAAGGATAAAGGCTAAAGTAAATCCTGCCTATCCCCAGTAAGTGTGCAGGAATAGGGTAAAAATATAAAATCCCAGTAAAAAACCTCCAAGAAACTGCTGCTATTTTTCAATCTCTTTCCACATCACCATTTCCTCTTCAGGAGGAAAATGGAGCTGCAATACCAGAGGTCCTTATTTCTGCTTCTGCTTCTAGTGAAGGTTTTGCTGCTTGAGCTGGGATATGTGGGTTCTCCTTTGAGCATTTTGATGCATTTTCATGGATATTTATTATGGATATTTATTGGCCATTTGATGAAAGCTGGCTCGCTACAATTAGTTCTCTGCAGAAGCACTTTGAGTTGCATTATTTAGGAGGAAAAAAATACGGTCAAACTCAGGGCTGGTCAGAGATCACGGCAAAAGGGGAAAGGAAAACAGAGCATCCCCTACAGACAGGATTTACACCCAATTTTTGCAGCCTCCTTTCCTCCTCAAGTGGAATCAGCGCTGTTGCACTTTTGCTGAATTCTGAACTTTTGGAAGCGACGTTTTTCTTTTTTTTGCTGGGAATCGCATCTGATCTCCCTTAGGTTTGTCAACTGCTGCTTTTTTCCAGTGGCTCACTGGAGAACTGACAGCCAGGGAGCTTCAAAGCAGGGAGGATCTGCTTAGCATCACCATCTTCGATCCAAAGGCAATGCCAAATATGACATCTGGCAGCCGGGTCGGATGCGAGGGCCATTCCACATCACATCCACGGCAGCATCTGCCAAAAATGCCGTGGGCCAAAGACATTTTTCTCCATGGAAAATAGCTCCTTTTGGAGAGATCAGAGATTGGAGGATGATCGTGCCAAGCCATCAAAGCTCTGAAGAAGCACGTAGCAGATACAACTGCCTGCAAATCAGATGTTTCTGCTTCAGGATCTGGTTTTGAAGCTTCTTCCACTTTTTCCCAGCTGGCCTAGTCATCAAAAAAAAAAAAAATCATTTCAGTGAAGGCAACTGTTTTCTTGGTCAGGGAAGTTTCCTTTGTACCCTGGAATGGAGAACTGCTGCTGTGGGCACCACAGGACCTCCTTGTCACTCACTGGTGCTGTTGGCCCTTCTGAACTACCTGTGTGAAGCTTTGTGGCACTGATCATGCAAAACCCAGGAAATGAGGAAAAAGACTGAGAAAATCGGTGAAAAAACTTCCCCAGGTTTAGCCAGGGCCTACTGGAAGAAAGAAATGACATTTTGTAAAGGGGATTCCACTGGAGACAAAGAGGTCTGGGAGATTGTTTTGTCTCACCTTTGTTTCTGGAGGGAGAATAACAGAGAACAATCAGCCCATGCCTTGGATGATTTGAAATTAGGGATCAGACCAAGACACAACACAGAGACTGAGAAAATCTAAAAAATCTCTTTCATGGGCAGGGTTTGTATTAAGACCTCTTCTCTCTTTGCCTTGTTTGACACAGAGGATAAACAGGAGGGAGAGGGACTTTTTTATAGGGTCAGAGAGTGACAGGACAAGGGAAAACAGTTTCAAATTGATGGAGGGCAGGGGGAGATTAGAGATTGGGAGGGAATTTTTTACCCACAGGGTGGGAATGCCCCGGCACAGGTGAAGCTGTGGCTGCCCCTGGATCCCTGGCAGTGCCCAAGGCCAGGTTGGACACTGGGGCTTGGAGCAGCCTGGGACAGTGGAAGGTGTCCCTGCCATGGCAGGGGTGGCACTGGATGGGCTTTAAGGTCCCTTCCAACCCAAACCACTCCGTGATTCTGTGATTTCCAACCTGATGGTTCATCCTCAGACCAGCAGGATTTGAGATTACAAAATTAAAGGTGACAGGGCAGAGGCCAAGTGGTGGCTGTGATGCCTCAGCTTCTTCCAGGTTCTCTTGGGCTCCAAAAATGGAAAAGGACAGTATTTTGTTCAGGGATCAGAGAACAGCCATAAAGTGAATACATTTCACACTGAAGGAGGACAAACCCATCACTCCAGTGGGTTCTTAAACCCAGAACACCTGATCATTAAACCATATTAGTTACATTTCAGTGGCTCTCAGCATCTCTAGTTATTTCACACTGAAAACACCAAATGTGGAGTTAAAATCAGAGCAGGGAACTACACCAGTAAAATTTCCAAGCTGTTCTCAAGCACGTGGCTGAACCCTGGTTGGATTTGGGATCTGAAAGGGCCATTTTTCAACTGCAGATGAGAACTCAGCTTCCTTCAGCTTCTACTTCTTGGGACAAAATACATACATAGAAATGGAAAAGAATAACTTGAAAGGTTATTGTTTCTAGGAGGGTGAAGAAGAAATTGGAACCAGATTCCTGTTTAAATTCTGATGTTAATTACGTGGTGCAACTCCCTCTGAAATTAATGGAGCTCTGCATAAAAAAAAATAAGGTACAATTGAGTTATTTCTGCTTCCTCTGTTATCCATGAAGGCTTTGCCAGTCTATTACAGCACAGGGAATATTTAATTATTAATGGGCACAGTTACATCAGCAACCAATAGAAGGAAACTCCAAAACTTTTAAGACGTCGAATAAAATTGTTAGAAAAACAGAAAATCCATTTAAAAAAAGGCACTTAAGTGGCCAGGGCTTCCAGTGAACCTCACACAAAACAAGAGTTTGGGTCTAACTTGAGAAATTTGCTCGGTGTGTCATTCTTCCTTTAACATAAAACTTTCAAATGTGCTTTGGAGGAGCTGTTTAACTCACAAACTGTTCATAGGAGAGTGCAAAAAAAAAAAAATTACTTGTACAGTACAGGAGAAAAGCAGGGGCCTTTTCTCTCACCACTTGTAGACAGGAATGTACAGAAAGGAAAAGCTTCCTAAGCCAAGCAGAAAAGGATCAAAACAACTCAAATTGCTTCAAGAGGTCAGCTGCCATGCAGAAACTGAGGAGAAAACTGAGACTGCTCAATGTATCTTAGAGGAAAAGCCTGAATAGACATCCTAGGTTCATACTCTTGAGAAATTATGAATTTAGCTTCTGATTCTCTAAGAATACCCAATTTTTTCTCCCCCATTCAAAGTCTCGGTGCGTGTTATAACTCATATTTATATTATTATCTACCTTTATTACATGGTAATGTCTCAAAAGCAGAGATACAGCACTACTCAAGAGGTGTTTCTGTTGCTTCTCAAGAGATGTTTTTAATACCCGATGTCAGTTTTTCAAAGAGAAAAAGCAAAGTCTTTAACGTGACCCACTCTGGGTATCACAAAGAGATTTCGCTAATTAGATACTGACATGTCACCTTCTAGTATCTTACCTAGGTATTAAATATACCCCAAATAAATACCATGAATTACAGAATCAACAGAATTCTGTAAAGTGAAAAGACCTTTGAGACATGGAGTCCAGCCTGGGAGTTAGGTGTTCTCCTTGCAAGGACAAGTGTCCAATGCACTCCCACAGTGTTTATTGTGTATATTATTGCTCCCACTGTTTATTCTGTTTATTAAATTAACAGATTAAATTAAATCTGTTTATTAAAGAGTGGAATTAAAATAATTCCACTCTTTAACCATGGAATCATTGACAGGTACCAGCGTTATCCAGCTTTTAGTAAATCCTTTGCTAAATCTCTGAAAAGAGCTTAATTAAAGTCAAGGATTTTGATTTCAGTGAGTGTTTTCTAACGTTTCTTTGGTTTAACTCCCCGGATTTAACAACGACAATAATGCCAGTGATTTATAATTACTCCAAAGGCTCGTTGTCAGTAATTAACTCATTTTCTCTTCCCCTGCCAGTCCCTTTGTCCAACAGGAGGTACAGCCAGGACACTCTGCCCGAGGCCTTCCCGAGCTGCACCATGCCAGGCAGGTACAAAGAGGAGCTTTACGACTCTGGCATCCTGAAACACAACAAAACAGAGCCCAGGCTGCAGCCCCCAGCCCACCTCATCAAAGAGGAAAACAAGCTGGCTTTTAACAGAGACCTGCAAGAGAAAATGAGCATCAGCGAGGGCTCTTTCTCCAACCCCCTGCTGCCCAAATCCGAGTGCTGCCAGGCCAAAGCCATGGGACAGCTGAGCCACCTGCTGCCCGTGCCCTCGGTCTACGAGCAAAGCAGGAGGATTTGTGTCAAAGAGCCCAAATTTGGGCACATGGGCCACCACCCAGCGAGCCTGGAGGAACTGGACGGCGGCGAGAGGATGAGCGTGAAGCTCGACCACGAGGCCGAAAGCGAGCGGCTGATGGATGTGAGGCCCTCTGGGCAAGTGCCCTTCGTGCTCCTCAACTACCACCACGTGCTGGCCAAGCACGGAGCTTTCCAAACTTCCTCCTGCACAGCCACGGGACACGTGGGAGAAAATTACGGCTACAATTCCGAGGAAGTCAACGCGTTTATTTACAAAAACCAAAGCCCCTCGTCGGCGTCCTCTCCAGAAACCCACAAGGAATCTGCACTACCCCATTACATTGGGACCTCTGTAATTATTGCCAACGGCAGGTGACGGTAGCACGGGAGGGTTTTGTGGTTAATTAAGAAGCCAAACCGTAATGATTTGCAAAAAAAATTTTAAAAAAGCATGAGGAAACACGGTGACATTTACTGAGCAAAGCTGGAGGGCAGTGAGGGACAAACTGGTGAGTTCCTGGCAGGCCACGGGTCCCAGTGGCCAGGACAATCCCCTCCATCCCCTGCCATGCTTCGGTGTCCTGGAGAAAGCTCCAGTGCCGGGGAGAAGCCAAGTTCCAGATCTTATTTTTGTTATTTTATAGTGTGCAACAAAAGGGAATGAGAGGTGTTATATGCAGAGGTTTATATGAAGAACGTTTTGGTTTTTTTTCCCTTGACCCCTCCTTAAAATAAACTCAAGATTTTTTTTTAAAAAAATCATTATCATAAAATACGCATTCTACTTTAGTGTTTTTTTGACAAATTGCGTGAAACCTCGCATCAGCTCTCCACCCAACCCCCTGACAAGTGGACTTTGTTGAGAGAGTGGTGATTTTGAGCAACCACAACACAGCTGTACTCCCCAAACAGGAAAAAAAGCTTATTTATTAATTACCAAAAAGTTTTAAAACTAAATAAATCAACCCGAAATTTGATTTATTGAACACAGATTTCGGTGTTCGGAGATTGTTGCCACCACCATTTATCTTGACAAGGGACAATATGACAAATTAATAGGTACAAAGATAGGTATTACAGGGTTACAGGTCTTGTCATGGCAAATTGGGACAAATTATGGAGCAGGAACTAATTCCCCACAAATACGAAAAGGAAACTCCTAAATCCTGTGTTTCCCTGAGTATTCTGGGGGAAGGCTGTGCAGATTTGCAACCCAGCTAGTCACAAATACATCTTAATAACAGCACCAGAAATGTTTTCTTTATAGCCAAGAGAATAATGAACATTTATGCCTTATTTTGAACTTACCAGCAGAATTGTGAGCTTTGAAAGGTCCAGCTCTTAACACTCTGAACTTCCTCCAGCATAAATCCTGTTGTCAGCACAAAGGTAGGGCTGGAATTCCCTGATTCGAGCACTTCACAAATCCCAAACAGCACATTTGGAACACTCCCAGCCAGCCAGGAATAGATTTCCTATCATTTTCACCCCTTAATTTTTAATTCTTTGTAGAGGATGGATCTGTGTGAGTTTAATTGACAACACTCAGCCCACGGTGGTTTTCAGCCACTTCCCCAAATGTTGTGAGTGGATAAAACAACAGAAGACTCCCTAAACAATAAATGTTGCTGTAGATCCTACTCAGCTCCTTTCTTACCCCAACCCAAGCCTAATTCAGAATTTTTCAAACTCCTACATCAGACTCTAAAGAGAACTTCGCTGAAGAAACCTTGAGCACCCTGGGATGGTGGAAGGTTCCCTCAAGGCAGGGGTTAGAACTGGATGAGCTTTAAGGTCCCCTCCAACCCAAACCATTCCATGATTCTTTGAAGAAAATTCCTACCTGGCTTGTGTAAAATAGAAAAAACACTTGCTCATGGATTGCACCTTGTCAGAAAAATCGTAATGCAATACTCAGTCCTAAAAACTCCATGTTCTCCATCTTTGCTATGCAGCAATAATTCATCTCAGAATGGTTTGGGTTGGAAGGGACCTTAAAGCTCATCCAGTTCCAACCCCCTGAAAGGGGCAGGGAACTTTCCATTAGAATCCAAGAATGAAATTATTTCCTTCTGTGTATGAATATTTACTGCTACGAGTACACAAAAATACTTTAAAGGCAAATGTTTTAAAACGATTTTCAGCGTTTTCATTGCTTCCTCTTAAAGGTTAACAGAGAAGGTTTTATTGTCAAGTCAATGTTCACTTGCAAGTGAGCTTGAACTGAATGCTCTCAGTTGTCTGACTTTCTCAACTGCAGGGAAAACACATTTTGAGCTAAATAGACCAAAAAAAGCCAAATCAGTGATTACAAAAAACCCCAAAACAGAACCAAACCAGCGCAGTCGCTCCCTCTGTAAACCTGGGTTTGTTTAATGCCGGAGAGGCTGGCAAGTCTCCAGAAAAGCTGCAAACGTGGATTAAAATCATCCTGACCCCATAAATCAAAGCCAGGAGACACCAGTTGCTTTTCCAGTGGCTGTGGTTCAGAGCCCTCCCAGCCCCTGCTCCCCATAAACGACCCCAACTCCTGAAAAGAGAATTATGCAAAGACTCCCGGGTTAATTGTGTTCCATTAAATGAAACCCACGCCCTACAAAGGAGCCCCTGGCATCGCTGGCATCATTAAAAAGAAACCTGATGCCCAACCCCTCTTGCTGCACTTTCTCCCTCATTAGTGGCACTGCTGCATTTTGGTTCTCCTGGAAAGTCCCCGCTCACCGTAAAAACACAAAAATGAGGCTTTGGTTGAAAAAACGCCGTTGATATTTTTCAGTATGATATTTTTCCACCTTGTTATTCCCACTTTCAGGCTTTATTCCAGGAGGCTGAGCAGAGGAGGTGTTCCATCATTCTCTCCCAGGTGTTTCAGGGGAGGTGATGCCCAGGCACAGGAAATTTCCCCATAAGGCAATAACGAACCAATTAGAAACTCAGAGCTGATAATGCAGAGGGAGGTTCAGAAAAGATGGCAAAAGCAAATGTGTGAAAGGGTTTTTTTCCTGCCACTCCGAAATGAAAACAGGAATCCCGTGTTCCCATCTGGGAGTGAATTATATTGGGAGAAAAGTAGGATTTTTGGTCAGTTAAATTACAGATGTTCTCGGCACAATCATAGTGCAGAACAGGGCACTGCCATCAAAGGGGCAGTGTTTTAAGAATGGAAAATGTTTTTAATAAGGAAAAATGTTTTTAATAATGAAAAAAAATGATGGCACTGAAGGGGAGTGTGAATTGAAATCTATTATGAAAAATAACCTCCTTTCTCTCTAATATTTGAGCCACTCCTTTGTCGTGAGATTCCACAGGATTTTAACTCTCAGGGGAGTTCAGACCTGGCCAGAAAATCATGGAAAATGGGAGAAAGAGAGTGAGAGAGAGAATATTTTACCAAAAAGAAAGGAAAATTTGGGTTGGGAGGGGCTTTAAAGATCTCATTCCACCCCCCTGCCAGTCAGGGAATCTTCCACTAGACCAAGGTAAAGCTGGAAAAGTGAATCCCAGATTGAGGTCTCCAAGTTTTCATCCTCTTAATGGAAGCAGTGCAATGGAAATAAAATAAGGTGACAAGGGCACAGATTTGTCCCCAGGTCTCTGTACCCTGCGATTTGAAAAGAGATAATTTAAGGAAATGAAGCACAATGGGTGCAAAACTGGGGAATTCATCCCTGAAAGTGCAAATGAATGGGAAATCTGCCAGAATTTCTCCAGAAATCTCAAAACAGGACATAAATTCGGTTTTTTCAGCATTTCAATCACACTCCAAAAACGCCACAGAGGAAATTTTATTATTCCTTTTTTTTTTCCTGAACGTTAGATTTTGCTTTTTGTTTTTGGTTTTTTTTTTTTTTATATGATGCAGATTAAAGCTATTTGGCAAGTGTAGGTGAAGAAGCACGCAACCCAACCAACCTATTCATGCTCAGAATTATATATCTGTATTCCCCGAAAATGTAAAGCATTTTTGCTTATTTATTATGTAAAACAAAACTGTTAAAATGTTAATAAAATCCTGTAGCCAAAGGAAAACTGAGTTGAATTTCTCTTTATTTTTTTTAACTACAAAACAAAGCATTTCACAAAGGACAGTGGTGCAGATTTGAGAATTTATTTCAGCTGTGACGTGTTCTATAATTGACAATGAATGTCCTATAAAACACACAGATTTTTTTTTTCTTAATTTATTGTATTTTTGCCATGTTGCATTTTAAAATGAAGACACTTGGAAGATGCAAATAACACAGAATCACTAATGAGATACTCAATACTTGACAATTCCTCCCTGCAGTTCTCTTTTCTCCATCATTTTTTGACCTCTGCTCTTTGCTGAGCCCAGATTTAATTTCTTTGGTGTCTGATCAAGGCAGTGCATCCCCAGCACCACTTAGACATGCAAATGTTTTTATCAAACCAGTTACCCCCAGGAAGCAGCACAAATCTTGCCCAAGACAGATATTTTGATTAGAGAGAGCTCCAAAGGAGTTGCAAAAACTAAATTATTTTTAGGCTGCTGATGCAGCTGAATCAGAGAAAGCAAAGAAACGAATTTTCGTGCAGCGAAGCAGCAGCAGAAAGAATTAAATGCTTTAATATTATTTCCAGGTAATAGCCCTTGATTTGTTGGATATATATTTAAAATAAAATGCTCTGAAGTCTTATAAAACCTTTACTAGAAGCGGGATGTGCTGCCTGAACTCTGAAATGTGAATTATTACTCTTTCAAACCTTTGGAAGCAGCTTTGTTGCTGACTGGGCACGACCCACCCTGGACACTCACACGTGCCAACACACCCAGAGGTTTTCCTATCAATAAACAACCCCCACAAATGTTTTCACCATGAGGAATGTTCTAGCAGAGGCCAGGAGGAAAAAAAAAAAAGAAGTGAAGTCACAGAAATACGGACAGCGCAATAAATGGGTTTTTTGAAAGCACTTCATCAAGAAAATAGTTTAAGATATGACCTCAGCCTCACAATGGAAGAGGTGTTTTACTCATCCAGACAGCTGAACGAAATGAAACATTTTCAGTGCATTTTTCCTGGGCCTGGAGCTGTCTGGATCTCTCCATCCCCACATCCAGGGACACCCCACACCACATTTGTCTGTCACGCAGAAAGAACAAGCAAAACAAGGATTTTCCTGCAAAAATGTTGTGGCTTTGTGGGCGTGCCGAGTTTGGCACGAGAGGAAGAGTCAGACTCCTGGGCTTCCCATCCACCTGACAGAGGTCAGGGGCTTCTCCAAGGACTCATCCACAAGGACTTTATCCAGCTGCTCCTTGTCCCATGGGAATTCTCCTTGTCTTTGGTTCTTCCGAAGGGAAAGCAACAAACCCTTCCTCCAAATCCACACTGAGAGTCTGAGGCACCAGAAGAGGCCACTGAAAAGGCAAAGTGGTTCCCACAGCACCCCCCTGGGCTCTGGCACATCCAGGTTTTGGGGAGCTGTCCCTTGTGGGAAGGAAATTGGGAAATTTTGCATTTCCCAATGCAAAAATGTTGGGAATAACCTGACAGCTCCAGGTGGGATCAGGAGCAGCTCTTCATTAAGGCAGCTACAAAAGGACCAACAGCAACCAGGAAATGTTGCAGCATTTTGCTGTTAAAAAATCCCTCTGCTGCTGCTCAGCCACTGCAGCTTTACAAGTCCGTTCTGCCCTTCTGAAATTCCCATGTTTTATCCTTTTCCCCATCTTTTTTTGTCCCTGGTGAAGGGAGAACGTGTTTTAAGGAAGCCACTCAAGTCCCAGCCTGAGGCATGGCCTGGTTGTTAAATCCCTACAGGCAAATCCTACAGCTGAGACACTTCTAGCTACAAATTCTGGGTTAAGGTGAAGCTTTTGTAAAGCTCTGTGGTTGGAAAAGCAGCACCAGAGCTCTGCTTTCCTGCAGCAGCACAGGTTGCTTGTGAAAGAAAAGGCAGAAAATAAATGAGGATGCACCAGAAAGATGTGAGTGTGCATGTGCACACACATTTTTTATAGATCTATATATAAATACATGGATTCTTCTTTTTACTGAAGCTTTATTAAGCCAGACTGGAGTTTCAGTTGATTACAACATGCATCAATATTGAATTATGAAATCAAAGGTAGCTGCCAAACCTTCTCAGCCCAAAGCAGTTTTGAAAGCATCTGGTGCTGTGAAAAAGCCAAACTTGGTGTGTAAATTTAATTATGGCAATTAACAGCTGTCTGTGCAGTTCTAGGAGATGCTGGTGTGCAGCCTCACATGATGTGGATCATGGGAGAAAAAAGCCCCAGCAGGATATGGACAATCAGGACAAATCTTCGGTGAGATGGAGCATAAAACCCTAAATGTAACAGGGACAACTTAATTTCTACTCTTGCTGCCAAACCACCTAAACCCTAATATGTGAAGATTGGTCAAAATTACCATTAGAGACAAGTTTCCTTGTTTTAAGACTTCTTGGCTTTGTAGCTGAAACAACCTAAAACGTTTGGATTGCTGATGAGGTGAACTTTCACCTAAAAACCTCATTTCTGGCTGGCAGACAGCAGTTTCCTCTCTGGAGACCCATCTGGCTGATCCATCATGAAGAAAAGAAATTAAGGTGGCCACATCACACCTGGGACAAACCTGGGACAAAAATTCCCTTTACTGAATTGTTTGGGGAGCTGTGGTGGCCAAGTCTCCTTGGGAGAAAACCCCACCAAGGCACTGGAGCTCCCTCGTGGCTGCTCCAGGAGAATTCCCAGGCTGTTTTCCCCACTTGGAAAAGTTCAGGCAGCCCCAAAATGAGCTGCTTTCAGGTCAGCAGGTGTTAAAGCTCTTGCTTTTAGTGCTTAGCAGCAAAACCAGAGAGTGGCTTGGGAAAGGGGGTGACAAGAGAACTACAGAAGAGAATTTGGACACGGGGGAATGATTTCTCTTTCTCACTGGAGTAGTTGTTTGCAACAGGGAATTTATTCCCTTTATTTATTCACTTAACTTCATTGAGATGATAATATAATTACCATTAAATTCTAAATGAATTAGAGGTTCCCTCCCCTGATAATGGGATTCTGCAATAACCTGGGTGTGACACTGCTCCAGTGGGTTTTTCTTCCAGGGGCTGAAACCTCGTGGGAAACCATGATCTAAAGGACAGATGAGATGATTTCCTCAGATCCAACTAAGGAGAGCAGAGTGCAAGTCACTTGGATAACCCAGCACAGCTCCTAAGTGCTGATGGAATACTCTCCCAAAAACTCAAGGCAGCCTTTAAGAGTTGCAGACCTGAGATCAAAGCACAGGCTGGTAAATTATTGTAGAGGTCTACAGAGAGAAGAACCAAATCAGCAAGGATCTTCACTTAGACCTGGAGTTAAGCACAGTGGTGATCCCAGCAATTCAGGAATCTATGATGTTCCAGCTGGTTTTAGTGCAGACAACACAAAAAATAGAATTTAGTTTAAAAAAAAACCCAAGTAAAAAAGTAAGTATTATCCTGCACTGTGCTAAAGTACCATAAAAACACAGCAACAAAAAAAAAAGGAAATATTTAGCCACTTCTGTCTCTCCGGCACAGGGTGTAAATAAAGAGAAAGTTCTGTTCACTGCAAATATTCCTTTGCAATCAGACTCCTCTCAAAGAACAGATCCCTACAAAGAATGGCAACATAGGTGTGTTTTAAAGTTAATAAAAAGAATAAAGCCCTTCAGCCATGAGACCACAACCTCTTTCCAACTGCTGAAGTCACCCATGGCAAACACAGAGAGCAGAAAAGAAGACGGAAAAAAAAATCAAACTTTCAGTGACCCTTCCCACCTTGCACAGGTTTAGGTGATGGTGCCCAGTGCTGCAGAGGTCCCTGAGGGCTGTCAGTGCTTGGGGACAATGAGGTTCCTCAGCATGTCAAAGGAGTTGCCATCTGGGTGCACAGACTCGACGCCCTTGCCCTCCTCATGCACCTGGAGGTATCCATAGTCATCGATCCCAACGATCCAGGCAACTGGGCCCTCCTCATCACCAAGATGGACCTGCTTCCCACTGCAGTGGAGAGAGTTCTGTCAGCAATTCATGGGCACTCAACAGTTAAAAACACCTCAGAGGACTCATCACAATCACTGAGTGAATCCCGGAATGGTTCGGGTTGGAAAGAACTTAAAAAGATCATCCCATTCCAACCCCGACACCTTCCACTGTCCCAGGGTGCTCCAAGCCCCATCCAACCTGGCCTTGGGCACTTCCAGGGATCCTGGGGCAGCCACAGCTGCTCTCACCACCCTCACAGGAAGGGCTTCACCCTCTAACAGAATATTTGATTTCCCACCTCACTGGTTCTTTACACAGAATGACTTTCAGCAGCATTTTCCACCTGCTTTAATTTCCTTTTGTGGGACGAATGGAGTTGGGAGTTAATCCAAACAATCTTTTTTTTTTCTCCCTAAAAGTACAGCAGCTTCATCCATCTCAAACCAAATCATTCCCGATTCCCTTTGTTTGGAGATGGTAGATGTAAAATACCTGGAAGCATTCTTTAACTCATGCTAGTCCACTGATTTTGGTATGTGCTACTTTAATTCTCCCTTAAAAATGTGCATCCTGCATTTTAATACATGGGAGAGTATTTTAAATCATTCACTCGTATTAAAGGGAATTTAGTGGGAAAACCCCAAAATATCCATGGGTTCTTCTACCAATTTCATTAAAAGGAACTTTGAGAAGAACATAATTCTTACCTGTGTATCCAATACTTGTAGTACTGGGGAAGAACCCCATTGGGCCCCTTCTCCTGAAAAATGTCTATGAGCCTCTCCAGCACAGTCACAGTCCTTGCAATGAGACAGTCTGCACTCAGAGGCTTCAGCTCTGTCCCCTCTTCCTTGTTAAACTTTACAATGAGATCATTGATGCAGATGGTGGGGTTGCTGTTATTCACATTAAACCCAAAGCCTGGAGGAGACAAAGAGAAGGACACCATCAAAGAGACAAACTCTTTGTCACCACCACAGCTGCCACTTAATTCACCTGCTCCAGACAATCACCCCTCAGGATGGCTTCCAGAGCTGCTTTAATTCAGTCTCTTATACCTATGAATCTTCTGACTCCTGTAATTACACTTCTCAGCTCAGATTTTGCTCCTTGCCCTTAAAATGCCTCCTCAGATTTACAGAAGCAAATCCAGCACAGCCTTTCAACCCCACCCCATTTGTGAGGGTTGGGAAGAGGATAACCTGCACCTTGGCTCCAAAACCATCCAAGAGAGACATTCTTTTACTCCCTGGAAGCTGCCATGTCCTCAGCCCACTCAGAGAACAACTGATCCTACTCTAAGATGAGAGTTTTATCTTCCAGTCTAACATTTAGCTCAGAGACCTTTCTGTTGACTGCAGTGAGCTGAGTGCCCTTTCCAAAAATCCAGCCTTTTCACTCAGCTGATAAGCCTCGTTTGGCTTGCTCTGCAAAGCCCAGAAGATTTGACTTTAACTTTGTAAGACTCCAGTTTGCTTAATCTATCTCACCACAGCATATCCTTTAGAAGCCTCAAGCCTCTCACTGAGATTTCTCCAGCTGGAATAATGTTGGCAGAATGCCTCCCTCGTTTAAATATGGCTCCTGGGGCCTTTTCTGCAGCCTGCTGGAACAGGCTTTGAGGGATGTAAAGAAATATATTGTATTACCTGTTTATTTTTTTCTCCTAATAATTTGGGGTTTTTTTTTTTCTTTCCTCAGACATTTGGGATAAAACCCCCTGCCTGTCAATCAGGTTTGGACACGATGCAGCTCCATCTGCAAGGAGGTGCAGTGCCTTGTTTTGTAAATTTGCTATTAATAATTCATATATGGAGGTAATTTGTATTAACTTTGAGGAGAAGGATCTCTTCAGTGAAAAGGAGTTTTTGATTTTTAACGAGTCAGAGAGTGCACACAAACAAGGCCCAGCGATCCCAACGCACCAGTCCTGTGGAAATGAGCTGAAATGGGTTACTGGAAAGAGATAAAGGAAAATGAACTGGAAAATCCAACGAGCTGTGCCAGCAAACCCCAACCCAGCCGTTTGCACTCCAGTACAGCACGAGGGAACAGAGACACCGTGGCCATGAAGCTGTGACTGGTCCTGGCAGGGGCTCACAGGGCCTTGGGGTCCATCAGCAGCCTCAGGATCACTGCTCAGCAATCCAAAAACCGGGACACAATCAACACCCTGAGACGAGGAGCTCTGCTGAGGCACAAAACCTGGGAATGAACACGGCAAAGGGGAAAAGGCAGCCAGGGAATCTGAGAAACACGAGGTGCTCGGGGCTCTGGGGGCATCTCTGCAGTGTCCATGGGAGAACTGAGCATTCAGCAGAGCCCCTGCAGTGCTGACGTGGCTGATGGATGTTCCAGTGGTGGATCCATGAGGATCTGGACGTGCCTGAGCAGAGGCAGAGGAGCGTTTGCAGGTCACGCTCGCTGGCCGTCCCCTGCATTCCACTGGTGCTTGGCTCCCCCGCCTGTTCCGAGTCTGGCCCTCACATTAATGGTGTATATTCTTCTCAGAACTCCTCTTCCAGAAGTCCCAACACCGTAAAGTTCTTCAATTTGAAATTTCAATTTGAAAAAAGAAGGTTTTTTTGTTTTGTTTTTGCTTTTTAAACCATGCTTAAAAGTCTCAGCATGAAGCACGTCATCTGCGAGGCCCTGAGCACTGAAAAGGCAGGTTTGTCTTTGATCTTATTCTCCTGAGGTCATTCCTGGAGCAGTGAAGCCACAGAGATGATCCTTGATTTCCATCATTAGCTTGATTTACGGGAGATTTTCCAGGAATAAAGAGTGAATTCAGTGACAGGATGTGGCGCTCAGTGCTCTGGGCTGGGGACAAGGTGGGCATTGGGCACAGCTGGGACTGGATGGGCTGGGAGGGCTTTTCCAGCCTCAGGGATCTTGGGATTCTGTCTAGGTAAGGATCTTGCATGACTGCAGAAAAGGAGTGATGGATCTGGAACACCCTTCCTCTTGGGGAAGCTGAATCCCATCACTCCCACTCATACAAAAACTTGTTGTGAGTCCCCTCTTCTACTCCCAACGAAACAAATCACCGGAATGATGGAAAAGATTCTTGGATTCATATGGAGCAAGGAAGCTGCAATTTCAAAAGCTCCCAGGTGAAAACAGACTGATGAAAATGGACATTTATCTACGCTTCAGACCCACCAGATGACTCCTGCTGGTATCAGAAAGAATGGATACAGAAAGCCTCCATTTGAATTGGAATGTTTCGATGTTCAGGGTAAGAAGCACAAGGTCCAAACCAAATATGTAAAGTGCCTATGAGACACTTGATATAATGAACTATTTTGGATCTGTTTCTGCTTTCCTTGTGTTAACCAGGCTGTAGGAAAACATGGAAGCTGTAAATGGTTGATGGGGCACAGAGGGACTTCTTAAAATTTCGGTGCAATTTCCATTTTGTTGATGCAGTTTATTTACAAAATGAAGATATAAATTGAACAGAAAATGTCATGTCTGGGCACGTTTCACAGCAGGAGGTGATTTCTTCAATTCTTTTGCTTGTTTGCACCTCTAAAAACACAGAACTTTGACAGAAACAACACCAGGACCACTCCATCTTTGCAAGATACTTTACTTGTGCTACATTCAAATATCAACCAAATGTTGTCATCTATTTCTTTAACCTTTTAGACTTGCCGAGGAATTTTCTTTCCATTTTTTAGACACAGCAGAGACAATTACTTTTGGAAACAGAATCTGGCAGGTTTCTAAGCAGATCTGAGGTGCTGCTCGTTAGAGGAAAAACTTCCTTATCAAATAGCAGGATGATTATCAGACTAGAGATGCTAAACACATCTCGATAATTAAAAAATTACAACATTACTCTGTGTACGTGGCTCTTCTTCTGATTTAAAAGGCATGTTCTTTGTTTAACTGTTTGTCATGTTAGAAGAAACACATAAATTGGAAAAAAAAGACAGTTTTCAATATATTTCACTAGTTTTGCAATAAATCAAGAAGGACAATTTCCCTCTCCCATGTAATGCTCTTTCTTTGAACTCTACTACACCAATCCAGATGCTTGCATTTATGTTTTCCTTGTCAAGCATATGGAATTATTAAGAAGAATGAAAACATTTACATTTTGTGCTTCCTCTGGATTGAACGTTGTGCTTTATTTCCTTATGCCCGCTGTCATTATTTGTTCTCGTCGTTGCCATTTTTACTGATACAGACATTGATAACAAAATCCTCCAGAAAAAAAAAGCAGCACAGAAAAGCTTCAAAATAGGTATTTACCAATGAGAATATGAAATGTTGTTTCAATGAGTGTTGAGTTGACCAGAACTCCACCGAGCTTCATCAGGTCACTGTAGTAAATATCATTTGGCCACTTAACTCGCAGCTCAATGTCCTGAAGAAACAAAACCAGATATTTAGAGACATTTATGGCTCCTGCATCACTCCATAGTCTGTAGAGAATCATGGAATGATTTGGGTTGGAAAGGATCTGAAAGATCCCAGCTCCAACTCCCAGCCATGTGCAGGGACACCTTCCACTGTCCCAGGCTGCTCCAAGCCCCAATGTCCAACCTGGCCTTGGGCACTGCCAGGGATCCAGGGGCAGCCACAGCTGCTCTGGGCACCCTGTGCCAGGGCCTCCCCATCCTCCCAGGGAACAATTCCTTCCCAAGATCCCATCCAGCCCTGCCCTCTGCCACTGCAAAGCCATTCCCTGGCTCCTGGCCCTGCAGCCCTTGGAAATTGGCTCTCTCCATGGTTCCTGCAGCTCCTTCAGGCCCTGCAAGGCCACACTGAGCTCAGCCCAAAGCTTCTCCTCTCCAGGCTCAACAATCCCAGCTCTCCCAGCCTTTCCTCCCAGCAGAGCTGCTCCATCCCTCTGCTCATCCTGCTGCCTCCTCTGGACTCTCTCCAGCAGCTCCACGTCCTCCCTGTGCTGGGATCCAGAGCTGGACACAGCACTCCAGGTGGGATCTCATCAGAGCAGAGCAGAGGGGGAGAATTCTCTCTACCTCACTGTCACACCAAAGGTGATTACTGTCACCTGCTCCTCATAATGAGAATCTACTGAAGTGCTCCACAAATGCCACTGAAAATGTAACCCTGCCTGAGGAACCTTGCAGGAACCAGCCAAGGAGACAGTGACATCCTGAATTTCAGAAAGGAAATTCAGCAGACAGGAGAAATCCCAGTTCACAACCACATAAATACTTCAGAAATGTCCTAAACCTATCCCCGCTTTCGGAAACACAAACTGAGCTGTGTGACAACATCCCAGCCCCATAGAGCAGCTTTTGTTGAAGCCACAGGGCTGAGCTGAACTCTGCACTGGCTACTTAAACACAGAAAGAAAGCAAATGTGCTTCCTGCAGTTTGAAACACTGCCCATGTCTGCTGCATCCCCAGGGGCAAATTATGGGAGGTGCTCCAGGACTGCAAGAGTCGCGTTCCCTCCTATTGTAGAGGATGAAATCCCTTTACAGGATGTGTGAAAGGTGCACCTGGGTCCGTGTCTACTTTCCTGACAGATTTAAAGGCCAGGGAGGAGTCCATGACACGTTCACTGACAGGAAATACTACCTGATTTTGCTATCAAAGCATTCTGAGGGAAAGTATCACCAACTCATATTCGTTACGGAAAAGAACTTGGCTCCTCGCACTGGGGAAAGGTTCACAGGAGATTCTGGAGACATGGGAGGTATGACACAGTGAAATGGTGTTATCAGTGATAAAGGGGGAAACACACACCTGCAAGACACCAGACAGTAGCTCTGTGACTGAAGTGACAACAAGCAGCAAGAACAACTGGCTCAACTGGGTGTTCTCATGCCTTGGCCACAGAGTGGATTCCCAAGGTGCCACACAAAATGTCACAAAATACGCTGGAAATGGAGCGTGCTCTTGTCTTCTCTCACTAGAGAGAGATTCTGCTGTTCTCAGAATGGGAGAGCAAAGCGTTATCTTGATTTAAGGCCCATTTGCATTCTCAACATTAACATCTGACAGTGGAACTTCCAACTGAGCCATGAGATCTGCTCTGGGAGGACCAGAACAAAGGTCTTGGCTGCTGCTCGTTCAGCAGAGTCAATAATGGTGGCAATCCTAAAAACAAGGACTGGCTGATAAACAGCAACAGGAAGGACATGGACCTTTTGGAGGCACCAGGGTGAGCAGAGGGATGGAGCAGCTCTGCTGGGAGGAAAGGCTGGGAGAGCTGGGATTGTTGAGCCTGGAGAGGAGAAGCTTTGGGCTGAGCTCAGTGTGGCCTTGCAGGGCCTGAAGGAGCTGCAGGAACCATGGAGAGAGCCAATTTCCAAGGGCTGGAGGGCCAGGAGCCAGGGAATGGCTTCCCAGTGGCAGAGGGCAGGGCTGGATGGGATCTTGGGAAGGAATTGTTCCCTGGGAGGGTGGGGAGGCCCTGGCACAGGGTGCCCAGAGCAGCTGTGGCTGCCCCTGGATCCCTGGCAGTGTCCAAGGCCAGGTTGGACACTGGGGCTTGGAGCAGCCTGGGACAGTTTGAGGTGTCCCTGCCATGGCAGGGGGTAGAATGATCTTTAAGGTCCCTTCCAACCCAAACCATTCCATGATTCCATGACTCTACAGATTATCCCATTGTTTGTGGCTTTGCAGTTGCCATGACATGGACAAGAAAAAGCCCTGCAGCACTTGAGTCTAAAGGGGAAATTTATGCACCAAGTTTTTGATAATTTTTTGAACTTGAGTCCAGACCCTTAACTCTGTTTTCCCCCACTGCCAAGGGCTGATGCCCCCTCAGGTTCAGCAGAAAGCTCTTTACTCTCCCAATGCTCAGTACAGTACACACATTATTGATCCATGTTTTTTTACATTAATATTTACTACTTCAGTCACCTTTTTCCTCTTGAATGGAATAAAATTAAAAAATGCCATGGTACACAAGAAGCAAGCACACAGAAGCAAAACCACCCCCATTCATAAATCGGCTCCTTCCCCACTCAGCCCCGTATTTTTATAAAACTAACTCTTGTCCCTTCGTTTTTAAGTGGTCAAATTATCCACTCCAGCCAAATATTTTATATTGCAAATTTTAGCCTGAAGCATTTTGTTTTTACAGGCAGGTTATGAAGCACTGAAGTTCGAAGGGTTTAATAGAAAGGCTGACAGACCCTAAACTCCAGCAAAGCTACTGGGTGCCACTATAATAAAGTTCATGTGTAAATGTGTATAAGTCATTGATTTTCTGTAATATAGGAAACATATGCTTTAGTTAACTACTTCTGTAAAATACCAAAGTTTTATAGTTAGCAAATATTAGGAAATGGTAACATTAAAAAGGAGATATATGAGGTGATGAAGAAGACTGGTTCTTCATTTTAATACTGATGACAGGACACTTGATTCCCTCTCGAGAGCAATTCTCCTCAGTTCTTGCTTTAGAAATCAGTTTTTCAACCTTAAACAAGGGTTGGAAAAATCCTTTAAAAGGGATAAAGTGACCACTGAAACGGCACCAACAAAAAAGCAGAAAAGGATTTGTCAGTTTTATTAATTTTTCCCTCCTCCTTCTTCTCCTTCAAAATCAAAACAAATTAACTCCACTTCTGGGCAAACAAAATGGACTTTTTCTGTACTGCTGAGGATTGAGGCTTAAGTTTCATAAGATGATGAGTGGAATGAGTGTAGTGCATTTGATCAGCTCAGTAAAAGGATATTCAGCATATGGATATGAGATTTCTTCAAACATATCAATAATCAAACATTAGCAAGTTTAAGTTTACCACTATCTTGGTGCTGAATGCTGCATTATGCATTCAGCCATCCTATAAATAAAAGACACGGCTAAAATCTGAATTTAATGAAAGTGGAATTGAGAGTTTTGAGATAAATTAGAAGGACATACCTCATATCCTGGTATTGATCTGACTGCCTCTACCACTGCCAAGGACACCAGGTGTTGGATAAAAGGAATTCTCTGGCCCAGGTTGGAATGTAGAGGGATGGAGATGTGCAGAGTGGACAGGGCACAGCCCACGGGACTGAGCCAAACATTTCCACCACGACCTGGGCAGGGAGAGGAAAAAAGGTAACTTTAACTCAAGAAAAGAATATTTATGAAAAGAGATCACTTTGTTAATGCAGACAACAACTAAAGAGAAAAATTGAAAGGTATCCATCCAAGAATCTACCAAAAGTCCTTTAACTGAGTTTCCAAACTAATTTTGGAAGGAAAAGGGTTAAAGTGCAAAGCTTTTTCTTCAAAAAACCTGAAAGTTTTTTAATATTCCCATCTCTGGAAGTGTTCAGGGCCAGCTTGGATGGGGCTCTGAGCAACCTGGTTTGGTGGAAGGTGCAGCAGGGGGTGGAAGAAAACGATCTTTAAGGTCCCTTCCAACTCAGGCCATTCTATAATTCTGTTCCAAGACTCTGAAATACAAATTGCTACTCAATTTCCCAGCACGCCCTAAATCCCTTGTTTCCAGGATTTTCCTGGTCTCTGCTAACAGACACATTTCAAAAGATCTTGCTTTGTTCAAGTGGAGAAGCATTTGTGAAGATGCTCTGTGTGCATCCCGAAATGAATCCACGCTCTGAAACCACCCTGCTCTGAAAGCCAGGGAATCATCTTTTCATGGATTTGTGCTCGGAAAAGCTTCTTGGGCCACACACTCTGCTCTTCCAGTAGAATAAATGTGGCTTTTAAAGAAGTGCCAGCATTTTTCTGGGCAAGAAACACGACTTGCTTACATTTATCTGCTCAGGCAGGTCCTGCAGACTCAGAGCAAGTCAAGCCCCAGCCTTGTTCCAGTTAACCCAGTTTTAGTTTTAATTTGGAGCTCTGACTTGTGTTACACTGAGGGTAGTGATGGCAGTTTTCGTGACTGGTGAAACTTTCTTGGCAGGAACCAGGAGACCACTAAATCATTTCTGCAAAAGCCACCAAACATCCTGAAAATGTTTACTTTGGTCTCTTGTTAAGTTTTGGGTTTGGAGTTTGAATCCACGGTTTAAGCGGGAGGAGAAGAGGACATGCTTATTCCGTGGGTTCTATTATCAAAAATGCTCATAATGCATCTTGAAACGCCCTATTTCGTGTATTTAAAACAGATTTATTAGTAAAATAAGGAAATTTACTCACCTTTCCCTTGTGTTTGTCGAACAGCCACTGCTATTAAACCCATCTCCTCAGGCAACTCGAACATTAACCTGCCAATTAGGGAAAAAACCAAAAACCCCACATGCTTATCAGCTGCAACACTAAGCTACATTCATGAAAATCAAGGCTTAAATATCAGGTAATATTTTATGTTAACGTTGCACCACCATTTTTTCAGTCAACATTTAGTCCTGATCCAAACCCACTAGAACATTACAAAATGATTAACTGAAAAACGATAATGTAAAACATTATTATATCTGTTAGACTGGAGTAAGTCAGAGCCATAGCTCATTTAAGCTCTGATAACACAGGTTTTGTATTTCTTCACTTTTTCCTGAAGTGCTCCTTTTTTTTGGAGTCCCTATCTCCAGCAAGTGACAACCAGCAATTCTAAACATTTGTTTCTACTTACAGCGAATTTTTGCTCATACTACAAAATATAAGAGCAGCAGTTTCTGATTATTTAGAAAACCAATATGGTGGCAATAAAGCAGTTTAAAAGATACACTATCCCCTGAGAACTAATTATGATTTAACTACAGTAAATAAATCTACACCTTCTGAGAGCTCTAGAGAACACTGGCTTATTTTAGGCTTGTGTTCTGCTTTTAAAATAGTTTCACTTAAAAGAATACTAACTTTCCTCTGGGGATAAGTAGAAAGTGCACTTTAACACCACCAAATGAGTCAATGCTACACTTAAAAAATAAAAAAAGAAAAGAAGAAAAAACCCTACTGTAAGAACTTTGTTCAAGCCACTTTAAAACAGATCTGAAGTGTACCACGATCCTCCTCCATTCCACGTTTTCAGGAAGAGTTGTTTAAGAGATAAAACATATTCAAGATGTTGCCTGTTAGGTAAGCCCAAAAAGTGATGTCTAGCCAACAAATCTACTTCTTTCATGGGCACAAACATGATGTTGTTCATTCCTATAAAAGCAATCTTGTCTCGGGGGTAAGGGCAGACCAAATCAGAGGAAAAAAAGTACCACTGAAAATGATTTCCCCAGAATTTCAGATGGGTTTGGGAGGTGTTTCAAGCTCTGCAGTCGAGGAAGTCCATGGGCAGCAAGGGCCAGCTGTGAGTGTGCCATGGACACAACGTCTTTGTGCTGCTGACAAGATGAGGAACCATTCATTGCTCCTGCTCCACACGCTGAAAAATGGGGCTGTAGCAGCACCAAAATGCAAGAAACCCTGAGATTTCACAGTATCTTTCAAATGTCTGACTCGCTTTCATGATTATCAGAACTGCAGGTTATAGGAGGACCCAAGAAAAGTCTGGATCACAAATGCCTTTGTTAATGACAGATCACAGAATTCCAGAATGGTTTGGGTTGGAAGGGACCTTAAAGATCATCCAGTTCCACCCCTGCCATGGGCACTCAACCCAGCAGGAGCTGTAACAGGCTTCACAATGTTTTTCCACGTTTTTCCTGAGTCATGGAGATGCCATCAAAGGCCGACAGCCAGAAAATTTCTTGGCCAGTCACCGTCCATGAAACACACCTTGATAATGGTGTCCTTTGGACACCGTGGATCACATGCTGAGACCAGGCCCACCTATCTGCCACCTTTAGGAGTAAATTTTACCTCTTCTAGTCACTAAATCGCAGAATCATCAAGGTGGGAAGAGCCCTTCAGGACCATCCAGTGCCACCCCAGCAGCCCCAGCATCACCCCAAACCCTGTCCCCCAGGGCCACATCCAGACTCCTCCTGAACACTCCCACAGACAGTGACTCCACCACTCCCTGGGCAGCTCATTCCAAGGCCTCACCACTCTGGGACGGGCAAAATTGTTCCCAATCTCCAACCTGAGCCTCTCCTGGTGCAATTGGAGGCCATTTCCTCCCCTCCTTTCCCTGCCCCTCCTGTCAGGGAGTTGTGCAGAGCCACAAGGTCCCCCCTGAGCCTCCTTTTCTCCAGCCTCAGCCCCTTTCCCAGCTCCCTCAGCTGCTCCTCACAGGATGTGTTTTCCAACCCTTTCCCAGCTCCGTTCCCTTCCCTGGACATGCTCCAGCCCCTCAGGGAGAAAATCCCCCAAAGCTCAGGAGGTTTCAGCTCTGTCTTCTGGGAGCAGCCTGATTACAACACCAAGTCCATGGTTTTGCAACATGAAAATCTAATTTAAATTTGGATGCACAGTTAGGAAGAGATTACAGGCTTTGTTGGGACACACCGATTTCTGTCGCTTCTCCATTCACGTATCTGTTTTTAAATAACCAAAAAAAATTTCAAAAAAAATCATGTGCTGCCATGAGGAGAGGAAAATAAACAGAGCAGGAAAAAAAGCTAATTAGGAATCCAAAACACAGGCTTCTACACCAAAGAGATACAATTTAGAGAACAGATGATGCAGCTCTTGGAGACTTGGCAGCAGGTAACAACTTATTACATGGAGAGACTGAGGCTGGACTTCTGAGGGTCACGAAGAAATTCTTTAAAGGACACAACATGGGGAAGTTGCTAATTCCCAGATTGATACAGCAAGAGACACACAGATTTTTTTTTACAACTTCCTGAGATTGTGCTGGAATTAACATGAAGCCCATGATAATAAAAATCTCCACGCAGCCTCCTGCCTGTCTTCCCCCAGCTTCAGAGCTCTTTAAATGGTGTGTGCTTGCTTCTTTGGTGGGTTTTTTTTTTCTTTTCTGGGAGAAACAACATGGATTTTCCTTACAAGAAAGATTAACTGTACGTGCACTTTTTTACATATTGACTTCCCTTCTTCTCTTTCAACTTAATCAGTTGCAGACTTAACAATTTCGTTTTTCTGCAGAGTGGCTTAATCATAGTGCTCACCACATTTTCCCCCCGAAATTTCTTCCTTCAAAAAATTCTCCTGTTTTTTTTTCTTTTTTTTTTTTGGTGCTCTTTAACTATCCTGCTCTGTGTATTAATTCCAAAGACCACAATGAGATACAAGATTATGGAAACATAAAATGTCTGAAGATAAATTTACCCATCAGGAAGAATATCAGATGGCATCTCCACGATTGTAGAAGATGATACTGGAATTTAATGTAAATTTTTCTCTTTTTTTGAACATTTTTGTGGTATTTTCCAAAATTTGAGCAAGGCACTTTTGGCATTCAAGAATATTAAAGCAGCTGAAATAGTAAGAAAGAGGTTCTAGCACAAGTTTTTATACAAATACCCTCCTCCCCACCCTGTGGTGCATACTAAGAGTGCTGTCAAGAGTAATAAACAATATTTAATTACTTTATAGAAATTCCATGTGCAAGGAAGACTCTGGCCAGCCAACACAACAACTTTTCACCCTCCCCGAACATAAAATGGGAACTGAACCCCCCAAAACTATGTTTGAATAATGTTAACAACTATAAATTTCATTGATGTTGTGGGTTTAGGGTTGAAACTCCCATTAAAGCATCCTGCTGTGTTACAGTATTGCAGAGGCATTACCACAGGCAGCAGTGCATTCCAGATGTTAAAATACCTGGGCACAAGGGGGTGAGTTATGGCCAGATTTGTCCCTTCCCTTCAAGTTCCTTGCCTGAAAATCTCACTCTCAAAGAGGTGGTTTAGAGAGTATTGTAAAAACAACACAAAAAACCCCCTCCCTTTCAATTTGAGTCAAATCACAGAATCCCAGAATCATTTAGGTTGGAGGGCCACAGTCAGAGAAGAAGACACCATGAATGAGAGTAGGTTTGGATTAGATATTAGGAAAAAATCCTTCCCTGGGAGGGTGGGGAGGCCCTGGAAAAGATTTCCCAGAGCAGCTGTGGCTGCCCCTGGATCCCTGGAAAGGTCCAAAGCCAGGGTGGCCATTGGGGCTTGGAGCAGCCTGGGACAGTGGAAGGTGTCCCTGCCTGTGGTAGGGGTTGGAATGAGATCATCTTTGTTGCCCCTTCCAACCCAAACCATTCTATGATTCTATCAAATATAAAATAAATGTTTATTGTTATTGACCCAAACTCCGGGAGGTGACAGAGCAGCAGTTTCTGTGAGTGACACCACGCTGGGAGTCTGGTAAAGGCCACCAAACCAGGGGGATGTGGGGAAGCCCTGAGGGAACAAACCCTGGATTCAGTTTATTCAGGCTCCTCATAGATGGGATCTTACAGGTGGCATCTCTGAAGGGCAAAGGAGCTCAACAGATCTGGTCTTCACAAACTCCCCCACAAAAAATAAGCCTGTCACAATCCTGAGGAAAATAAGGACATGAACAGAGTCTGGCTTGGCTAAAAAAGGGAATCCAAGAGAGTAAAAGAATGTCCAAAAAAGATGGAAGCAAGGAGGAATGCTACAAAGGAGAAATGCAGAAATACTGTCCAGAGAATGGAAAGCTGAAGCTCAATTATAGTTGAGATGGGCAAGAAAAATAGCAGCAAGAACTTCTACTGGAATGGGATAAAAATAAAGAAGGAAAATGTGGGCTCACAGCTGATTGAGGCTAAAGCTCAGTGGATACACCTTAGACTGAGTTACTCCAGGAATTCTTTGTCCCAGTCTTCACCAACACACACAGACAGGGCTCAGGGAAAAGAGGAAACACCAACAGCAGAAAAGAACTGATCTCATAAATCTCTTGAGAAATCTTGGCTCAATCAAGTTGGTGAGAGCAGATGGGATGGATCAGAGAGTGCTGGCTGAGGGCACATCCAGGTGTCCCATCCTTGTGGCCAAGGACATCAGGGTAGTCCCAGATGAAGAGGGAAAACGTCTCCAAGCTGTTCTTTCACAGCATCCCTGTGTCCAAGTCAAGCCATTGACGCCCTACCAGAGAAGCAGAAAGTGTCTGGATTCTGGGCTTGAAAATCCTGGTTTGTATTCCACCTGTGGGCTGGATTCAACTGCAGATCCTCAGGGGGTCGTCCCAAGGCTTGTCCTATTTAATAGCTTAATATCTTTACCAATAAGTGAAGGAAAGGAGGGAATATAAGAGGAAATAGCTCACACATCCAACTGTGGGGATAACTCAACACTGGAACAGGATGTGGAGTTTTTCCAGATCTGACTGGAAAAAGCCCTGAACAAGCTGCTCAGGATTCATTGTTGATCCTACTTAAAAGAAAGAGTTTGGACTAAAGACCTTCAGGGATTCTGAGTGATTCTTGACTCCAGAAAACGTACAGAAACTTGGCATCTCTGGTGTTTCCAGCAGACGTTCAGGTTCGGTTGCAATCAGTCAGAAATTAGCCATTGTAACTATTAAATCAGTGATTTAGCCCCAAGGCTGTTCACTGGAATCCCATCTCCCAGGCAGGATCCTAAAGCCATTTTCACACTCTCTTACAAGCCTAAATATTTACATTTCTCCCTCTCCCACTTTCCATGAGGCACTTTATGCACGACCAGGTGCTACCTGTGGGCTCGCAGAAGATTGACCCCCCCAGGTGAGACAAGTAGAACACCTCAGCTGTTAATCCTGCTGAGGCTGCTTTAAATGACAGGAATCTCACTTAAAACTGTGCCTAAATCCAGCAGGCAAAAAACATTCGCCAGAATACGCCGTGACATGAATGCACTCTTCTGTTCTAATGCAAAAATTCATCTCCCCTTTCACTTTCTAGTGGGTTTCCCCACAGCAAAGTTAGCACAGAAAGGGCCATTTAGCATCAAATTCTCCTTGAACTCCTTGGATACACTCAAGTCCTGCATCAGTGAGGAAAAGCATTAAAGGGATTACAATATCCCAGCCATGGGGAAAGCTAAAAAAGCACTGCAACCTCCGACAGCTGGTTCCTTGTACCTCACCTCAATAAATGCTACAAAAAGAAGATTGTCCTGAACCAGACATGACATTTCCAGCAAGGAACATTCTCCTGAACGAATGACGTGGGTTAGGAACTCACAGATCCTTTGGCTGGGGGGGTAAATCCTCGAGCAGGGCAATAACAACAATGCAGTTTCAGGGAAAATGCAGGATGGAGGAGGGCTGTGAGCAGGGCAAAGCCACCTGAGCTGTTTTTCAGCTGGCTCAAAGCTCTCCTCTGGCTCTCCATAAATGAGAGCTGCTGTTGGCAAAGGGGAAGCAACAGCAGAAGATGCCAGGGGAGAAAAAGGAAGACTAAATCACCTTTTTTTTACCACCCATGTGCTTCTGCTTGATTTAAATTATGGTATTAAGGCCTGGGAAGAGTTCATGCTTTGCTGGTGGAACTGCTTTGAGAACTCTACCATGAAATCCTCATTTTTTTCCCTGCTCACTGCGTTTTTCAGCTGGTCATTTTCTTGTCTATTTTTATATCTGATATTTTATAATTAGTCCTTTGTCTATGTTTATAGGTTTTTCCTCTTCCAAAAAAAAAAAAAAGGAAGAAAAAGAGAATTTTAAAACAAAGTACCATACAGGCAGAGGTGTCAGGAAACATACCCAAATAAGAAAGGACTCCAAAAAATTAGTTTGCCAACAAAATGCCAGTAAAATTTGAAACCTGGGTTCAAACACACTGGTCATGTTCCAAAACTGCAAACTTAAAGAACTTCTTTATTCAGTAAATCAGCTTCTCTGTGAATATCATCAAGACCACAAAGTTACAGTAAAAGAGGGCGTTTCCAGGGGAGATGTGAGGAGAGTTTAGGAGTTTGCTTCAGTGTTTAATTTGAAAAGCAAAACCTTGTCCTGTTTTGAACAATTTATTTCATTTTCCCCCTCTAATAAGTAATCTTTTCAATTCATAACCTTTCTTGACTTGAAAAAGCTACCTGAAGCCAAAAGTGAACACAGGACAAATGGGAATGAAACAGATTTCATTAGGAAATAGAACTCCAGTGCCAAGATTTAATCAATAGAAGAGTTACCAGAATGCAGTGAAATATATTTATCATAACATGGTAAGAGCAGAATCTTTGGGCTGGAATAGAAGTTATAAACATTGATCCAAACCAGATCCAGCCCTTCTTGTCTGAGGTGAAACACAGCACAGACGCAGGGAGAATTGGGAACATCCAGACCAATGCAGGCTGTGCTGATGCCACTTTTAGAGGTTCCATCCCAGTTCAGTGGAGTCCCAGGCTCGGGATGGGATCGTGTGAACCTCAAAAGGTTCAACAAAACCGAGTGCAAGGTCCTGACCTGGGATGGAGCAACCCCGTGGAGATGGGAGGAGCAGATGGAGCAGCCCTGGGAGAAGGATTTGGGGGTGCTGCCCCAGCCCAGAGCACTGCAGTGAGGGGGAAATTCTGCCCCTGTGCCCCTGTGCTCAGGTGAGACCCCACCTGCAGAGCTGCCCCAGCCCCAGGACCCAGCACAGGGAGGACGTGGAGCTGCTGGAGAGAGTCCAGAGGAGGCAGCAGGATGAGCAGAGGGATGGAGCAGCTCTGCTGGGAGGAAAGGCTGGGAGAGCTGGGATTGTTCAGCCTGGAGAGGAGAAGCTTTGGGCTGAGCTCAGTGTGGCCTTGCAGGGCCTGAAGGAGCTGCAGGAACCATGGAGAGAGCCAATTTCCAAGGGCTGGAGGGCCAGGAGCCAGGGAATGGCTTTGCAGTGGCAGAGGGCAGGGCTGGATGGGATCTTGGGAAGGAATTGTTCCCTGGGAGGGTGGGGAGGCCCTGGCACAGGGTGCCCAGAGCAGCTGTGGCTGCCCCTGGATCCCTGGCAGTGCCCAAGGCCAGCTTGGACATTGGGGCTTGGAGCAGCCTGGGACAGTTTGAGGTGTCCCTGCCATGGCAGGGGTGGGAATGGGATGATCTTTAAGGTCCCTTCCAACCCAAACCATTCCATGATTCTGTGATGCTTTAAGAGTGCTCAAATCTGGTCACTGTCAGAAGGGAAAGCCCATAAGCCCATGAAGTAGAGCAAGAAACACTTCAGCAAAGTGGCAAATCTATTTTAAATCAGCCCTGGATTCACTAATTCACAGTGTGAGGCATCACAAACACGAGGATCTCAGAACTAATCCATTGTGAAGGTGAATTTATACAACATTCCTTGGTTCCCTCTCAGATAAAAAAGCCAACTGAGGACTTTTTGCAAACACAGCGCTTTTAACGTGATATTCTGGCCGGTTTCTAGTCTGGGTAATTGCATTTCCTTACGAAAATTTCTCTGCAATTTACAAAGACATCACTTCCTTTCCTGTCTTAAATCACTGAGGGTGTTCAACAGTTGCCATCTTTGACCAGAGAAGTGATGAAGTTACTCCCAAACAGCCACTCAAAACAGGGTTAATGTTGAACAAAAGACACTGGATTTATCATGGCAATTAAAACCAGCACAAATAAGAATTTTGGGAGGTGCCCTTCCAGGATCCTTCCCAGAGCTTTGCAAACTGGGGAAAATGAAAACATTTCAACAACAAAAAAAATCAGTTCCTTGTTAAGGAACTGTAAAAGACCTAAAAAATTAGTAATAACACTTATTTTCCTTATTTAAATGAGTATTTTTTCCTTTATCTTCCTACTATTTAAAGTTTCATCACTACTTAAAATCACAGAGTAATTTACAGTTAAGAGACTCCTCTAAGAGCCTTTGAATTTTCTTCCAGAATTTGCTTTAATTCCTTTTATTTTCTGCCTGCAACATCCATTTTGCTGTAAATTGAGGCTCTGGTGGCTTATGTAAACCTAAGGATGCAGAAAATTCCCAGTTTTCTTAATCCAATGCTAACTGAAAAATAATTTTAATTTTTCTCCTCTTTCTGAAGGCAAACACAGCAGTTTTCTGACACAAGAGGCAGCACGTTTTCACACACTGACATTTCTTGTGGTCCTGCCAGTTAGTTTAACCCTCTGTCTGAAAAACTATTTTAAATTTGAAAGACAACTAACTAAAATTTCAGGCAAATTTCTCCGTTACCTCTGTTTTCCTTGGTCAAACAAGTAAGCCTCAATTTCCCAATCCTCATCCCTCGCCATCTAATTGAAAAATGCACATAGAACATCTTGAAAGTTCAAAATGCTGGTGCATATCCTGATTTTTGGGACATGTATGGTACAAACATCATCATGAAGGTGGTTATTGGACACAGTACTTGGCATTCCATCAAATCTTCCTAATTTTGCCCAGGTGTCCCAACTGTGGCTTCATAAATTGGCAGGTAAAGCCCAATTATTTCACTTGCACGGCTTTTTTTCCATTAAGAATGGTGATGCATGAAATCTTTTGGAAAAAAAAAAATTATTAACATTTTGCTGTGCAAAAGCAATTGAAACACACCCTTCCTTCCACGTCAATAAACCCAGAATTTAATCAAAAAACTCCCACAGACAAAATACCAGGTTTTTTTCTCCTCCTTTAATAAAAAGGTAGATGTGGAACACTGAGAAATTTATAATCTAAATATAAATTATAATGTAAGAGATTAACACAAGGAAAAATTTAATGCAAACTTGGGGGAGGGAAAGGTATTTTTTTGTTTCAAAGCGTTTCAGTGAGAGCTGGTTTTCAAATAAATACTCAGGGAATGGCAACTGAGCTCTAAAATTGCAGCTATCATTTGAAATAGTTTGCAAGTAAAGTTTAGAATTTTATCTTTTAAAGGTGTTATTAGACCTGATGGGATTAGACCAAGCAAAGTTCAGCATATTAATTTTTAAAGGAGTCATTAGACCTGATGAGATGTTTACCATATATAATTTTTCAAAGAAAACAGAGATTCAGAAAAGCTGCTGCTCTCTAAGAGGAGGAATGAATTTGTCTGGAACAATGTCATTTTTCCTTTAAAACACTTCACTGAACATTACATCCAACATCCCTAAATAGAATTTCCTTGCGAAGAAAGAACAGATGATGCTCCAGCTTTTTGTGTTCCCGATTTCAGGCTGCAGATCATGTTAAGAGATAACAATCCAGAAAAACCAATTGCTTTTCTCATGGCGAATTTAAAAAGGCAATAAACACAATAGCTGAGCTCAGCTGGCTCTGTATTCCTACATCTGATAATTAAAACACAAAAAAATGCTCTCATCAAGCACCACAGTTTCAGCCCTCCCAGCGCCAAGAGAAACCACAAGATTTCTAAATTCAGTATTAAAGCCCACAGCGCTTTTCTCATGTGAGAGCCAACGCTCAAAAGCATCTGAATAAAGAACAGAAAAGTTCTGTTTCCAAATATGTTGCTAAATATTTTGAAAACCCCTCACGACTGGGCTGTGCCAGCTTGAAGGCAGACTCCCAACAGTTCATTTCATGGGTGATTAAGAATGGATTTTAAAATAAGGAAGTTGCTTTCTGCTGGCCACAGCATCCTCGGCAGGCTCCAGGAACAGCCATCATAATGTGGATTTTAACCACAGAACTACACAAAATGTAGCTGATACTCGAAGCCCCAAACAGGGGATTTCCTCTGGCAGGGTGGGCAAAAAAAAAAACCCCAAAGATCCCCAGGTAACCTTGTTGATTTAAATTCTTCACAAGCAAGAAAAGCTCTGAGTTCCTGTTTCTGAGAGGTTAAAATATGCCCAGAAACAATAAAATTTGTACAAATCATTCTCATCCTGAGAGGTGGTGGATGGGTCAGCACAGAATCACAGAAGGTTTGGGTTGGAAGGTAAATTTATCTTGGGATTTTGGCATCCTGACACTTTTCTGCTCGATGACATCTGCACGTAGTGGAGGATGAACTCTGGATACCCCAAAGAGCATCAAAGAAAAAAATGCCTTTGATTCTTGCATTACCTCACCAAATCCAGGAATTGCTTCCAAATACTGACAAAAAGCATGTCAAATTCTAATTCTAAATCACTACAAACCATCTTTGGGTCTAGGAAAGACTGGAAAAATTAGGATTTTTCAGCCTGGAGAGGAGAAGCTTTGGGGTGAGCTCAGTGTGGCCTTTCAAGGCCTGAAGGAGTCAATAAGAAACATAGAAAGAGACAATTTCCGAGGGATGAAGTTACAGGACAAAAGGGAATCAATACTCATGGAGTAATAATTGAAATTAGAAATTAATTTCTGAACCTCCTGGCAGATCTCTGGGTCTTCCTTCACCTATTTTGTTTTGTGCATGACTCAGCTGTAAAGCAAAAGGGAAATAAAAGCTTAGAAAAGAAATTTTCTCATTCAGCTTTACCAACACACTTCTAAAAAAGCAGGTGTTGTGAGGTGGTATTTGATTTTAAATGAAAAAGGGAGGTTTTATCCATGGTTAGGACATTATATAGCAAGGAATTCCATTGGCTGGAGAAGGAGAAAAATGTGAAGGAATGAGTTAAATGGGAAGTGACAGACACAGGTATGGCACCATGGAAAACTGTTGGGAAACAGTCAGAAATTGATAAAAGGAATAAATACGTGGAAGAATAAAAAAAATCTGCAATTATTCACATTTGTGTGAAGTAAAAAATCCAGCACCTCCCGTGGATTTGCATCCACAGCAAAATGAGCCCCAGCTGCATGGAGAAAACTGAAATCTGAAAAATCAAGATGGTTCTGACACAATTTCACACCACAGTCAGAGTGTTGGAAGGATCCTCTGCCCTACTCATAAAAGCTCACAACGATGGAGAAAAACCAGCTCAGTTAAGCAAAATTCCTTTTTTTTAGCAATTTCTAAAGGCAAAATTCCTGCATCTGCATCCCTGCGTTGAAATGTTGGCCCACACCCACTGAAAACAGAGAAATGCTCACTCATTTTCTTCCTGTACCATGCACTTGAGTCAAAGTTTCTTTATGTTGTTGTGTTCTTTTGAGGAAAGAAACACAATTCTCTGATATCCCACTCTCCCCATCTAAGGAATCCCATTTCCTACACCCTGAATCAGTCCTTTTCCCTGATTTGTGCTGTGCCCAGTAAACCCACACTTTTTGAAGCCTGGTGCTGGAAACTGGGCCAGTAACTCCAGTTAATCCCTCCCAGTGTTGAGTAGAACTGGAAGGATTACCCTGGACATTTTTAGCACATTTTTTTAGCACTTTCGTAGGAATTTCAGTGTCAGTCCTCACCTCCTTTGCTACAACAGGGATTTATTTTTAACCTACATTCAACTGCTCACTCAAACTTCCAGAACCGCTCATGAAAATTGATATTCAACCACCCTCTCTCCATTTAATGATTTGCATCTGATTATTTGAGGCCACACTTTGATTCATCGAGCTTTGAGTTTTAACACCACCTTTTCTACAACCTTATGGATTCTCCCTGCAAAGAGGAGTTTTTGATAAGGAAACCCTCAATTCTGCCATCCAAATTTTGATGGAAATGACTGAGTTGTGCTGAAGCTGTGGCAGATCTGAAGCCTCAGCAGTCCAGCCTAGAAAGAGATTTTAGATTTAAGATCTTAGATTTAAGGATGGCATTTAAACCCTTCAGCTGTGACACAAAGGAGTTAAGCATCTAAAAGGGGAAAGATCACTGAAGAAAAAAAATGATCATCTTTCCTCTTCTCCACTAAGAGAATTTTAACAAGCAACTCTTCACAGAATTAATAAAGTTGCAGTTGTAAATGTCAACTATTTGCAGCTGTCTGTCTCCTCCACCTTGCACAATATATTTAGCATTGAATATAACTGAGAAGGAAAAAGGCAAGGAAATAACTTTTCCTTTCACTTTTTTTTTTTAATGTCTTTTTCTACAAGTACTCCATAAATAATTTTGACTTTTCAACCACGGACATCAGTCTAACATAACAGAACACTGCACTTCTATCCATCCAGAATAAACCTGTAAAACTGATTTTCCTATCACCTTTGTTTTATGGGATTACCTCTCTATTGCAGCAAATAAAAACTCCTTGTGTTCCCTTTTTTCTGTCATTCCATCCAACATCCAGAGTCATCCTGTCCCTGGGGGTCTTTTTCTCATTCACAATTTGTAAACTCTGGGTCAGGGACCTTCGTTTTGTGTCTGTGTAACTCCTGGTGGCCTCTGAGGCATCACTGGGGTGGCTCAAATGATTCAACAAAAGGAATTCAAAGGCCAAGTACAGGTGAAATACAACAATCACCCAGCAGATCTTTTATCTTCACAGTCCATCCATCAAGGGAAAACTTGATGGAAAATTCTCTCCTGCACACAAAATTCCCACCAATACTGACAGAATCCCAGAATTATCAGAGTTGGCAGAGCCCTTCAGGATCACCCAGTGGCACCCCAGCAGCACCAGCATCACCCCAAACCCTGTCCCCAGGGGCCACATCCAGACTCCTCCTGAACACTCCCACAGACAGTGACGCCACCACTCCCTGGGCAGCTCATTCCAAGGCCTCACCTCTCTGCCAGGGAAAAATTGTTCCCAATCTCCAACCTGAGCCTCCCCTGGTGCAATTGGAGGCCATTTCCTCTCCTCCTTTCCCTGCCCCTCCTGTCAGGGAGTTGTGCAGAGCCACAAGGTCCCCCCTGAGCCTCCTTTTCTCCAGCCTCAGCCCCTTTCCCAGCTCCCTCAGCTGCTCCTCCCAGGATGTGTTTTCCAGCCCTTTCCCAGCTCCGTTCCCTTCTCCACACACGGAACAGACACCAAGAACTGACTTCTAAGACCAACAAATGAATTTGCCATCACCCAACACGTGGGTTCTTCTCATGAACAAGTTCAGATCACACAAGAGAGGCACTGAGGGCTCAGCTCCGAGTCCTTCCCATATCAGATCCTCTCAGGCAGCAAGAACTGGCACATCCAGCCCCAAATCAAACAGCCAGGATCAATGAAACCCCTGCCAATCTGAGAATTTTGTTCTCCAGCGGGGATTTTCCTTCTGCAGATGCTGAAAGCTGAGACACCGAGTGGTGCAAGCCAAGGGCAACAAAAGGAGTGGAACTCTCACCCTGGAGAGCCACATATTTACTACCTGGAGATCCTCAGTGCTTTAGCACCAACAAAAGACAAAAATCTAATTTTTTAATCAACCAAAACCTCCACATTCAATGCAGCAACTGAATGGTTGTGTCAGCTTACATTTGCTTACTGCCTCTTGGTGTATTTTTATTTTTAAATAAATTATGTATTTGACTGTCCGTTTTTTAAAGCTGCTGTTGAATCTTTTAATAGTAAAAAAAAAAGTCTTCCCTCAAATTACATATTCCAAGGGGTAAAACTTACATTCCAATATAATATTCCAACTTCTATATAATATTATTATTCCAACTTATTATTGTTCCAACTTCTATATAATTCTCCAATTTATGTTATTAGATTCCAGTATCACGTAAGGCAAGGTGGCTTCCAAAATCATGAAATGCATTGTCAAGTTCTCAATTTCAAATGCTATTTTTAAACCCTACTGTCAAAAAAATTTCCTGGAAGTTACCATAAAATACATCTTGGATTATTTATCACACTCTATCTCTCCCTTGGACATGAACATTTATTTTTGTTATTGAAGAGTTCCTCTAATTGAATTTCCTTGTATTCATTAGCTTTTAGGATACTTCCAGAAAGAAAACATGAGTGAATTCAAGAAAGGAGATCATAAAATATAAGATGTGACAGCAGAAAAATGTTTTATTTCCCTCTTCATTAAGCAAATATATTTTCTTTCCAGGTAGAACAGACACTGAAAGGAGTGTCCAAGTCCAAGTGGTGCTTGTAACATTAAACACACAAAAATTAACTCATTCTGGCTACAAATAAATATTTGCAGTCAAAATTAAGCCCCTCCCGCCTGAATAAAATCCCACAAGCCTTTTCTAGTGAAAAAATGTTGATAATTCAGTTTAACACTGCAAACTGCAGGACTTGAAAGAAATTACATTATATATATAAAAAAAAAAATATACACAATATATATACATACATACATACATACATATATATATATATATATATGTATATGTATATGTATA
>VZRV01005437.1:125125-158646 GCA_013398115.1 Falcunculus frontatus
ATATATATATATTATTATAAAGTTCTCTGCATGGCTGACCAACATCCCTGGACTTTATTTGAATGGATTTGGTGTCTTGCAGCTCAGTGAAAACATTATCTGAAGGCAGTTTGCCATGAGGCCTCACGAAACGCAGCTGTTCCAGGGCTGCCCCTTTCCCAGAAAAACTGGGATTAAATTTCTGGTGCTGCACAAGCTCTGCAGTCCTGGCAGAGCATTCCCATATCCCATCAGGATGGCACGAGCATGGCAGAGTTCAACATCACTTATATAAGCAGAGAAAATAATAAATATAAGTATTTTGTTATTATTTTAATCACAGAAAAAAAAAAGGAAGATGAATAAAATATTAGTATCAGTTTGCATTTGATCAGAAAAATTTTATGCCACTCAAGGTGGGGGGAATAACACAAAAATTTTGATCCAAGTCCCCCTTTTTTAGTAGTTTTGAATCGGCCCCTGGATCCCTGGCAGTGTCCAAGGCCAGGTTGGACATTGAGGCTTGGAGCAGCCTGGGACAGTGGAAGGGGTCCCTGCCATGGCAGGGGTGGCACTGGATGGGCTTTAAGGTCCCTTTCAACCCAAACCATTCTGGAATTCTGTGATTCCATGATTCAAGCTTGACTGGTTCAACCTCTGGTTCCAATCTACTACTCTTAGATAAAATTTATTTGATTTAAAAAGTCACTTCTTGCCATTCAGCCCTTTGACAGTATGGGATCTTCTCATACGCAATTTTTCTCATGTGCCTTTGGAGGATCCAAAGCAAAAATCATCATTTTGGAGCTTCTGTTTCCCCATGTTTGTGTGAGGAAACTACTTTTCATTACTATTTATCTGTGGTGCTCCTAAGGGATCTTAGAAAGTTGAATGATAACTGTTGGCAAAGCATTTCAAAATCCACAGAGGGACGATGTCATAAAAGCAGAAAAAAATCATGGATTTATGGAATGGTTTGGGTTGGAAGGGACCCTGAAACCCATCCAGGGCCACCCCTGCCATGGCAGGGACCCCTCAAACTGTCCCAGGCTGCTCCAAGCCCCAATGTCCAACCTGGCCTTGGACACGGCCAGGGATCCAGGGGCAGCCACAGCTGCTCTGGGCCCCCTGTGCCAGGGCCTCCCCACCCTCCCAGGGAACAATTCCCAGTTCCCAAGATCCCATCCAGCCCTGCCCTCTGCCACTGCAAAGCCATTCCCTGGCTCCTGGCTCTCCAGCCCTTGGAAATTGGCTCTCTCCAGTATTTTTGGAGTCCCCCTAGGTATTGGAATTATTATTACTATTTCTAATCCCACAAACGACACGGATCAGCAACAAGGATTTCTAAAAATCAGGGAAAAACAGCAGGATGATCCCAGATTGAGTTGTACCAACCATGTTTATCCCACACCCAGGGGCTGGAGGAGAAAGCACTGGGGTGCCAGAGAAACAAATCAAGCAGCGGATGTGCAAATGACTGCGAAATTATTATAGGAAGAGGTTTTATGGAAAACCTCTCATTCTCCCACAACCACAGGCATCAAGTGCCTATCCACAAACTCAGCTCCTGATCCACATGGAAAGTGCTGTTGGAATAAAATCACAAATTACAACGTCTGGGCCTCTGTTCCAGGTCTCTCTCACCCAGACTTTCATTTTTCACCCATGGCCAACTAATATTTCACTGCTCATGCAACAGTGACGTAAAATAACATTTTAGCATTTACAAAATAGCATTTGTTATCCCCAGAATCCAAAGTAAGGGACACAGGAGGTTTCTGAAGGTTCCTGGGCTCCAGGAGATGATGCCCACACAACATCCACACCTCAGATCCACACAGAGAAGATCCAAGATTGATTCCAGCAACACAACTTCAGCTAAAATATACATTTAATGATAGACAAGCACAAATTATTGGCTTTGTCGTGCCTTCCCACCCTTAAATGGGAATTGCTACCTAATTAAATATTCAATCATTTTCTTCAAGTTGAAAAGTCCAAGCATGGAACCTCCACGGCACTTTCTCCTTTTTAAAACGCGCTGCTCATCAAATCAAGTTTCAAAGAATTATTTTGACTTCTCCTGCTTGTAATGACGCAAACGAGACCGAGGCCATCTGCAACCACCCAAGATATTTCAAGTGCATTCCAAGACACACAACCCAGCCCTAACGTGCTGATGAAAAAAACATGTGCAGCCACTGCAAGAAATGCTCAAATCTCCCTCCAGTCTGGGAAATTACAGAGAGAATTTACCAGAGGTTTATCTCTGTGCAGAACTCTAAGAGATATTTAGGCCTTGAAGTTTTAATTATTTTTGACTCGCGGGCATGATACAGTGCAAATATCCTTTGAATGCTGTTAAGTGCATTGCAGTACACAGATTATTCTATTTTTATTCTATGAAAGAATTGATGTCTGGTATTACAGGACAGCGATGCCACGTTCCTGGCTGAATGCCACCCGTGCAGTTCCTTTCTGCCTCTCTAAAATTGCAGTGTGGTTGCATTTAGTGATGGCCACGGGCATGTTCCACACTGAACTTTTGCCTGGATACACTTACATTTTAGAAATATTCCCCTCCATTTTAAAAATGGAGAATCTCACTTGATTTAAGAGAATAAATCGAGAAACTTGCACCTGATTTTTAAAGGGATGTATTACCCCAACAAGGAGTCACTTTTTCTGAAAGACTTCAAAGCTTAAAAAGACCTTCCAAGACCTTGACACCAAAAGTTGTCGAAACCTCAACACAGGTCCAGGCACAAGACTCGAAATATTACATGCAAATTTAATATATTTTTAATCTTATATCATAAGAGGCGCCTTACAAATTATGCTTTTCCTTCTCCTTCCCCCTTTTTTGGTAAGAAGTTGACTGATACAACATTCACCATCTTTTTCCTGCCACCTCCCACTAAATCTAGATTTCAGTTTTTAGTCTTGACATCTGAAATCCTGTATTTCACAAGGAATCATTATCCTAATCTAATTGTCCTATATGTCCTGGCTTACACTGACAATTAAGAAAAGAGAGGGAACAAAATGAACACCACTGTTGTAGGATTTGTGTAGATGCCACTAAAAGTAGGGTTTAAATTCAGAGATTTACAAAGTTTCTTACTTCAGCAGTTACATTATTTATTTTCAGTTCCACCTACATCTCCCAATCCCTGTCTTTCAGAATCTGAATTTATAAAGGTGAACTATTAGACAAAATGACAATTTTAAGGGCACAAAGATCTACAAATTTTGCTGAAGAAGAAATCCCGAGTAATGTGTCCTGGTCTGCTTTTAATCTACTTATTCTCACAAATCATAAAAGCAAAAAGAAAAATCCTTTGATTTTCTTAAATCTTGTGATGAAACAAATAGAAAAATGCCATGGATTGGATCCTCCCTACAAAGTTAAAAATAAAAAGTCACATTTTTTACATTCAAATAATATTTTATTTACAGAACTCATTCTTGCTTTTTGTGATTAATTAAAGGTTTTGTTTTCAACAGATGTAATTAGATGAAAAAAAACTGTAAAAATAGTGAATATATAATAAACTCTTCTTCATCTACACATCTCCAGTAGAAGAAACCTCTTTGGGCCACGTTTTTCCCACCAAAGAAAAGACCTTATAAAAGGGGCTTGTGGCAATCAACTCTTTTCTCCCTGCAAGGCAACAACTCTTCTGTTCAGACTGAAATTTCACTTCATTTTGGATGGAGCTCATTTTTAAAGTAGTTATTTCTGATCTAGTGAAGAATTAGATTGTGCAAATGCAACTGTCTGCACTGGAGATACATGAAAAGGTTCTCTTAATTTAAACTACTTATAAACCAGTTGCATGATCACTAATTTAGGCAGGTGTCCAAAACCCCCAAGGCTTTAAGTTAAAAAATAAAACAAGACCTAAAAAACCACCTCTGCAGTAAACAGCAACCATTTATACCTCCAAATCAAAGAATCTTCTCAAAGAGACTTCCCAGAAAGATTAAAAAAACAAACAAAACTTTATTTCCATGTTCGTAATTCCAAACAAATTTAAAATAAAAATGGAATTTTAGAGGGTAGAAATGAGATACTTTTCAATGTAAAACTGACACCTTAAGATGGGGCCTCAGCTTTTTTTCCCTTTTTTATTGGTAATGAGCATTCATCAAACACGTTGTGTCAGTTTTCAAAGACTAAGATGGAAAAAAATGAATGAATTAAAAAAAAAATGAAAATGTCCCCCCAGTTATGAATCAAAATCCTTACAGAGGAAGGACCATCAACTGGAATAATCAATACAAATTAAATATAAATGTAAACAATGAATGTCAACAAAAATTTTGGAATGTCTGGGATTTGGCTCAGGCCTAACTTTGTTTGCTTTGTTATTTGTTTTATCTATTTTTATTTCAACTCCTGATTGCCACTGAGAAGGGCAAACAAGCATTTTCATGGGATCAAGCAGTCAATTTTCTTGAAACTTTTATTTCTGATATTCTGGCATTTGCTGAGCCTTGTTTTCAAAACTTTGGTGTATTTTATGGACCTCTTAGAGTTGGTCATGCAGCAATAAACTGTTTACTCTGGAGTTTTTGTGCTCATGCCATTTATCCTCAACCTGCAAAATACTTCTAGCACCTGTAATTACGTACAATAATTGATATGTAATCTATATATAATAATTAGGAGCTTTTAAAGGGATTCCTCAGCTTCCACTTGACATCCAACTCGAGGCCTCCACGGCAGCTCCCAAAAAGCTCCCTCACAGAATTGTGCCTGCTACATCACCAACAGTGAAACATCCAAATATCACAGCGAGGAGAGCAAAGGATGCACTTGCAAAGCCTCTGCTTTTGGTTTTGTAGCCAAAAAAACCTTCTACAAAAAACTGGACTCCCAGACCGTACAAAGCCAATGAATTTTCACATTCGGCGCGACGACGAAAAATATCTTCCCTCTGAAACCCACCGAGCAGAAATCCCCACGTCCTTCCTAAGAAACCCAATTTCACCGCACTGCTGACAGCTCTCAGGTACAGCTCACACCTCGCCTTTCCCTGCCTCTGGAAAGCAAGGCTGTGTTGAAAAAACCCAATATTTTGGGTGCTCGGGCGCCTTGGAGCGCGGGGGGAAGGAACATGACCCACTCGGCGCCGCGGTGCGTTAAGGAGCCTGATTGAACATCGCTGCTAATTAAGAGCTCTCGTTGTTTGGCAGGACCACCAGAGAACCTCCTGCACTTGTTCATGCCAGCAGCACCTCCTGCAGAAATTAACTCTTGATGAGAGCAGACGGGGGGCCCAGCTGGGTCCCCCCAATCCTCCCGGCACACAAATGAAGCGTAATGAGAACGCTGGTGGCTACCAAGGGGAGGGAGGTTATTCGTGACCTCTCCTTAAAAAACAGAGTATACTCTTACATTGACTTAATTTTCTGCACTGGGGGTAGATAACGCAGCTGGGGACCGTGTGAGCAGAGCTGAGAGTCGCGGGGGAGGACTGAGAATCAAAATTATTAGCGAATAATTCGGTAAGAATTATCTCATTAGGCGGGCTAAAATATAATTCTCCTCTCAGGGCTTTCAAAAATCAATAAATATTATTCAGCACTATCAGGCTACTGAAAGAAAATTTCACAACGAAAGCTGAAGTTGGGGGAGGTTTTGTGGAAAAAAAGCAGGTTGTTAGAACTGATTTGATATTTTGTTTCTAAATCTTAAGGATGTGTTCAGCAGTGCAGCTTTGTAATATTCAACAGGAACGTTCCACGTGTACAAACAGCGCTGGTTACCCTGTAAAACACACAAATAAAATACAACCTGCTCCCCCTCAGTGTTAACAGTGCGGTGTCCAGCACTGGCTGATGAATTCCTGTCCCCTCTGCTGCCATTCCTGCAGGTGACCATGATTTTCCCACCTGGACAGGGGCTCCCTGAAGACTTGGCACGAAGCACATTGGAAGAGCAATGGCAGCACCTGCCTTAACTTGGGTGTTAAGAGCTGAAGCACAGGGAGATCACAGAATAATTACTAATATTTTTAAATATTTGGATCTGTGTTGGCTCTTATCCCAGGATCCCTGAGGTTGGAAAATCCCTCCCAGCCCATCAAGGCCAAGCTGTGCCCGATGCCCACCTTGTCCCCAGCCCAGAGCACTGAGTGCCACCTCCAGCCCTTCCTTGGACACCTCCAGGGATGGGCACTCCAAACCTCCCTGGGCAGCTCTTTCCAAGGCCTGAGCTCCCTTTCCATGGGGAAATTCCTCCTCGTAAGAAGTCTTGATTCCCCAGCCCCTTCCCAGCTCTGTTCCCTTCCCTGGACACGCTCCAGCCCCTCCAGGTCTCTCCTGCACGAGCCACAACTGGACACAGCCCTCGAGGGGCCTCTCAGTGCCCAGCACAGAGGGACAATCCCTGCCCTGCTCCTGATAATCACTTCCCTATTCCCTATTCTTTCATTTCTAATGAAGGAGCAATTAGAAATAACCACATACAGAAATAATTACCTATGCAAAGTGCTTGAGTGCAGCCTTCTGTTCTAGCCACTATCAATCAGATATGACAAAAAAATGTGAAAAGGCTGTGATGAATGGAAACCATCATTTCCCTCAGTTAAAAAATGCATTTTAAAACAATTCAGTCCTTGTATTTCTCTCCCCTCCCACCCCCTGCCTTTGGTTACATCTTGCATGAAGCCTTAACTTCAAGGTAGCTCTGTTAAAAAATCTGAGCGAGGGCAAAAGGTATTTGCTTACTTTAAAAAGAAGTGAAAATCAGAACAGTAAGGAAATATTTTCATGAAGTGCCTGAGGAAGGACATCTTTGGATGTGTTTCACTGGCATGGCAAATACCACCAGAATCAAACACTTGGGCACATGGACAAGAAACGTAAACTGCACATGTTTTATGGGACTGAGAAGTTCATAATGTACATCCTCTCTTAATTATTATTTAATTTTTTCATTCCAAGATGATTTTTACTTCAGGAAAGTAACCCAACATTCAACCTAAGCTAAGATTAAGGATGCCTCCCTCAGGGGTCAGTGTATTTAGAGAGCATCCAAATTAATCACAATATTCACAAACCTTTCAGTACAAGGTTTTCTACTGGATTAAGAAGCTGCTCTCTCTCCCATTTATATCTCAAACTAAACTCCATAGCATGGAATATTTTTACCTTGGTTTCTCCATAAACCTCCTCAGTTTATAGAATACAGTAATTATAACTGAACTCTGAGTAACTGCAGCTTAAGATCGTACATAAATCACCTTTTAACAAGGAACTTCCATTCATACCCTTTCCACTTTCCACCAGTTTTAGGAAATTGTTCCTATTTGTTATGACTCCTCCACCTTTTCTGGATGGGAGAAAACGGGAAGGGAAGGCTGCACCCTGAATCTCAGTCCTTCAGTTTGGAGCATAATTATGTGTCACAGTAGGCTTCAAATTTCCTCAAACACACCCTTTTTTCCAAAATCACCAACTGCTAAGTGCTCAAAGCCTCAATTAAAGGTATCTTTAAGCCATCTGTTAGTTTTGGGAAGGAGGCGATTCAAGGCTCCCCACAAAACCAGTCATTCCTTTCACGATGGGAAACAGCTGGATCCAGGCTGAAAGAAGGGATATTCCACAACCTGGAAGTGTTAAAAGAAAGACCAGACTCAAAACAAGATTTCTGCACAAACACAAGAGGCAGGGAACTGCGAAAGGAAAAATTCAGACCCTGGTTAGAGTGGCACACATCACAAATACGGCCCAGGGCTCACGGAGGGGATTGAAAAAAGCCTTTTTATTCCAGAAAAGCATTCCAGATGAAAGCATGGCACTTCATATCATGGCCTGTGTTAGAGCATCCTGCTGCACTTGGCACATACACCAATTTTCCCAGTCAGAATGCCACATTAAATAATAATTACAGCCTCAGTTCAATAAATTAATTTCTACCAGAAGGGACAGTGACAAAACCAACACAAAACCAGCAGCTCTTAAAGCCAGCGGGCAAAATCAGTGTGGATCCCTGGGTGTCAAAATCCTCTCCCTAAAATTCAGGGAAATTTTTTTTCAATTATCTATTGTGAAAAAACACAATAAAAAAATAAACTCCGAGGGAAAATTTCCACACTGAATCTTGTTGCCCAGTGGCAATGCCACAGTTAAAGGATCGGGTTCTCATCTGACTGGTGAGAGGTTCATTTCTTCTGAAGGCAGAAATTTTAATTCCTTCCTACATCAAAGGCAGTGTCTTTTCTATGTAACAACCCTCGATGGATTTCTTTCCCATGAACTCATCTGTGCAGTGATTTTACTGCATTTAAGGAGCAACTTTTATGTCTTTATATACTCTGTCATCGGAAAAGGTAAACTTTATATGCATACAACGCTCATTATAATTCCCTCATGTCTCCTTTGAAGCTGGTTCCTCTCACACACTGACAGTCACAGAACCCCAAAATGGGCTGGGTTGGAAGGCACATTAAAGCTCATCCAGTTCCATGGGCAGGGACACCTTCCACTATCCCAGGCTGCTCCAAGAATAAGCACTTTTTCTGATGATAACTTGCCATTATGATAAAAAGTACAATTGTTTTATTCTATTACGTTCACACCTAAAGAGACTTCAAGTTGCAAAACAAAAAGAGTTGAAGACAATGAATCGAGAGGTGAGAAAAAGCTGCTCAAAAGCCAACATAAAAGAACATTTAGAACCTTAAAATTGCAGAGTGCCAGGAGCCACCTCCCAGGAGTAGGGAGGGATATAGGACCAAGGCAGTCAAAGCTGAGAAGTTCAAGAATAAATGGTCTAATGAGAGATTCTGCCTTTTTTTGTCTGCTGTAACTGACTCAGACAACACAGGCCATGACAGCTCAGAACTGCTGCAACATTGTAAATTACTTCTCTGAACTATTCTTCATTTATCTTCAAGACATTTTGGTTTTCTTCAGGCTAAGTCACCAAATCCCTGAGGTTGGAAAAGCCCTCCCAGCCCATGGAGTCCAAGCTGTGCCCGATGCCCACCTTGTCCCCAGCCCAGAGCCCTGAGTGCCACCTCCAGCCCTTCCTTGGACACCTCCAGGGATGGGCACTCCAAACCTCCCTGGGCAGCCCCTGCCAAGGCCTGAGCTCCCTTTCCATGGGGAAATTGCTCCTGGTGTCCAACCTGAGCCTCCCCTGGCCCAGCCTGAGGCCGTTCCCTCTCCTCCTGTCCCTGTTCCCTGCGAGCAGAGCCACAAAAGAGAATGAACGGAAATAATTTTAAATGTGAATTTCTTTTTTTCTCTTTATATTAAGCTATTTTTGGATTCAGACAGAATATTACCAGGTGAATATGGACACTACATGCATTCCTGACAGCTCCAACACCTACATTTAAATTAAATATTCACATTATAGATATATTCAGTTGGATTCATAAGGTTCTATCTGCATAAGGCAAGTTTCCTGAAAGAAAAACCTCCAAAATTAGAGCACATCTGAACTCCATAAAAGACTTCACTACTCTTTCAGGGAGCAGTGCAGTCAAATGTAGACATTTATAGGCTTTGGGGGACAAACTGTACCTGAAAGAGTTTGAACTCTTGCAATCCAAATGTGAATCCAAATTTTTTATTGTTGTAAAATCGTTATATGCATATTGTACTCATGAAAGTTAAAGGAGAAAACGTGAATAGCTGTAAAATGTTTAATTTCCTGATATTTTTAATTATGATGGTTTAATGAATCCACAAGTAAAAAGTGGATTAGAATTAAAATTTCTCATGCATTTTAATATAAAGTACACAGTATATATTTTAAGTTAATCCACACAGTAAAAAAAAAAAATCCATTTTTGTGCTAGACTTTTTGAAATCATACAAACACACTGTGCTGTTAAATACCAAATGCTATTACCAAACCATCAGAGGTTTGTCTTCCAATTAAAAGAATCATTTCAGCAAGGTGCAGCTGCAACTCAGTGACACTTTCTCAATATCTGCAGTACTTTTTTTTTATGAGATACCCTTATCCTGCTCTTGCTATAACATTTCCCCACTGAAGTCTCCTGGCCTTTCGTGTAGATCCAAATAAAACATATGATTTATCCATAACGGTCCAACACCAGCACATCCCACAACGGCAGGTTTTTTCCATGTGTATTTATTTTGTTTTAGCAACGCCGAAAACTCTACAAGTACGAGACAGAAAAATAAATCAAATTACGCCGTGTTCCCGACTGCCCTCGCTGCAGAGTTCCGTCGGCGCTTTAAAGAAAGGCAGGAATTTTTTTTGCCACCCTGCAGGTTCCCAAAGTAGAGCTGTGCCATTTGCAAGCTGCAATTGGTTAATGAAGGTAAATTTAATTAGCTCAACTTCCTTGCAGATCCCATCAAACGCCACCATTTGATGTATTCTGTCAGAGGACCCGGTCCCCTCCAGCTGGCCGAGCGCCACAAAGAAAAGGCAGCTCTGCTCATGGCTGGGAACTGAAATGAGCTGTTTTAAGTGGAGCTTTTCTCCCATTTTTCTGAGGCTGCACCGCTCTGACCTTCCCCAAATCAATCCTCTGCGGATTAACATGTAAAGCAGTGTCGAATTAATTTCAGAAAGCGAATATGAGATCAGCCCCGGGCTCCTACAAAACAGCCCAACTCCTAAACACGCTAATGCCCCGAGCCGCTCAATGGGAAGCTGTCAATAAAAGGAGGGAGGGGGTGGTTAGGAGGATTTGGAGCGTGGAGCAATCTATCAGGCTGGTTAGAGCTTTGCCTACTTCTGGGGCATGGCTAATGCATTCCTCTGGAAGTTAATCCCATTTCTAAAGGCCCTCCCGTGAGGAGCACAGAGGCCGTGCCGAATGAGAACTCGAATGCATTAAAATTCTCAGCCACGTCACCAAAAGGCGCACGGGGAGACGCCGAGGGGTGACAATGAGATGGTTCATTAAAAGTGCAAGGTCTCAGAGAAGGGACCTGCGTCGCTCGGCGCGTCTTTTTGGAGGCACCTGCGCAGGGCTTCACCCCTTGGAAGCTCTTAAAACCCCCCCCAAATAAAATTAAACTTGTATTAATGTGAATAGAAATCGTCAGTTTCCACGACATTGCATAAAGAGGGCAGTGGAGTCTCCTTCAAGCGAATATTTGCACACAAAACTCACTTAGCACCTGTTACAGTGATACAACATTAAATTCTGTTTGCTTCTACTCCCAAAAAGAAATGAATTATCAAGTTATCACCCGGGAATGTGGCACTTTTTGTACACCCATGTTGAGTTTTACAAATGCCAGTGGCATCAAATGCACGTTCCATCCGTGTGCCACGATCCAGATACTCATTTTTCAGAATTTTTAACTGAATCTTGTATCTAAGTCAGCATAAATTAAGCAAAGAAACCTCTGAAGAGGCTTAATATCATTTGGATATCTTCTGTTCTGCGGGCAGCACATCGAAAGTCTCAAAGGTCAAAAGCAGAGTCCTTATTCACCAGTAAAGACAGAGAGTAAAAGAAAATGGGGACCAAGAGAAGACAGAAATAGTTCACACTACATGAATTATCTTAGTAATTACGAGAAAGCAGCAGCACCTCCTGAAAATAGATGGTGTCAATCTTTATAAAACAAAATCATCCATTTCAGGATAAAAAGGACACCAAAAAGAAAGACAAACTTGGTTACTGTCACTGAAGGTGAAATTTGATGGGGAGAACCAAAAGCAAATCCTTTGCCTTCTGTAGGTCGAGAACCTTTTGCTGTTTTCAGCTTGTAAAATATGACAGAAGCAGGTTAAAAAGTGTGCAGTGGTGACACCAAAATGTAAGGATTCAGCAGGAATTGTGACAAAAAAGCACAAAACACCTCAGAGACCTGTATGAAAAACTTGTTTTCTGTTATTTCTTCTACATCTCAAAGTTTGCAAAGTGAAATTCATGCCCCTCACTCCTCATTAAAGAATCCATGTCACAAAACTCAGAAGTGAACTGCGTGCCACAGAATATTCCTGGATTATGAGATCCCAGAATGAATCTTATGGGATGAAAGGCCCTGTTTCATTTGTAACCTGCTATGATCTGACAAGGGATAAATTGAGGAAATCCAAGGGAGCTGGGTGTCATTCCCACAGACTCCTCACCGCCCGTATCCGGCGCCTTGCGCGGCGGCGATTGTGCGGCACCGGGATTTTGCTGCATCTCCACCGCCCTAAACTCGGGAAAAGAACACAATTCACCTCTTTGGGCCAAAAAGACTCTGGCAAAAAGCACTTTATGAGCGAGATCATACCTCACCTCGCTGGTTTTTTGGGAACGCTGCTCATTAAAACGCCTCCTTGACATCGCCGCGCAAGCAAATCCCGGGAGCGATCCCGGGCGGGCGATTCCCACTCGAGGCAGGGAGGGATTTGTGCCACCACGTTTTGCTAAGCCCTCGCACAACTCACTTTTCACTCGGGTCTGCTTTTGTGATATAATCCTGCAATCAGCACACAAGCACCATCCTGGAGATGCTTTAGGAGAAGATGGAAAATCCAAACTAATACTTTCCGCTATTTTCTACGCCGCCACAAAGTGACCTACTTAAGAGATGAAAAAAAGAAGTGTTTTAATGCATTTTTTCCCCCCTCAACAAAAATGATGTCCATTTAGTCCTTTTAAAAAGAGAGCTGACGGGCTGGAGGAAGATGGTGATGTTGACATTAAAACAGCTCTGAAATCCCAGGAAATGAACCAAACGCAGTTTCCACAATGCAATGGACTGGCCCAAGTTGGCCTGAGTTTATTGGGATAAAGTCTCTTCTTGCTGAAATAACTGAATCATGAGAAAGAGCTACAAAAAAAAAAAAGCTATTAAGGAAAGAACAGCTAAGTAAAAAGTGAAAATTAAATGAAAAGTTAATTTAGGATTCAGTGATGCAATTAAAAACTAAGACCTGGCTTTCCACTGAAAATCCTACAGCTGAGTAGGTCTTAACACTCCCATCCAGAAAACAAGGTAATGGCTTTCTCATTTTATTCATATATTCATTACTGATATATTTTATAACTTTAAGAAGTCACAAAAGTGACAAAATTCTGGTCACTTTAAACAGTTTTACTACAGAACCCGAAGGAATTCTCAGTGAAGGCAATAAAACAAACTCCTGCAGCTCCAAATTCACCACTCCTTGTGCTGTAGGTGTTTTTGTGGCAGTGTTCATGCTCATATAGATTTATTCATATTTATCCAAAAACTTAATGTCTCAATCTTCCAGAATTCCCAGATCCTATCTTTAATATTTTGTCAGAAGAATTCTGAAAAGGTTTTATTGACCAAAAGACAGAGCAATAAATGTGATTATTTGTACACCAGCTTTCCTTAAAATAATCCTAAAAAAAAGGAAGTTGGTAAGAATTTGGCTCTGCAAAAATCTTTTACGTCAATTTCTTTCCATAAAAGATACCAAGCTGGAAACTACAACTTTTATGAGATCTGATTGTGAAAGAGTACGGTGAGAAAAGCTGAAAAAATCTGCAAGAAGAAAATATGGAAAAGTTTTCTTCAGGCAGCGCTGAAGCCGCACATTACAACTCCTAAAATGAAATAAAGATTAGAGAAATAATAACTGAAAAATAGGAGCCTTTTAGTCCAAAGTTTGAAGTAAAGAGAAAGAAAAAGGAATAGAAACTATGTCTTGTAATAAAATACTGAACTTGTTTATTCTGAACTTGATTTTTTAAGGGAGAGGCAGAGAAGTAGAAAGGGCAGCAGTATTTTGAATAATTTATATTAATATGATGGAAATTACACTGCAGAAAAATCGGTGATTTTGTACATCTGGATTGAAAAATCAGTATTTGAAGGGAATTTTCCTGCTGCAGGGAATGTGGCAGTGCTAAACTGACACTGTATTTTTAAGTCCTAACTCTCAGGGCTGGATGTAATTAGGAATGAAAAGATTGTGCTGCTACTGAGGAAGTAAAAACTGTATTTTCTGAGAAGATAAAGCAAGTCTAGGAGGTACTGCCCACAATAATCCACCCTAGAAAAATCATGGATATACAGAAAGACCCTGATCTTTTATGGAAAAGGGTTTTCAGGCGGCATTATAGACAAACAAGCAAACAAAATATATATACAGATATATATACACACAGATATAGAAAACCAACATAATTTCATTTTTTCACTCTTCTATTATTCCAGGGAAATTCAAGTCTGTACTTTAAAGTCTCTAGATTATAATGGTCTCATAATTCTCAAGACTCATCTTTTGGCATTGCCTGTCATTTTGCACTTACTCTCCCATCCTGGAATATCAATTATTATCAGGTTATGAAGATAAGCCACTTACAGGAAATAAACTGCTGCTATCACTGTGCAGAAGGGGGTCAGCCCATCCCAGGCAGGGTTATTGAGCTGCATTTGGTAAAAGCATGGTCCCAGTTACAGAAGATGTCACGTGAGAGGCCATCAAGGCACTTTGCTTATGCCATGCCTGGCAAAAATGTCCCTGATTTCACAGGATCCCAGAATGGTCTGGGTTGGAAAAGGCCTTAAATCCCATCCATTCCCACCCCTGCCATGGCAGGGACACCTTCCACTGTCCCAGGCTGCTCCAAGCCCCAATGTCCAACCTGGCCTTGGGCACTGCCAGGGATCCAGGGGCAGCCACAGCTGCTCTGGGCACCCTGTGCCAGGGCCTCCCCACCCTCCCAGGGAACAATTCCTTCCCAAGATCCCATCCAGCCCTGCCCTCTGCCACTGCAAAGCCATTCCCTGGCTCCTGGCCCTCCAGCCCTTGGAAATTGGCTCTCTCCATGGTTCCTGCAGCTCCTTCAGGCCCTGCAAGGCCACACTGAGCTCAGCCCAAAGCTTCTCCTCTCCAGGCTCAACAATCCCAGCTCTCCCAGCCTTTCCTCCCAGCAGAGCTGCTCCATCCCTCTGCTCATCCTGCTGCCTCCTCTGGACTCTCTCCAGCAGCTCCACGTCCTCCCTGTGCTGGGCCCCAGGGCTGGGGCAGCTCTGCAGGTGGGGTCTCACCTGAGCACAGGGGCACAGGGACACAATCCCAATCCCTTCCCTGCTGGTCTTTCCTCCTTGGATGCAGCCCAGGATGGATTTCAGGGCTCCCAGCACTCACTGATGGTTCCTGTCCAGCTTTTCACTCATGAGATCCCCAAATCCTTCTCCTCAGGGCTGTTCCCAATGAATTCTCCTCCCAGTCCATGCTCATGGCTGGGATTGCCCTGACCCAGGAGCAGCCCCTGGCACTGGGAATTGTGGAACTTCACAAGGTTCTCCTGGGTCACTTCTCAAATCTCTGTTGCCTGTTCCCACACAAACCCAAACGCTCTCCAAAGGGAAATAAAACAATCCCTGCCAGTGGAATGCACCTTCCCAAAGATCCCAGCATGGCTGTGGGATTTTGATACCGAACAGAAAGGATCTGTGCAGAACATCCCCCAATCCACAGCTGCCACAGCACATTCCCACTGTGCCACACAGAGAGATCTACTCCTTTCCTGCCCCAAACCTGCCCCCAAGCAGGTAAAACCCCCATGATGTAAACTCTTTATCATCCCACTGGAAGATTTTGCCATTTTGAAGGATTGGCTGCTAAAGCAAGCAGGTTTTTGCTCCGTTGTAGGAGCTGGAGTTGTAGGATGGATTTAATTCAGTGGAAGTGTCAGACTGCTGATGAATTGGAGAAATGTTGCCAGATAAAGCTGCTTGTTTTGGTGCTCAGTTATTCAATGGCAACACGGCCAAGCAGTAAAAACCTGCTATCATTTTGATATGGTTTATGCTGCTGCATGGGAAAAACCTTTTATGAGCGTTGTTTAAAGCAGATAAGAATTGAATGTGCTAAACACATGGGCAGAACAATCTCTTCAAACCAGCTTAACTGGGGTGATCAGGAGCAGATTCTCACTGGTGTCTGCTGGTTTTTAATGACATACTTGTCAACATGTAACCTTAGAATGCAGACACCATGGTAACAGTTTTAACACAGTCTCTTTAAAGAGAATAATTGTGTGAAGCACAAATAGAAACATCTTGACTCTTGTAGTCTTTTAATCCACTTAGAGAAATGCTTTTCAATCCATCAAGCAGCGTTTTCTGGATCTTGTTGAACATCTGTCTTGGAATTACTTGGAATAAAAGTCTAAGCAGGTCCACCCACGCTGTGTTTGCTGTAGCCCTTAAAAGAATTTAGATGTAATACTGTGATATTGGATTTGAGCTGAAGAACACCAAACAGAAAGAATTATGAAATTCACTTGGTTATATAAAAATAAAACCATGCTGAAACTGCTCCTGTGCATTGAAATGCCCAAACACGTGCATTCTTTTAGGTGTGTGAGTGGCTCAGGTGCTTGGGATCTTGTGAAATTCACACACTGAGGAGCAGGAACAGACTCTGTGCATTCCAACACACCCACAATGTGTTACACTCATGGAATCATGGAATGGTTTGGGTTGGAAGGGACCTTAAAGCCCATCCAGTGCCATGGCAGGGACATCTTCCACTGTCTGCTCCAAGCCCCAATGTCCAACCTGGCCTTGGACACTGCCAGGGATCCAGGGGCAGCCACAGCTGCTCTGGGCACCCTGTGCCAGGGCCTCCCCACCCTCCCAGGGAACAATTCCTTCCCAAGATCCCATCCAGCCCTGCCCTCTGCCACTGCAAAGCCATTCCCTGGCTCCTGGCCCTCCAGCCCTTGGAAATTGGCTCTCTCCATGGTTCCTGCAGCTCCTTCAGGCCCTACAAGGCCTAAATTCGGTCACCCCAAAGCTTCACTGTATGACCATGAGAAAAGTCCCTCTCCACCCTTCTTGGAGCCCCTTTAGGCCCTGGAAGTGGCTCTGAGGTCTCCCTGGAGTTTCTCTTCCTCAGCTGAAGCCCCTCAGGGTTCCTCTGGAAATGAGGGAAGGCTCTTCCCAATCCATGAAGCAGCTGCACCCCCAGCTCCACACGCTGGCACAGGATGCTGTTTGTTTCCCTGACCCCACAGAAATTCCATTTCCATGCTGAAATCGTGTGAAAATGCAACAGAAATCGCCTTTACTCTGATATTTGCTCTCTGTTAGTTAAATTATGGGTAACCTTTTAGCAATAACAATACCAGTGACTACATTTGCTGCATCTTGAACGTTCATCTGCTGGAGAGATTTTCTGCTTAACACATTAAAAGAGGGCAAAGAAATAATTTATTTTATTTAATTCTAAAAAATCCTGCATTTCACTTAAGGGAATTAGTGCCTTAAGCAATAAACACAAGTATGCAATAAATGGCATATGTGGGATCTATTAACCAAAGTGCTTGACTCTGCCATCTGAATAATCCCCTTTTAGAGTTTCATTTTGAAAAGTTTGTATGTAAATGACTGCTCAGAGAGTTTATTTATTAAAAAAAAAAAGAAATTGAAGTAGATCTTACAGCATCGGGGTTTTGTGATGCTGTTGGTCTAAGTTTTGATCCCCTCCAAGTTCATTTTGCCACCCTCCAAAAAATTATTGGGAGTGTGAGATTGTGTCTCGAATTGTCAGGTAAAGTAGGAACATGCTCGAAGCTCCTGCACAACCTCTTTCTCATTTATGTGGACAAGGCAGCTCAAAAGTGTTTTTAACTCACCTTTCCTGTGCTTCTGCCATAAGTTTTGCAAAAATGATTGATTTTGTACATTTAATACATCCAGAGAGAGAGAATAATTCCCATTCTAGAACTGCAGCAATGGCTTACAGTGATCAGGACAACTCCAATCTTCTTTAAATAAGAATAAATTCAGCCCTAAACATTAAATATTTTACTACTTTTCCCATATCTTTTCTATCTCTCTGTATAAAAACAGAGAGGTAGAAAAGATATGGGAAAAGTAGTAAAATATTTTGTTTTGGTAACAAAAACCAACTTAATATAAGTTTAAAAACTATTATGTCCAACATTCCTTAGCTAAGAGCATCCTCAATTATACACAGAAACTGAATTGTTTGGGTTTGTCCTTTTCTTCCCTTAAATGCCTTAATGGATAAGAAAGTATTTTTCAGCACCCCAGAAAAAAAGATGCAGGGATTATAGCAACAAGCATCAATGTTAATTCAGAAATGGATTAACAATTACAGATTTGAAGTACATTAGCATTGATCCCCAGCATGAAATAGTTGTGATCAATAAGCTAATCTGTAAATTTGATTAATTGAGTAAATCCTGTTTACTAAAGTATTCCATAAGCATAATCTACAAATAGAAGAAGGTGAAAATCCTGCTTTCAGCAACAAAAACAAATTTCAGAGCTGTCGTAGCAATGGAAAATTCTCTCATTCCAAATTGTGTTGCCACAGGGATACCAAAACTTCAGCAGCTTCACAATAAACCAAAAAATTCTCTGGATACCACAGAAATGGGACTGCCACTGAGGGAAATAAAAAACACAGAACAGGGCAACAACCCCTTAAGATTTTGGATTTTTTTCCCCTAAAAGTTTGTCCATCCACCAAGCTGCACTGCTAGACAGGAAAGGGAAATAGGAAAAATTGCTGGAAATATATCCTCAGACCTATTTAAGTCTATTTATTCTAGGAATTGTATCAAGACAACTCCATTGGTTAGAAAAAATAAATCCTAGCCCTGACTGACAGCTTTAAATGGGGCAAAACTGGTTAGATCAAACCTTGGTGCTGAATGTGAGACTTGAAACTGTGTCACTAAGTGCTGCTAATTAACAATAATTGAAGCATGGAAATAACAGGGAGTGAAATATTGTATTTAATTAAAAAAAAATTCAAATTCAATTTTTTTTTTCTAGCTGTAGGTAACAACATTGTGCTGAGCTAAAAGGATGCAAACTTTTATTTTTACCTGCAATTTCTCAGTTTTGTGGTGAAAGTTGACAAGGTTCCACTTCAAAAATTATGGAATGATGGTCTTAATGAAGGCAGTTAAAAGAATGGGACTAATGTAAGCAAATTTACAATAACTCAATGTACTTCACACAGAAATGCAGAAATATTTCAATTCTTTTGTTCTGGGAGAAAACCCCATTTGATTTTTCTATGCAATCATTTCTACAAAGCCCCCAAATAATGGAAGTGACAGGCCTTGAGACACAACAGATCCCACACTATGAAAATCCAGCAAAAATCCCCCTGTCACGACATTTGAGATCCTCAAATGCAGGGAAAAACAGGAATATATGAAAAAATGATCCTTTGGCATTCGCCTCATGAAAAGAAACCAGTTTGAACAGCAAAGCTTAACAGGAATTGACATAAATAAATACAATATTCAGCTATAACTCAATTTACAGGTTCCCCTAAAAGACAGCTGAAGTTTTCCAAAAATTCAGGATATTCCAGCAGCCACCTGTACTCAGGGAAGTCACCGAGTCAACCCCATCTGGTTTTGGAAGTGGATCATTCTTCCAAGCTTTAGACATATTTAACCAAATTTTGGCATTAATTTTTAAAGACGTGCAGAAAATCCTCGTGGCTGGCACTTTCAATTTTCCCTGCAATCCAAGGAGCTGAAAGTTTGAAAGCTTTCTCAGAGATTTCTGCTAAAAACTGGGATTGAATCTTACCTCGACTCCTGCTCTGAAACAGAATCTCCCCCAATCTCTGACAGAACAGAAAATATTTTTAAGTCCCACGTCTCCTCCAGGCCAAGGCAGAACATGTGAGAGTAACTAAGAATCAGTGAGATCAACAGGGGTCAGAACTACAGAAATGATGGGGATTTTTACACATTGCAAGAGCTGTTTGCTCACAGAAGTGTAATTTCGGGGAAATTTGCAAGTCAGCTGCAATCAGGAATATTTTGTCAAGGTATATAATGAATGCTACTGTTTCCCATCCATGAAACCATGAAATTCTAGACACTCAGGGAGACTTTCTACTCTCTACACTCCAAATTGCTGCTTATTCCCTCTACAGAATTTCCTTTTTTTTTTTCCCCCTTAAAGCAGCATATAAATTAAAAAAAAAAAGTTAATTACCTCCTAAAAAAGCACAAGCTGTCTGAAGCCATAACACAGATATATCCCTTATTGATGCACTTCACCATCTCCCAGCTTTTAAAAATAATATTTAAGCTCATGTTTGACTCAGGAGGAAAAGAAAGTTCGTGTTATTAGTTGATGTCACCTGATTTGATGTATTTGTAAATCTATGAAGGCAACTTGGTTCCAATGGGAATTCAGTATCTCAGAATCAAATAAGTGTCCAGTGCTCAACATTTTTCTTATCACACAAATAAGATCAGGAATAGCTTTAAATCTGGCCTAACCTCATTTGGCTGTTCCTTATTGGCAAAAAAAATCCTAAATAAAATCAAATCCTAAATAAAATCATGAATTTGATGTGTACAGTTTAAGATTTTGGGGGAATTTTTGGTGCCACAGGGAGCTGAGCATTAAGACTTGGTACTGGAAATATAAATTATCAATAGCACTGTTACTGTAAAGGAAACCTGTAAACAATCTCATCTAAAAAACCAACCAAAACTGTCCTTGTCCCATATTATTCCAAATTTAACAGGTTCCAGTTTCAGTTATTTTTCTGGCAACAACCTTATTTTTGAACATTAAAATAGTTCTTACACCCTAAATAATTTTAGAACTCTCAAACCTGCATCCAATAATTTTTTTCCTTCATGTAAGAAACAGGTTAAGTTCATCTTCAGTGCCCAGAGAAGCCAGAGGTAAAGGGAAAAAAAGTATATTTAAATATATATATAAAATACATATTTATTCAGTTTTAAAAATATAAATTAAAAAATACACATATATGTATTTTATATAAAATTATATCTAGAGAATATATTTTATATAAAAAATACAATATATTATATATTTTAATATAAATCTATAAAATATGATGACCCTGGCAGGATCTTTAGTGCCCTACATGATCTCACAGTGATGTTCTCACTGTTTCTCATCTGTACAAAGAGGTGCCTGAGAGCATCAATAATTTTAAATTACTTGACAGCAATCTAAAAAATAAAAGCTTAAATATAAAAATATCTAATTCTCCTTCAGGATTCATGGAGGAGAAGGTGAAGGGATGAATATTTGATTGAAAGGACATCTACGGTGTTTTATGTCAAAGAAAAAATGTGAAATTGTTGAATTAGAATTTGGCTCATCCATGGAGTGTGATCACTCCTTGATGGTGTTTATCAAACGAGTTTAATGTTCAGAAATATATTCCCTTAAAAATGGAAAAGAAAAGGAAAAATAAAAATCCAAGCAGAGAGGAATTCACTCCATGAATGTTTCCCTCTGGCATCAGCACTGCCCAAGTTTCCATTTATCTTTGCTTTGTGCAAACCCAGCAAGGAAACATTTGATAAATCTTTGTGGAATTCCAAAGAATATTTCCGTGTGTTGTCCCCTGCTTTAAAACCTGATGATCTTCACAGAAAAGTGACATTTAAAATGAGTTTCGTTATGAAGTCACAGGTGCCAAATACACCCAAATGCAAAATATCAACTGCAAATCAGTTTCCCAGTAATTCCTGGGAGTGAGTCTGAATTTAATGAGGATTTATCCCCCAGAAAAGGCTACACCTAAAAGTGAAGCAGCGCTTTGCAAAACCACACGGAATTCAGATTTTTAAAAAATCCTTGGTGTTTTCACAACAGAAATATTTCCAGTCTTATTTTAGGTATAAACATGATTTACTTGACAATTTGAATTAAATTTAGATTAGCCCAGAAGGCTGAAAAACCCAGCAAGGAAAAAATGAGGCTTTTCCCACTGGAAACAAAGAAAAAAATAGTTTTAAAAGCTAAACTGCACATTTTTACCTGGAGAGTACTGACCTGACTGCTTACTTTGGAAAGATATTTTAATTAGGAATGAGAGACACTGGAAATGACTTAAAATAGTAAAAAATGTGTCTCTGTATCAGCTGCTTTTCATAATGATATTCTCTATTTTCACATTTGTCTATATAAATGATAAAAAATCTCCCTCTTGCAATAAATCAAATCTATTTCTTTTTGGCACCTTCAGAGAAAACCTCTTTCCTTACTACCCACATGATTTCAGGGGCACATAAAGAATAGGAAATAAGCTGGTTTGCATTTTGTGCTTGGAAGGAAAAGGGGACTTGAGAGATTATTCAAGTTCTTTCAAGAAGTAGTGGTACCTCTGCACACTCATCACAGCAACTGAACTTAGAGGGGGTTTTTTTTTTTGTGGAAAATGAGCTTCTGTAACAAAACAACACACATCAGAACATTCTTGAGAATAAGGAATCAATTTTTGTGCTCTCATCCTAATTTGTTAAAAGGACAAAGACTTGAGGGAAAGGAAGATGCAAAAAGCTCCTTTAATTCCTTTTTTTCAATCCGGAAATCCAAGGGGAAAAGTGAAGGACTCTCTAATGGCAGCCCTGGATATTCCTTGGATGGAAAAGGCAATCCCAAACTCTTTTCTACATCTGGGAGAAATTTCCCAGAGCAGCTGTGGCTGCCCCTGGATCCCTGGCAGTCCCCAAGGCCAGGTTGGACATTGGGGCTTGGAGCAGCCTGGGACAGTGGAAGGTGTCAGGGTTGGAATGAGATGATTTTTAAGATCCCTTCCCACCCCAACCATTCCATGATTCCATGAAACGTGAGTCAGGCTCCTGCCCTGGAGAGTTTGATAACATCAATCCAAGCACTAATTTAACATTCCAGGGAGCAAATGTCTGTAATAACTCAGTCCTGCACCTCAAGTTCTATTCCACAGTTTAACTACAGCACCATCAGAAGCCTTTTTCCTAAAATTCCTCCCTCCCTCACCCTCTGGAAGAACTGCACCCATGGCATTGTCCAAAGGATGGGGCTAAAATCCATTTATTCACACAAATTCTGATGCGTAACGCAGTGTTCATTTCTCACCTTTCAAAGGACATGGGGGATGATTTTGGAAAGCTCCTGTGCTTTGGAGAGGCTGCTCTGGGATCTAGCAGAGCATTCCCAACAGGACTCCTCTCTTTGGAAAAGGGGCTATTCCTCCCTCAGTGCCTTATCTCCAAAGAAATCCGCTTGGAAACCGAGTGGAAACTTCAGTGGCAGCTTTGCACATCCCTCCCCCTGCCCCCAGCTGCATTTTCCATATTCCATTTTACAAAGTAGGAGTCAAAGAACAACTCCCAAATTGCAGTTTATTTAAAAAGAATAAAGCTCTGAAAGCTGGCAGAGCTGAGCCTTCCCCTGCCCACTGTCAGCAGGGCTGTGTAAACTCAGCAAGCAGACAGGTTTTTGTGTTCTCAACAAATGGAAACTATGTCCCATAAAAGAGCTTTAATGGGCAAATGACACTGGGTTTTTATTTTTTTCCCTGCAGCAGCAGCAGGGTTTGAGATTTTCTTCTTTTCATTTTGCCTTTTTTTCCACTCGGAACACGCATTCTATCATGAACCTGAGCAGCACAAATGGACAAACCCCATCAGAAGCTTCAGCTGCACACAGTATTTCATATTATTTGGTGATGTATCACTACTGCAAAGCTTTTTTTTTTTTGCTTTTTTTTTTTTTAAGACTTCACAGGGGAAAAAAAAACCTCTTGCATTTGGTGGAAAAACTTTCCTCCTCACAAAAGAGATGTTGTAGAATGTATGAAAACACAAGTGCCAGTAAGATTTTACTTTAATACTCGAGGGAGAAACACGATCATCTGCACCAATAAGAAAAAGATGCCAGCACGAGGTGCTCTACTAATTACAGCTGCTTTGGTGGGCAATATCTCTGGTGGAACAGATGTTAGGGACCTATTAACAAAAGTTTTTCAAACATCTGCTTACAATTTTAAGGCAATTGTAAATACAGCACAGAAGGTCAATTGGGCTCATTAAGGTCTATGTGCAAATCTACTGCTGCAGGTTTCTTTTTAGCTAATACTGACTTTTTTTAACACAGGAAATAGAGTTTAATAGCAACTTGTGTCAATTTTGATTGTGATTTCATACAACAACAAACAACAATCGCATGCCCTGTGCTTCACCAAATAACCCATTTTCCTTCCTCTTTTTCCTCTCTACCTACAGCACACTGCCACGGTTCCAGGAGGTAAAGGAAAGGTTATAAATTGGGCAATTACAGAGAAATGATTGATTTTACTTTTAAACACCAATTATGGATCTTGATAGGAAATTTTCGGTTGTTGAACCAAAGAAAAATGAGTTTTGATTACAATGCATGGTTACGAGATGAAAATTATTCTTTTAAGTGTCAGAACAAAACACAGATGTTCAGTAGGTCTAAAAACACTGGAAATCATGGAATGGTTTGGGTTGGAAGGGACTTGAAAGATCATCTCATTCCACTCCCTGCCATGGCAGGGACACCTTCCACTGTCCCAGGCTGCTCCAAGCCCCAATGTCCAACCTGGCCTTGGGCACTGCCAGGGATCCAGGGGCAGCCACAGCTGCTCTGGGCACCCTGTGCCAGGGCCTCCCCACCCTCCCAGGGAACAATTCCTTCCCAAGATCCCATCCAGCCCTGCTCTCTTTCAGTTTCAAGCACTCTTCATCAGCCTTCCTCAAACTGGAACCATCCAGTAACAGTTTTCTGTTTTCTCTAACAACCAACTCCAGACAAAATCCCCTGATCCTGGACCCAGCAACAGCGCTCAGGACCTGCAGTGCTTCTACTGCAGATTTGAATCAGCACTCCAGAATTCAGGAATACCAACTTGAGCTGGAGTTTCCAAGACTGGTTCTTCTAGAGGACACACAGTGAAGTTGTTGTCTTGAGTTACAGCTTGAACCAACCAGGGGACGGGGTGGATGCTCCATCTTTGGAAGTGCCCAAGGCCAGGTTGGACACTGGGGCTTGGAGCAGCCTGGGACAGTGGAAGGTGTCCCTGCCATGGCAGGGGTGGCACTGGATGGGCTTTAAGTTCCCTTCCAACCCAAATCATTCCATGATTTTATGACTCTGCATTAATCCTCTGTGCAAAGGGCCCATCTGTGAGTGACCTGCAGCTCAAAAGAATCCTGAATCTCTTCCTTTACATTCCCAAGAACCCATCTTCCACCTGGAACCACACTGGTTATACATGGGAGATACTCTTTGTAATACACAAGCCTGAAAGATTTTAACAATCAGAACATATCCATGAAAAGCAGAAGGAAAAATGCTGTGACATAGAGAAAACCACAGGATTACAATCATGGCCTTTGTCCTTACAATAAAGTTCATAAATGTGATGGCAAGTGCTGATCTATTAAAAATCAAAATTAATGATTTGGGAAAAAATTATTTATGAGGAATTTAAGAATCACTAATTTAAGAATCACTAATTTAAGAATCTGTCACTACCTGTTAGAATTCACTACAAGAAAATTAAGGATTGTACAGCATTTAAAGCTTCTGAATATTGTGGCTCCCACCAAACGTGGAAAAGATTCTGCTTTAAGCATTTTTCTCTGTACATTTAAAAAAAAATCCATCTTAGGAAATAAACACTAAACAGCACCTTCTGCTATCAGGAGCAGTAACCAGCTGAAGTTATTTAAAATACATTCAGTATAACAGGGTGTAAAACTTGTAAAAAGTTCTTTATTTCTGCAACCTCGAAGCTGTGTTCATATAGGTCTGAAAAAGTCTTATGTGTCCTCCTTGTCCAAACAACAGCTAAATCTGAAAGCAAACATCAGAGCTTGCAGAAAACATTCCCATCAATAAAGACCTGTCCTTACCCAGCTTGGCCCAGCATTGCCTGCTTTAAAAACTTATCACCCAATCCATCTTCTCTCCCACTAGAAAGGATATTTTCAATGTCTTTATGATGTTTTTTCTGAGCCATTTTTCCTTCAGCCAGCAGTTAGAAGAGTCTAACTGTACTGTGGGTTTCTTTATTTCTTGTAAAGGAAGTTGGTAGCTTCATTTTGTAGGGCTGTGGAGTCTGGAGATTACCACGGACAATCTGTAAATGAAACTTTTTGATTCATGTGGGTTTTATCTTCAGCAGAATATCATTAATCGAGACTGAATAGGTAACAGAATTAACATTATTCTTTGTTTTTAAAAACCTACAACTCCATTGTGGCAATTCCAGAGACTCCAGGTCCATTCAGTACCAGAAAGAGAAAAGATTGGTGACATAATCTACTCCATCTCCAACCTTCCCCTCAGAATTCAGACCATTTATGGCTCAAAACTGATTTAATTGGTCTAACATGCTTTTACTGAACTGATTTGGGTATTTTTCTTGCCCGAGGAAGTGAGAAGAGAGGAAAAGGAATAATATTTCATCAAGAAAACAGAACTAGGAGCACCTACACACAAGGACTTAGGAGAGAAGTAAAACTATCATTACCACTTCCACCAGCTTTTAATATTTCCCACTTCAATCCTGATTCAACTTCACTTATGCAGCTTAAATCAGGATGCCAAAGGAGGAAAAGTCCTTACATTTTATTAGGAGTTAAATGAAAAACATGTCCCTTCCTTACAGCACTTATATTCCTTGGATAGTCCTCAGTACCAGTTAATTAAAAAAAAAAAAAGCATTTACTTCCAAATCAAATCCCAGAAATCCCAGAGAAACTGGGTGTGGGAAATGCAAGGATCTACCCAGGAAAAAAAAAAACAGCACAAAGGTAACACTGATGATGAAAGGATTTCCTTCAGCCGAGGAGGACATAAAAGATGAAGTCCTACAAAGACCATTAAGTATTCACCAGCTCACTGCAAATTACACTCAACACTTGGGGAAGAAATATTTGGCAGATGTCAGCAATAAGGAAGCCAAACATGTTCCTTACATTGAAGGATAATGTAACTACAGAGAGGGTTTGTTTTGGAACCATTTCCACAGCACAAAACTAATCTGGCCTCGTCTCCTGGCAAGGCTGGGTTTACCAAGGGAAGAAACAAGAGAGAACCATGACTACTTATGTGACAAATCCACATTTCTGCCATTTACATACTTAGTACCACTCCTGAAACAAGATCTCGCACACGAATTTGGATAATAAAACATTAACTTCGAAGAGAGACTGCGGCAGACCTTTGAAAACTCAAATATTTATGTAACCTCCTGTTTTCACAAGTGTTGTATAAACACCACTGCAGACACACAACCATGTCCTGCAGTTAAAATCTTCCATCTTTTGGACTCTGCCATTCCACTATCATCTTCTGCTGTTTGAAACTGCATTCCTCAGTGGGATTTATGAAGCTAAAGCAGGACCTAACCCAGGGAAATCTGGGGGATTATCTCCCCCTCTCAACCCCCAGGTTTTTGCAGACCCCCACACGTTCACCCCCCAGTTATGAGAAAGGGTGATTGGACATTTAAAGTTATAATTAATGTACTGTTAGGTTCCACTTGAGGAAAACTATGCTTCAAGATGAGACAGAAATATATCCTTGGCCAGGCTGATAAAGCATTTCCTCATGTTGGCATTTTTGATGAGGAACCTTTTTATTTGCTCTTCTCTTGTTGTTATATATGTTTTTTCCCCTTCCCTCCTCTCAGCAAGGCACCATTTGCATCAGCACACATTTAATAGGAACTAAATCCACAGATTTTAAAACAGAGAGCTCATCATAAAGCCAAAATACAGATTTGCTCTGCTTCAAGTTCTTGAAATAAACGCCTGAGTTTTTAAATGAAGTTGTCCAGTGCTGTCACCCACACAGCCACCAGGTTTCATGCAGCTTTACTGAGACGTGGAGTGAAAATGCTACTGACTTTTATTATTTTTACTGTTTGAAAACAGCATGGCTCCAGTCCAAGTGAAAGAAATCATCTCGACAGCTCTGCTCCTCTGGTAATTACATGGTTGTAAGAGTGGCAGCTTCTTGAATAAAACTTCACAACGAGGAGTTATCTGGAACTAATGCAAGTAAGGCAAATTTCTACTGTTATTCAGAAGCACATGGTTGGAAAGGACTTAAAGCCCATCCAGTGCCCCCTCCTGCCATGGCAGGGACACCTTCCACTGTCCCAGGCTGCTCCAAGCCCCAATGTCCAACCTGGCCTTGGACACTGCCAGGGATCCTGGGGCAGCCACAGCTGCTCTGGGCACCCTGTGCCAGGGCCTCCCCACCCTCCCAGGGAACAGTTCCTTCCCAAGATCCCATCCAGCCCTGCCCTCTGCCACTGGGAAGCCATTTCTCCTTGTCCCATCATTCCAGTTCCTGATGAATTGTCCCTCCCCAGCTTCTCTGTAGCCCCTTCAGACACTGGAAAGCTGCTCTGAGGTGTCCACACACCCTTTTCTTCTCCAAGAGACAAAGCTTTGCACCCACTCACAGGCAGGGGAGAGACAAATGGCAGCTAAAACTGTAGTGCTCGAAAAATCACACACATTTCTGAATGATGGAAGAGAAGGAAAAAAATAATCAGGCTTTTTCCTCTCATTCTCCTGTCCCTGTAGGGCACAGAGTCCTCCACTCTCACCTTAATTTGTGTTCAAGTTCTAGCTCAAATTTCCCTGGACAAACTCATCTGAGAACAAGAAAACTGAGTTCACCTCAGCTGAAAGTTTTGCTCTTGCTGAGGCTGACTAAAATCAAGGCACTGAAAGTCTCTGCAGCATCAGGTGACTCCCAGCCAGGTATCCAGATTCAGAAGCTCGTGCAAAGACAGAATCTCAGAATTATTAAGGTTGGAAACGAGCTCCAGGGTCATCCAGTCCAACCTGTGACTGTTCAAACATCCGAAGTGAAAATACAGCCCAGGAATCTCCACTGGGAAAGAGTCAATAACATCTTCCAAACAGGAATCAGCTTCCCTTGAGCAGCACACTTCATTTAAGGTGATGAAAACAGAGTTTTAACTCTTCACACCAGCTGTCCTTGGTGCCTTTTGAAATGTCTGACCTCCTCTTATGGCAGGGCAGCTGAATTTCTCAGAATTTTCTCTTCTCAGACACAATTCAACACCATCAGTTCTATGTATTTACCCATAAAAAAAGCACACTGGCACTATCTGACATTAAAAACATTTTCTGTTCAGTTAGCTGTGTTTTCCCAGAGAATTAGACCGGTGGTTCCCTTGGAAATTTTTTTACTGGGAAGTGCTTCAAAATGGTGGCCCTCAAGTGTGACATTTCACTCCTACAAAAAAGAACACTGTTCATGTCATATTAAATAAACACGAGCTGTCACACATCAACCTTTCAGTTGTCTGGCAGGGGCAGCAGTGCCTGGGAAGGAAATGCTGCATCCCTACCAAAACAAGCCAAGGAAGCACCCTCAGGAAGCAGCACAGTGGGTTAAACCATCCAGCCCCAAACCACAGTGAGGAAATATTTGTTTCCCTGCAGGAATTCTTTCCCAAAGTCTCTGCTGAAGTGCTTCACTCTTCCATCATCCTGCCAGAGGTGCTTGGGAGAGGCTGGAACACAAATATAAGGAACAGCAGCAACTGTGGGCTCTGAAATGTGGGGCTCTGGAGAGTTTTGCTTCATTATCCAGCAGTTTCCTGCATGTGGGGATGTGTCCAAGTGGGAGCTCCACAAGTGCAGTAGCCACTGGCTCTATCCCTAATTCTAAGCAGTGCTGCTATTTGGGCACATCTCAGGGGATATTATGGCAAAAAATACACATTTCAGGCACCATTTCTCAATGCCCACAGAGTTTCCTGGAGGAGCTGTCACCTTTTCCCTGAGGAGAATGTTCATGGTGTTGTCCTGCCTAATTTGGGCGATTTAGGAGATAATTCCTGACCAAAATTTTAAAGCTGATGAAACCAGACCCAACAAGGTTAGTGCTTTAAAAAGACACTGGGAATGGCCAAAGACACCCACAGGATACCTGAGGAAAGCTTCATTTATTGCTGCCTGCAGAAGCAGCTCCAGCAGCAGCAGTTCTGTGTGGCACTGGAATCTGTGGAATTAAATTAGAACCTGTTACCAGAAAACCCACTCCAATTAGGAGGGGACCGGGTCAAAGGCTGCAATTTGTATTCCTGGCTGAGCTTCCAAGGCTTTCCTCTTGCTCAGGACACAAATATTCCCTTTCTATCAACAGTACCATAATGTTTTTGCAGTCACTGAAGTGCAAATCATCAAAATCTCCTACATTACAAATCAAAAAATCCTCTCTGTGCTATTTTGTAGAACCCAAAGTGCTGAAGGGTCTATGAAGTACAGATCCTACTAAGAAAAACTCACTGTCACCCATTTTTTACCATCCTCCATAGAGTTATTCCCTTGATTTTCACATAAACTTTTGTTTTCCTCAGGATCCACATCTGTTCCTTACAGAATTCCCGTTCTATATCTGCAGCATCACAACATAAATACAATTTAAAGATGCTCCCTGTCTCTTACATTCAAATATAAAAGGATGCACCTCTGGCTTTTTGCCTCTGTCATATCTTTGTGACACGATACAATTTAAAAAATTTCATTTTTTTCCCCCAAAACATTTATTCCAGGCCTTATTCTGCAGCTTTGATTCTTCATCTTATAACAAATAACATAAAATCCCCCATGGACAAGGCAACCCACGTGATCTCCCTCAGGATCTAAGATGCAAAATTAATTTTAATTGTTTTTACCTACTTTTGAAAAAAAGCCTGAACCATTCAAAGCCTCCGAGGTGCTGAAATAAAATGTTATTTTTGTAATTCCTTAAAGTGTGTTTTGTCAACACAACAAGTAAGAGTTCCCACAAAAAACTTCTATTTTTGCCTATCATCAACCTTGTTGAACCAGTGATGCAGGGAGTTACGGGAACTAAAGGATGAGGAACAAAGTGCATTTTAATTTTCTCAAATAAAGAAATCAGAGTACAGATTTTTTTATCAACTTAGTCCTATAAATGTATGAAAGGGCTGCCTTAAAACACTACAAAACTACCTCAGAAGATTAAATTTTATCATATAAAGGACTAGAGGTAGACACTTCCTTTCAGAAGTCTTTACCTCCTGAAGTTCTTAAAACTCTCAGCTACAAATACATTTCTATACCCAAGTGTACCTAAGCACATTCTAAACCCTTCTGGATAGGTGTATTTGTCAAAAAATATATTGCCTACAAAATAAAAATAAGTATTTTAGTTCTGGGAGCAAAGTTATGAAGCACGTGGAGAAGAAAGAAGGAATTACTCAAGAAAACTCAGGCAGGATTGTTAAATTCCCACATTAGGAAAATGATATTTTCAGTTAGAGCCTGTAGTTTTGACCTGGATACTTAAAAGCTGTTTAAAACAATTTTAAATTGACAGAAATAACAAACTTGAAAAAAGCCATAAATACGACAGGCAAATTTAAGCCCCACTCCTGTATCAAAATCTACTTTTTTAGTATCTTTAAAACCACACAGAGCCCTCCAGAAAAAGTGATGTGAGTCAATATTCAAGTGAAAATTCAAGCAAATGAATCTTGAAGCAGCAGCAGGAATATTGCAGGGAAAATATTATACCAGGCATTTCATGGCCAGTGCTATTTCTGGCCATAATTTATGAGCCCACTTCCACCTAGAACTGCTTAAAAAGAAGATTTTAAACTATGATCTGTACTTAAATGGGGGGGAAAAAAAGGGAATGGGTAAGGCAAGGGGATTTTAATTAATAGAAATTAATAGAAATTAAGCAAAAAATGCAAAGGAAGGACAGGATGAGGACCTTTGTTGTTTTTAGGGGACCAGATCGTTTGTCATGGACTCACACAAGGTGTGTTAGGCCAACAAACTGCAGCCTGGAGTCCTGAATGATCAAAATAAAGGACATGGATAAAGCGAAGGGCAAAATAAACATAAATTGATCAGAATTTCTTGCAGGTAGTGATACAATTTGGAGTTGATAGAGGTGAACAAGCAGAAGAGATTTTCTTTTCCACTGTGGATCGTAGTCACCAATGGTGGACTGGCAGCAGAGAAGCAGCCCAGAAAAAAAGGGGAAATTTAAAGAAACAGGTTCCAGGCAGCAGATTTTGACAAAAGATCAACACTTCTGTAGCCAGGATTATGGATTGGCTGAATCTGAAGGAGAAAACCCTGGAGTAGAAGCAAATAAAATACCCTGAGAATTTCTTGGTTCTGCTTGAAACACAAACCCTCAGCATGAGCATCTGCCCCACAGCTGGGGCTCCGAAACAGCCGTAGGTGAACTCAGGGTGGACACAAAACCAGCTCCCATTTTCTGAAACCAAACCCAGCTGAGATCCCTGGCCAGCAATGCAGACACCCCACACATCCCATTAACACCACCAGCAGCGTTTCCACCCCTCCAGAACGTGTTCACACAGAAAAAAAAAGCTCTGCATGTAAATGGAACTGGTGCTGGGAAGAGCTAAACCCCTCTGAGCTCTGGTGCAGAAACCCAGGCAGCAATGGCACAAACCCCAATAATCACCTACTCAGGGAAAACCACATCTAGGGATCAGGTTCCCACCCCTCCTGGAACGAGGTGGGTCTGAGCTGAGCTGAGATGGAGAGATGGTGAATGTGTCTGGAAACCTGAAAAACCAGAAGGAAGCACCTCAGCTTTACTGGAACACATAAAAACTGCAAACACGGAGGAAGCAAATATTTCTGCCTTGCAGCACGTTCCCTGGGTGACCTTAACATCACACAGGAGAAAAAAAGACCTTCAGGAAGAGTGGAGCACATGACAGATTGAAAATAAAACAATTAAAAAATTTTAACAAATTAAAGGATATTTCATAATACACAACCTTAATGTAGCTTTTTCAATAATTACGTGGTCAAAGTTTGTACAGACAGTTAAAACTTGATTTTTTTTAAATTTGGTGTTTACTGATTTTGTTAAATAAAGGAAAAACCATCCTGGTTTGCTGGAGAGCAGCTCAGTTGTTTCCCCCAGCCCTGTGCTGGATGTGACAGCCAGCCAGGATGGATGAGCATTCCCAGCTCCACAAAACTGCCTGGCATCTCCTCTGGGAAGCCCACAGCAGGGAGCCTGGAGTGCTGTGGTACAAAAAACACCCCAATTTTATCTCCAGCCAAATTAATCTGTGAAGTCTCCCATGCCACCACAGGGTACAGATAAACACAGGCATAAAACCTCATCTGAATCATCTCACTGCACAAGGAAAATGCAAAAGGAATTAGAGCACAGTTGGACTCTTGGTGTTATTTTTTCATATTTTACTCATCTCTGATCTAATCCTTTATAATCTAAATTTAGCTTAGGCTTTCCTTGTATAGTTACCATCACTAAAAAAAAATTAATCCCTATTTCCAAGAAGGTTTTGCTGGATATTAGATAAATGCAGATGTAGCCAAGTACTGAAGAGAACTTGGTTCTGGATCCAGTGAATGCAACCCTGGTGCTCACGTTTCTTTTTTAACACCATTTGAAGGTATTTTTGTAAAGAACTGGATGAAGTGTGTGTTTAAAACACTGCAAGAAGGAGGATTTAAATGAAAAACTGTAAGCACTTTATTTCTAGAAAGCCTTCCTGACATGAGTTAAGAGAACAGTTAAATAAAAGGAAAATTGACATCCAAAATGTTGGAAAACCTTAGGTTAGCACACTTTATGAGCCATGGCTAATCTGCATGTGGCACATCTGGCATAAGGGATGTGATGTACAACAGGCAAAGAGTGGGAGGCAAGAAATGTTTTAAAACAAACACCTCACTTCAGAGGGAAGGGAGGGAGGGAGGGAGGGAGGGAGGAAGGAAGGGAGG
>VZRV01005437.1:164924-225340 GCA_013398115.1 Falcunculus frontatus
ATTCCCCTCAGACTTAAGGAACAATTCCCCTCAGATTTACGGAACGATTCCCCTCAGATTTAAGGAATGATCCCCATCAGATTTAAGGAATGATTCCACTCAGGTTCAAGGAATGACTCCCATCAGATTCAAGGGTGCTCTGAGGCTGTGTTTGTGTCCCTGTGATAATGGGGATTGTTCAGGAACTTCCAGCAGCAGGGAAATCCAATCTCCTATCAGAGTTCAACACGGGTTAATTGCTCTGCAAAACGGGTATCTTTTTTTTATGACTCAATTCCCATTGGGAATGCCAAACCTCCCTCTGCACTGCAAGCGGGGGGCCCACTCAGTTAACAGGAAGAAAATCCACTGATTTTACACAATAAAAAAAGAAAGAAGGGCACATTTTGCCTTCAATTCCATGGAAAATCAGGCACACAAGGTGCGTGACAGGAAAATAGGGACCTGATTGTTCGGTGCCCTCAGGAATGGTGCACAACAGGTGGAAAAAAATCAGGGAAAATCGACGCAAAGGAGACGACAAATCCCAATAGAGAAATCTTTCAGCAAGCGTGTCACGGAAAATGGTATGGCAGGGAAGAGTCTGGGAATGGCACAGGACCAAATCAGTGCCAAAAACTTCCGAATTCCTCCCTTTTTACAGGCGAGGGAGGGAACAGACTCTTGGCTGTGTCAAAAAAACTGCTGCGTGATCTTTTTTGTTATCGGGCTGAGCTTTCTCCAGCACTGGCTGGTGCAAATCACTACCCATAAATGAACGGCAGAATAAAGTATGAAATATTATACATTTAAAACGAAATTAGCAAAAAAACCCTACTGTTGAACTTAATTTGATTTGATTTAAGGGAAATAAACCTTACTCTGTTATTTGAGCTGATCTTCAGCACCAAAGGAAGGCAAAAAATACTGAATATAAAAAACCACCCTTAAGGAAGAAAAGCACAGAAGCAGCCATTTAATGGACCAACTTTTTTTGTTTTGGGGATAAAAAGTCCTTCAACCATATAAATAAATTAAGAAATAGAAGTTTAAAAGTTAGTAATAAAAAGTGATGTAAATAACGAAGGAATATGATATACATATACACATATATATATTCCTATATCTAAGGACCAGGTCTATTGCTCTTAGTATCTAACTTTGGATTTTAAGTTAAGACATTAATCAAGCAAAGCATTCCTATCCCATCCTGCAGTTTAACAAAATCATGGGATCTGAGCTTTTAAAGGCAGTATGAACTATTGTGACCTCGATATCCAAACTGACAAAATATTTTTGCAGTTATGTAGCTGCAGAAAAGACTGAGTATAGAACATGTACAGTGTTTAAATGCATCTAACCTATGGAACAGCACATTTAAATTTCCTATTTCAATTTCCTGTTTCCTGAGAGAAAGGCACCTTTCCTGCAAGGAAGAATCCTTCATGCACACCATGGTATTCTCCAGCTCCTCAACCAAAATTCCTGAGGGAGGAGTGTGGAGGGGGTTAATTTATACAAACTGGTAATGTGGGTGATAAAATACTCATTTTTAGCAGGCTAATAATGTACTAGGAGAGCCTCACCAGGATAAAATACAAAGATTATCATAGAATCATGAAATGGTTTGGGTGGGAAGGGACCTAAAGATCTTCCAATCCCTCCCCTGCCATGGGCAGGGACACCTTCCACTGTCCCAGGCTGCTCCAAACCCTGTCCAGCCTGGTCTTGGACACTTCCAGGGATGGAGCAGCCACAGCTTCCCTGGAAAACCTGTGTCAGGGTCTCCCCACCCTCATGGGAAGAATGGTGGATCCAGCTGCTGATGGAATGAGAAGCAGCACTGTGACTTGGTGACGTATTTCACAAAGCCTACACTAAATGCCAAGTTTCTACCTCGATGTGACATATCAACCCATTCCCCACTATTTCCCTGATATAAATTCAATTTTTTAAAAATACAGGTTCAGTGGAGAATAAGGGGGATCACCAAGGCGCAAGGAATAACTAAACCCGGAGTAAAACATCACAAGGACTTGAAAACCAAATTTCAACTCCCCCAGTCCATAACACAGTTTGTCAGTCTTGTCTTGTTTGCCCCTGAAGTGCCATTGCCATCTCCTTCAATTACACACTGTTTTTCCTTAACTCAGACCTGCACCAGCACCATCTATATTTCAATTCAACTAAACCAAGAGTTTTCAAATAAAATGAGTCTTCATGCCCACTTCCCAAAATCAGAGCACTAGTTCAATTTTTCAACATTCAACAATATGAATCTAGAAAAGTAAAAGGGCACCAACAAAGGAAAATATTTTCTTCTGCAAAGCTTTTAGCTGTTTGGAAATTGTTTATTCTCAACTGACATTTTATTTAAATCTCCTATTCAGCAGTTATGAAAGGAACCCCAGCCCACATTTCACTTCCACTAAAATTCACCACTTTTGTGTCAAACTTTCCCTAACAACGGCACTTTGTGCTTCTTAAACATTGAGGAAAAGGGACCCACAATGGCATTTCAAACAGAATATATCCCATGCTGCCTTAGTCACGTGCAAATCAAATTTTCTGCCAACTAAAATATTGAAACAGGATCTAAGATAAAGCATAAAACTGAAATTTATATCAAATTAATTTCATTTTAATGAAATGCTCGTGTAACCAAGCCAATTAGGGTGTGCAGAAATATTAGAAACAGAAATATTTCTTTGTTAATCTCAAGTCTTATGAGTGCAATAAGTGTGTCTCTAGAATGTAACACTTGTATCCCTCCACCAGATGCAGCCTCAAAAACAATGGTTTCATTTTAAAACCTGCCCTCCCAGGGATGCTCTGAGGAGACACAGAAAGTGGAGCTGTTTCTGGCAGGGTTAACCTGGTCAGGTGGCATTAGGATAAACATCCGGGAAGAAAAGGTTTCTGAAACTCACAGAAAGAATTTCCTCCTAGAGAAAAAAACAGGGTTCTAACATTCGGGGAGAATTTGAAATTTCAATTCGAGAAATAAAAATCGCAATGCTTTAAAAAATAACCCGAAAGGACTTTTAAGATGAAATCACAGAAGGAAAATGGATCATTTAAAACAACATACGACATTTTAAGGAATTTTTATTTGACAATTAGGCCGATGCCATTTAATTTTGGGTACCTACAGGTGAATTCCCACGTTGCTGTGACCTCAGGACACACAAATGCAGGCCAGGGACAATACAGTGAGCACCAAACACCCCAACCACCAGACCCTGCCATCTGGAGAGCTAATGAACAATCAAGGGATCCCAAATTAAACGACACAACTTTCCCTTAGAATCTTTAGGACAACACTGTCAAGTCCAATCTATTCCCTCAGCCTCCAGAATCAATTTTTCAAACTTTATGACAGGTCTAATAGCTCCCACCTGTTCCTCCTGCCTGACTTTTGACTGGCACGTTCCCAGCCAGGGTGGAAATGCAGACAAAGGCTCCTATTAGGCTCCGGCTGTTTCTCTACTGTGAGGTTGCTCAGCCATTAAATTAATTCCAGCCCCCTTTTTCCCCTTCCATCTCTTCATTTTTGGGGGGTATGGAGGTTTGGGGAAGTGGACAAGGGAGACAAAAGTTTGGTGCCCAGTTGGTGGGAGAGGCACGAGAGAGTGTGAAGTCACAAAAGTTAAATGCTGAATTTTTTTGATAGTCTACTAATGAAACAATTTACTTCATGACAAGCTCTTGAGGTGTCTGTATCATATTTTTAACCATCAAAACTTGCTAAAATTTCAGAGGGTCAAATTTGGGAGACCCTACCAGAGGCCCTCATGCAATGGCTGATTGCATAAAGAAAGTGTTGTAATGTTTTTCCAGGAATCCTGAAGGATCAATAAGTTAACTATTTTTTCTTCAAGCAAAGGAAATTATTTTCCCTGGGATATGTTTTCCTTTCATTCAGAACTGGCAATTAGGGACAAGCACCACACACACATCCTAAGAAATTTACATTGGTTCCTTTGGAAGCAGCTTAAAAACCTGACAACTTTGTCCCTCAATATAAATTACCTAATTTTTGCATTGATTTCTAGAGATTTATGAAATGTTATCATTTAAATCTCAAGGTTCTTTACTGAACTGCAAATCACAAGGATTGCATTATCCAATTATCCATGACAACAGAGTTCTTACAGCATCAACCATAATACTTAAGACAAATATTTTAACTTAATAAAATGGAGATCTTTTTGTAAGATAAATTTAATCTAAAATAGATTAATAATGAATTAATAATTTTAATTCAAATTGTAATCTGCATAGGACCATCTTCCCAGCATAAACTATGTAAAGCCAGGACTTGTAGTTTACTATTTACTAAAACCCAACTATTTAAGCCTCATCATGATGAGGGAAATCTTGAAGACTTACATCTGTAAGCACTTCATTTTATTTGGATTACTTAAAGTAAGAAAGCAACTTTTAAACATATGAGAGTAAAGGTTCTACAGTCACTGAAAAACCAAGACCACTTCTCTCAGCAACCTCGCCTTCTTGATAATTAATCGCTCATAAATTGGTCAGATTCTATTTAGCTTGATCCAAATCAAATCACAAAACTCTGAATTAAACACTTCATTTTACTGAGATGTTGGAACAAAGTTACTGAGAACCACCACCACAACCAACTGTGAGAGAGGAAATCTCTTCACCTACTAAATTATCACCAATTTCCTCACAGTCCTTTCAACCCCGTGGGCTGAACATGCTGTGAGTACTAAAAATGAAGAAGAAAATGCTACAAATAACTGTATTTCTATAAAATAACTCTTCATGGCCTCTTACCAAACTAGCAAGCCTATCTCTCCAAAAGCCACTGCAAAATCAGCTGCAGGATGGAAATCTGGGGGAGAGGATTGGCAAAATTAGATGGCAACATTTTTTTAATGTGTGGGCGTTTGCACACACAGGGAATAGTTTGGAATTGAAATTTGTGTTTGTCCATAAATTGCAGTGTAGGCTCTCAGGCTGGGAACTGAAGCCACTATTGTTGGTTAACTCACCAGTGACAATAACACTCCAGCCAATTTCATCTCGATTAAAGAAGAAGTCCAAAATGAAATTCCTGAGGTTATTTTTCACCTGCAAAATTCATCTGCATTTTCTACAGATAAATTAACCCTGATATTCAAAAGTAGCTGCCACAAGAATTTACAGCTGCAGGTAGAAACAGGCTTAGAGTTTCAGTCCTGAAGTGCAACAACTTCCCAAAGACAGTTTTTTCCATCAAATTTCCACTAGACAAAACAGTACAGCCTCTGTACACAGACTCCAAGCTGAGATTTAGTAACTGTGATTTTCCTATCACTTAATCCCATTTAAACTCTCATGAACAACCTTCTCTAAAGTATCCCACAGCTCATTCACAAGGGTCATCTGTGTGATGATGAAAGAACCTCTACCAGAACCCTAATCCACGTTTTAAAAACCCAAACCAAGCACTAAAGAGCATTTCAGTGAAATATTCAGCAAAAGAAATGAGAGAAAACAGGAATGTTAAAATTAGGGACACAATCTGCTTGGTATCACTCTTCTCCAGTAATAGGCTTAGAAAATAACTTGCACTAGAGAATGAATTTAATCTCCTAAATATTAATATTTATCAAATTAAATTTCCTTATAATTTATAAATTAAAGATAAAAAATAAAAATTAAACTCAACTATCAAGCAAAAAGTTGTCCCACTCAGCTTTTCCCACCCTTTATGGCTCAGCATTTTATATATTATCAATTAATACCCTGTGAACACAAAGTTCTCTGTTTCATGTCCACTTTCCTTCAGAACACCGTGCATTACCATAATAAGGAATTCCCAACCAGAAAGTGAATTTGGGATGGCCTGGATACCCATCTTACCCATCCAGAAGATTCATGGTTGTCGTGGTCACCTCAGTGAAAAGAAGGATCTTTCCCAGCTTCTTGGTTTGAAGATTCTCCTGATAGGTCTTGAGGCTGAAATGTTCTGAGGAGAAACTTCCCATCTCCGTGACCACCGGCATCAGGGACGGGGTCACTTCCACTTTGGACTCGCAGGACGAAACGAATTTCAGAGACACCTTGCTGGATGCTCTCAATCCCTCAGCATCCACATTTCCTTCCAGCCACTTCAGGAAAGCAAGATGGATTTCCTGCAGGCAAGGGCAAGAAAATCAGAAATACAGAAGGCCCCATGTGAAAACACACGAACGTTCTTCCAAAACCGTTTTTATTCAAGCAATCGTCTACTTCAAAACAGGGAAATTAACTGCATTTCCTCTTCAAAAAATAAGTTCTGCTGCTTGTCCTAGTCCAGCCTGGCCTGATTACTTGGCACTGCCCTCCTAGAGTTGAGACCACACTCCTCTGCAGATTAATTAAACTTCATTTTTCTCTGTAGCAGGGTTTGCAGTGCTCTTCCTACATCTTGACACATGGAGAGCACACATTCATCTGCATCATGCAGATTTCTCAACGTGCTGAGATCCTCTGCTGGAAGAAGCCCTTTAGTCCATCAGTAAGACTCGATTTAAAGGCTAAACCAGCAGTTAAAAAAACCATTTACTCATTTCTCAGTGGAGTATCTCCTAAAATGGCTCATGCCTTCAGCTAAGGGATGATTTACTACTCTTAGCACCTGTGTAATGACACCCTGGATGTCACACATCACTCTTCCTGGAGATAAATAATTCTGCTCTGAGAGGTTTGATATGAAGAGTTTGCCTTGTCTCTAGCAACAGCCACAAACACAGATTCTGGGACTTTTTGCTCAGTGTGCAGCTTAAATGTTGCAGAGTTGAAGCTGTCTTTTATGTGATCAATGAAACCACCAAAAATTGTGGTTTCAATTCGACTGGAAATAAGGCACTCGTGATTCTTGCCCCCACATTTCCAAGAGGAAGAGATCTGATTTTTAAATAAAAAGGTTCTAACCAAGCACACACCCCTCACTGCTGTACCTGGGAACTGGAATACATTTCCTACGTGAGTGCTGAAGGCAGGACAAAGCTCTCCTGCCCTTGAACGAGACATCTCTGAGCTCCAGCCCAACACTTCAACACCCACAAACCACAAATGAAGAGCAAACTTCCCATAAACACTTATCTATCCAAGGGATGACTCCTCTTTTCCACATCCCACTGTTCTACCTGGAGAAGGAAAGAGAGAAGTGCTCCTGTTCCTAACACCTTCCTCTGGATTTTCCAGCCCCAGAAATGGCATTTTCTCAAATTTCACCGACGCTGCTGCCTGTGCTGAGTGTCAGCAGAGGGGCAGTCCTGCAGCACCAGTGGCAGAGCAGGACACAAAGAAAGGAATAACTTTTCCCAAATTCCATCAGGCACTCGCTTCTGAGCCCCAGAACAACCTAAGAGAGACACAGCAGCTGAATTTTAGTTACAGAGAAACTACTTCTCATTTCTTGCTTTCCTGAAGCTCCCTCTGAATATTTTCTAACTTCTTGGATAAAAAATACGCTTTAAATATTTCCTTTCCCGTCTTTCTTATTTTTTGCTGTGCATCATAAATGATGATGTGATGATGATTAAAGGTTTTATGAGCGTTTCTTTGACTTGCACCTTCACTAATTCTCAAGCTAGAGCTCTGACAGACTAAATAAATTCCTTACACATTATCCTACTTGTTTTACATCCCCACAGTAAGTGATTGGCTGTAACTGATATTTAGAAAAATTACAGCTTTCATTTCTGTCAGGGAGAACATAGAGAAACTCTGCTTCATCAGGAAGTTTTTTCCTGTTGCTTTCCAAACCCAGAAATTCACTCAGCAGCACTGGGTGTGCGAGTCCTACACACAGAAACATAATTTTAACTCACCTAAGGACAGGTTTACAGTTTTACAGAAATTAAGTTACAAAATAAAGGTGATTCAAGTGTGATGACATCATAAATAAATCATGAAAGTGCTTGAGGCTGTGTCAGAAATTCTGCTGTGTTTTTGCCACAGAATATTTTATGAAAAGAACAAAACACCTATTTGTGCGTGATGTTCCATTATTATAAATATACCACACAATTCCAACCTTTTACCCTCCTGAGTGGATTATTTCAAGTGATTTTTCCCCATAGATTTTAGGGAAACTTCTTAATTTCCTTGCTCCTAACACACACTGAACCATTTAAGAATTCTTATATAATTCTCAAGCTAATTTCCCCCCATAATGCTGATCAAAATATAAACACGAGGAATACATAATCAAAGATGGGGATTTTTACAAATTCCTACAAAAATATGGGTTTACACGTTTAACAGTTTCAAGCACTGGTAACAGTGGAAAAATTAATTTTTACTGTAAGAACTTCCTTCATACAAAGTTCCAGGAACAGGAATGCTGAACCGGTGCCTCATGGTCCCCACAATTATACAGCAAAAATAACATTATTGTACAATGAAATTAACATATATATGAAGTCAGGGTTAATTTCTGCTTCCAGTCCATTGAAAAGGAATATAATCGTGTCAGAACTGTGTGGTTTAACCCGAGGATCCAGCTGGAATTCCCAACCTCTCCCTATTCCAGCAGCATCTGCCGTTCTGCAGCAGCCTCTGGTGGCCACTGACACGAGAAATGTTGGCTCAGGAACCTCCTGGACACCCCTGGGAGCAGCCCAGGCATCCAACACGAGGGCAGGGAACACCCAAAGTGCTGGACACGCCTTTCCCTGGCCATTATGGAAATCCTGGAAGATGCTGCTCCAAGCTTTCATGGATTGTGGAATCCCAGAAGCTGCAGCTGTTCCGTGTTCAGGCTCTGACAGGATCTGCAGCTACTCACACACACGATCATGGGAAATGTGGATTTCCCAACCTACCAGCGAGATACTTTGGGAATTTAATAACTAAACTCATTGTAGGGTGGTACAAATAAATTCTGAAATTGTTATTCATCAGCTTTGGGCAGGAGAACTGAAGCCAGGCCGAATTAAATTCCATAGAACTGTAGAATCCCAGAATGGTTTGGGTTGGGAGGGATTTTAAGGATCATCCAGTTCCAAGATAGGACAGGGACAGGGACACCTCAAACTGTCCCAGGCTGCTCCAAGCCCCAATGTCCAACCTGGCCTTGGACACTGCCAGGGATCCAGGGGCAGCCACAGCTGCTCTGGGCACCCTGTGCCAGGGCCTCCCCACCCTCCCAGGGAACAATTCCTTCCTAAAATCTAATTTAATGTTGTCCTTTTTCATCTTAAGGCCATTATTTCCTATAAAACTGCGGGGTTTTTCTTCCAATCACACTTTTCACACGAACAGGCCCTAAGGCAAAGATATTCCCTTCTTTCTCAAAGTAAGAACTAAATTTGACATCCCAACCAAACAACTTGGTGACAAAAAAACCTTCTCAGCTTTTCAGAGTTAAAATATTCTCTTACAAGTTTAATATTTATAAGGAGAAAATGTTTCTACCCATATTTTAAATGGTAGAAAATGTCATTTCAACACATTATAAAAACAGCACTCAGCAAAAGCAGGAAAGAACTGCACCAACAGAAACTACCCCAAACCTCTCACTAATAAATTCCCCGCACTCCTAAGCTCAATTTAAATCCTTTAAAGAGAAGCAAGGAGAGATTGGGAATTTCCAAGCACTGATCTGGTCCCCAGGGACACACCAGGAGAATTCTGATTGTCAGACTGAGAGCAGCACCAGATGAAAAGTTCTGAGCAAGAAGGAAGATGCAGAGGACATGAATTCCCAAAATTCCCAGAAATCCAAAGTTGAGCTACTGCACACCACAAACCCTCAGCTCCTCCACTCACCAGCACAAACTGCTCGTTGTGGTGATTGCAACATAAAGAAGGAAGAGCAAAAGCTGTATTTTATTTATGATTTCACATCTGCTTTCCATGATTTTAAGAGTTGGGTCAGGTGTGTGCACAAACTGCTCCGTCACAGAAGTTTGCTTTTGCTGTTTAAAATTCTTTTTAATTTCATAATCATTAAGTTTCACTTCCCCCTAATGCTCGCTTAGAGGTTGAGATTGAGCAACAAGGAGCAAAGAGGGAGACAAAAACCAGCTGCATATGGACCCTTCTCTGCTGTAGAGTAAAATAACACAAAATTACAGCTCCTGATGGAGAAGATTTTATTTGTACCTGGGCTCTGTCAAACAATGAGAGTTCGAGCACATAAACTCGGTTAGAAGGGCTGAAAATAAACCCAAATCCAAGACGTTATTCTTACAATCTGTTTATACAGACAGGATTTGGATGTATTTTCTTATTTTTAGCTGTATGTTCATGTACACAGATAAATGCAAATATCTCTCACCGGGCACATTTGGGAGCTGCTCTTTCCTCCCAACGATGGGCCTGAAACTCTCTATCAATGGAATTCTTTGTTAAGACAAAATTCACTCACAGCCCAAATTCATTTGGTTCCTATTAAAAACATGGAGGAGAAACTAAATGGAAGCTAGAAACACAATGCCATAAACCAAACATTTTCCATCAGCTCCCTCCTCTCCTGTGAGAGAAAATATGATTTTAACCACTGATGCTCTACCTGAAGACTCAATATTGGGATTAAAATATTGTACTTTAGCTGTGCTTGTGAAGTGAGGTCAAATATTCATTTTCTGGAGACACAGAACATGGTTTAAAAACTGTTTTCCTTCCTTTGTAAAAAACCTAATGATTTCCAATGAACTACCTCTATTTTTGAGAAGTTTGCAGTTGATGCACTGATTTATGTGATTATCAGCTGATAGAGTGATTAAATCTCTTATTTATTCATATTTTTATATATTTATATATATATATTTACATTTGCAAACTGCAAGCAAGTGGAGATTACACAGGAATAAAGCACCAAACTTTTAGAGGAGCCTGTCTGGAGAAAACCCACATTTATCACACCTTTGATATGACTAAAATCTCCTTTTTTTTTTCCAGAATTGCCTGTTCCCAAAGGAGTATTACACAATTCAAGTAGGATCTCCAATGCATATACTTCATCCCCATGGATTCTCTATTAGCACTGCTAGAAAAGGACATCTTTTAATGAAGAGTTGGCCTTTGAGTTCAACTTGAGATACAAAAATTCACACACACGGACACATACAGACAAAAATATATCCATGGTCTCCTTGTCTTACACAGCTCTGCTCAACAGCCCTGCAAGTTTCAGGGTGTTAAATTTAAATTAACTACTGGAGAGCTTCCGTAGCATCTCCTGGAAACAATAGAAACAATATTTACCATCAACAAAAATAAAATCTAAAAAACCCATATAATGTATAATAATATAGTATATAATAATATACTATATAATATTTTATATATATATATACACACATATATTTACTTACTGTAAATACACCTAATATGCAGGAAGCATGATGTTATCTACTATCTTTATTCATTTCAAACCCTACCACGTCTATATTACCTTTCAATGAGGCTTTGTAAAATACTACATATAAAGTTTACTACCCCAGTCTTTCATTAAAATGCATTATTTTCTCTTAAAAACAAAGTACAGTGACTTTTCCCTTAGGAAAAGACTGAAAAATGAGAGAAAAAAGAACCAAAACACAAAAAATTTGATAGAGAAATGAGGGAAGATCATCTCTTGGTGATCACAGAGAAAGTGGAGAGGATGAAGAACAGGTATTAGATCTCATTTAATAATAATAATAATAATAATAATAATAATAATATTGTCAATGCTGATGTCATTCATATTTAATAACATTCCCAAACTGCACATCCACACCTGGAGTCCTCAATGTTGCCCCTTCAGACTTAAGGAAGTGCAAGCCTGGAGATGAATTTTATAACAACTGAAACAAAGGGAACAAACAGAACCTTAAAACACAAAACCTATTTACAGCACATTCAGAATCTGTTTGGAAATACAAGAAGTATTCAATCCAGTTTTTAGGCAGCATTTAGAAAACTCCTTTAATATTATCTGTTTACAATTAATTTCAGGCCATTATTTTCATCAGTGGTGTTTCAGTTCACTGGGTAAAAACCCCAGGAAGGAGAGAAATCCCCATTTCTCCACTCCCTCCTTTCCCCATGGCCTGAAGAACTTCATAAAGATTTTATTGTCCTACAAGCGAGGCACATTTTCATTTCATGTTCTCATGAACTGGAGTTACTTGGCTGGTACTTGCTGTGCATTCCCAGGATTCTGCACAGCCTGGAAATCTGGTTCAGCTTATTAATAATATTTTTATATTTCCTAAACTCAGACACGGTGCAAACCAGGAGATTTCTGACTGCACAAAGCACAGAAGAACATTTAGAAAGATGGCAGGGTTGGCTACTTTTTGAATTCCCAACCAACTTGATTTTTAGGAGTCTCCAGAGGTTTGGGTTACTTTAGTCTGCGATGTGCTTTCTGAAGAGAGGCAGAAAAAGCTCATCATCTTGGAAAGATCATTGCAGAGACTTATTCAAGTGCCTTATTTTTGTCTCCACTCTTCGGTGTGTTTTTAAAAACAAGTATTGCATTACATAAACACAGTGCATCATCCCAGCAGAAACAGCCACGGGTAGGACTGGATCCATTTTCCCAGCTGATATGTGGAATACTTCATCCAAAAAAGGGCAAGATTTTTAACAAAGTGCTGCAAGGTATCCTTATCCCCTTTATTGCAGCCCCATTGCTTTGAACACGAAGCATCTTAGATTTCAACCCATTCCCGGACTCCACGTCCAGCAACTGCTCATAAATCCCTGCCTAAATCTGAATCCAAAATTAAATTTAGCTTTTAAAAGCACCGTGTGTAGGCAGAAAATTCATTTATCCAACGGGCAGCAGCCCATCCTGGGAACCAGGCAGCAGGACCCAGGTCAGGATTCACCGATAATGAAAAATAAGTCAGGACGTTACTTTTTGCAGAGAAAATAATGAGAAATGAAGAGCCACTAGGTTAAAAATAATGCAGAAAGAAATGAATTACGGTCTTCACATCAAGTTTGTTATATCTGCATCTCTCCTGGCTTCAGCAGAGTGCTCCACTTGGGAATTGGGATGCCAGGAGGAAGGAGCAGGATGGGAATAGGTGCTGGAGGTGCTGGAGGTTTGCTCAGCACAAACCAGAGCCGAGGGGAGGAACAAGGAGGGGGCCGTAAGGTGCATCCCAGATTTTGCTTCCCTTCCTTCCTCAGCTGCGGCAGAACAGTCTGGAAACAATCTTCCCAGCAGCTGCTCTCATCAACAAACTGTTTATTGTAAGAAAGTGCCTGGGTCAAAGGCTAAACGTCATCCAGAACTGAAAGCGTAGCTGTAAAAAAAAAACCAAAAAAAAAGCAACAAAAAACCCAAAAAAATCCTGGGGCCGTCCATGCATGTGGAAAAAAAAGCCCATGACATTGGGAAGGGAAGAATATTCCATCTGAAAGGCCAACAGGCTGCTTAAAATCTCCTTAATTTGATGGAGGGTTTTATAACACCGCACTCGTTTCTCGCGGCTCGCGCTGATTTTGAGGCCTGCTCGTTGTTTCTGCTAAAAAACAGCTAAAAAGCAGGGATTTACAGCTCTAAATTATACTCGTGGTGAAACAGAGCGAAAAGGAGTCGTCTTAAAATATTCTAAAATGTTTTATTAGTGCTAAGTCAGCTCCATATCCATACACAACAACACAACGAGGACTTCTCTAATTTATGACCAACGCACCGTCAGGGCGTTACATAAAAAACCAGGTTTAGACTCCGTATCAGTAAATAATGAAATTTTACTTTAAAGTGAAGCACGCTAAAAATCACATTTAAATGAGAAAATCTCATTTCCCAGCCCGCAGCTTTGAATCTCAGAAATTAAAGGGTGCATGAGCAGCTCGGAGAGAGGAACTGGTCCCATAAGAGCCCCATAATTGGGACACGTTTGCTGCCCCAGCCCATAAATCTGCCTTGGAGGGGAAAGGACCCAGAGGAACAAGGTCCACCTTTGACACAACATCACCACGTAACACTTCACAAAAAGGCTGATAAATCAGAGGCCTGCGAGGTGGTGATTTATCCTACCAGAAAAAGGTGTGAGAAAATTACTGGCCGGGCGTTTAATTCTCTGTGACACCTACTTTGTAACAAAATTGTTATTTTTCTGAGGGGAAAGTGTACAGTAAATTGAGCCTATGTGCAACGGGGCTAAAAATAAGCCTAGGGAAAGCAGGCAGAAAGGAAAAGACATTCCATTTTTGCATTAAAGTCTGAGCATTATGCATATTAAAGCGGGTTGATTTTTTTTTTTTTTAAATTATATAATCAAAGTCATGTTTGGAAGAATAAATTAAGATATAAATCTAACCTTAAATGCTGTACACATATATATTAAATTACTCTCAAAAGTATTCTGTATGGACTAGGGAAAAAATACAGAAGAATTTTGTTCTCAGCTAATAGGGCAATAAATTAGATGCAATATATTCAGCAGCTAAGACTGGCTCTCTTAAACAGCTATCACATAATACTATTTTTATTTGGTACCAACCCTTTTTTTTTTCTTTTTAAACCAACAACAAAATTGTTTGTTGAAAATCTTGGAATTAGCAGCAGAACGCGTTAAGTAAATAAAACCTAAGAAAATATTTTTTCTTCGCACTGATAATACACAATTTTTAGCTGAGGTTTGTTTTGCCTTTCAGCAGGGTTACACACATCAAATGTGAATGAATTTAGTGTTCATGAATATGAAACAGCAGCATAGGAGCCAAAGCTTCTCCTCTTAGCACTGCAAACACGCTTTAAACTCCAACGACCAGCTTTCAGCTGGACCTCATTTTTACCTCTTCTGAGGAAAAAAAAAAAAAAACCCCTCCCCACTCTGTCACACCGGAGGGGTTTTGGAGCTAAAGGAATGGCTGTGAAATATTAAGGTGAAACCACAACACGTTTTCACACAGACCACGACTCGGGGATTACAACACAGCCCCGGCCCCGAAACGGCTGATGTTCAACACGGACCATGGATTTTATATTCCTGTCTTAAACACACTCAGGGTGACAGAGTGGTTCATGAATTATGAAAAGAATATCTTGGGAAGGAAGAATTTCTTGGAAATTATACGCTATAATGGCAAGAATACGCCTGGTCTGTTGTTTATAGGACACCTACTGCAAAGACAAAACCCAGTATTAAGCTAACACTGGCTAATTTTCATTTCAGATCTCTTTGCTAATCAAAGATGTTTAAAAAAATTACCGTGACAGCATGGGATTGTTTTTTTAAAAAGTAAAAAAGTTTAAAAAAAGCTCAAAATAAGTAAATCTGCTTTTTATTTAGCAGACTATCGAAGAAGCTTCATGCTTCAAAAATACATCATATACGTTACAGCAATGTAAAACCTGGACACCAAATGGAGAACCCTGAAAGAAGCCTCACTAATGTCCAATTTATCACAAATTAATAAATTTTTCTTACAAAACACAGGAACAAAACACACTGTTTAATCTGCTATAACACCAAGTTGTAAAGAGTGGATGATAAAAATTCCATTTACAGCTATCCCAGCTGCGTGGTTTTTAACCCCTTGTAATTATTTTCTCCCTTTTTCAGCCTTTTCAGATTTAACACTTTCTCCTGCTGGGATTGAACCTTGTTTAGAGCAAAAGGGGTAACATTTTTCCCTCAGAGGAAACCCAGGAAGATGGAGATCCAATCCTACAACTGTACTTTGGATTTAAGGATCCAGAACGAGCTCCAGAGAGAGCTGAAAGTATTTCTGCAATGGTCAGGGAGAAATGGGGGAAGAAACGCCCCAAACTGAACTTGTCCTTTAAAGCTGGACATAAAACTTATTTAACCCTGAGAGAAATAAGGCCAAATTTCATGCAACAAACCCAGGGTTTGCCTCAAGTCAAACACACCACAAGCTCCTACTCCACAAGGGCACATTTGGGTTTCCACATCCAAAGTCAAAGCTCAGGACTGAAATTCAGGATTTTGGGAGCGACTTTGGGAAACGAGGCACTCAGAGAATCAGATGAGGAGAGACCCAAGGCAGAGAATTATTCTGCATGAGAATTATTCTGCATGAGAATTATTCTGCAGACCCAAACACAGGCAGGGAGGAGCATTTCTGACAATGGCACGTTCTTTATTTTGAAAGATTTTGGATTCTCCTGACTCGTTTCTGAGGATAACCACCTGTCTCTGCCCCGGCAGATATTTGTGCTCCACCACTGTGAAGAGGAGTTAATCCAAAGTGCAACACTTTGTGTAGAACATAGCCCAAAGAGAACTCAAACTGACTAAAATCAAACCACAGTGCCTACAAATATCTCTCACTTTTGTTTTTTAAGACTCATCTGAATTGCACACCAGAAAAAGACGATTTTTCCCACTAAAATTTAGTGTTAATCCAGGCAAGGATTCACTTCACTTCATTCTGTCCAGGTTCTCTCAACTTCAGAAGTGATTTTGTTTCCGTCCTTCCTTTTCTCAGACTGTCCTGACCTTGGCTATTTTTCTTTTCAGTGTCACAAAAGGATCAGAACTTTTAAATTCTACTACATATCCACTCCAAAGATAAACTTTTAACTGATTAAATATGAACCAACTTTGTCGAACGTTATTACGTTATAATTAATAGTCCCAAACCGAGGGGTAACTTCTAAAAATAAATTGTCCCGAAGGAAAAAGTTTCAGGGATTACTTCAAACAGTACTAAAATGCAAAAAAAAAAAGAGTTTAAAATGCACTTCCAGAACAGTTGCACACAAACTATTGCACTCAAACCAGACAAAATTCATATCAACATGTGACATTTAGTGATTAATTTATCCTTGGTTCAATATGGGCAGTTTGGGTCTGTGTCTTGAACATAATTGCTGGGGAAACAGGACTGTGGGCAAAACAATGATTCTTTAACTTTGAGTTTCAAGTTTGATATGTGCTTTCAGCTTGTCAAACCAGTGGAAAAAAAAAAAATCAGGACTGTGACAGTGGCTGTGAAAGTTACATTCTGACTGCCAATTACCAAATGCTTCCAAGAGGAAGAAACATCCTTGAACAGATGGAAAAATTGTTTTGTACGGAGCAATAAGGGCAGCAATAATTATATTAAAGTTTACTGCAGTTCAAAAATGTCTAATTTGCTAATCCTGGGCTGCTAATTAAAGTGGATTGTGTAGGATTAAAAAAAAAGCTTGAAAATATTTAGAGAAAAGTCCACTTCCACCTCCAAAAGTGCTGCAGAGATACCAAAAGCAAACCTTACCTTTTCTGTCTAGTCAGAAATATCACTGGACTGAAACACCAAATCCAACATTTATCCTCCCACATGTTGCTTATGGCTAAAACAGGTAGAAGGAAAAACCTCCCATAATTTCAAAAAGCTCCCAACTTCATTTAAAATAACAACAGAAATATTCTACAGACAGAAGTAGAGCTCTAAATGTTTCCAGGAATTTCTCACAAAACCTTGGAAATCCAAATATTGATATTAATTTGCAGCTCATCTTGCTTATGGTAACTTTGGGAAAGTGCCCCTCACTCCAAGGAAGGAAAAAATAAGAATTAACATTTGCTTTCAGCTACTGTATTTTCTTTCCCATCAGCAAATAATTGTACTGACACCAACACCTAAAACACAGTTAAAAAATGGAAAAGTAACCAGATAAAAGTTCTCTCTGCAGCTGCTGTTCCTGACAAGGAGCTGGGGTATGTTCACCAGTCCTAATACCAACAATTCCATCTTGGAAAGAAGAAATGTCTTCCAGACCAGAAAAATGCACGGGTAATTGCTCACTTCATGTAATAAGTTCTAAAGTCAAAACATGCCAGATGCAATTTTTTATTTAGATCTTGACAATCGTGCATCGAAACACAATTATTTTTCCTTATCTTGCAAAAGAATTTCAGAAATACCTCCTGGAATTGATTTTCATCGATTCTGACTCCATGGAAGTGCTGAAACATGCTCCCACAAAGCAGTTCTTGAAACTCTTGAGGATCTTAAGATGTTTTTCAGTTCCTAAAACTTAACTTTAATCCATAGGTGGGGAACGTCCAGGCACAGCTCTTGAAACTGAGAGACTTTCTCTAACCCAATGTTGCTCTGCCTTTAAATTATTTTAATAACAAGACCAATGTAACCTTTTCTACTTAAGTTATGACCTATTCATCAGTTGAATGGTAAATTACAAAAGAAATTGTGATTAATTTCTTTGTTGCAAGGACAACATCAAAAAATCTATCACAAAAAAAAAGGAGCCATAATTGTGTCGTTCAGTAATCCACATTATATCCATAATCTCTCTTCCTTTCCCTCAGCAAAAGAAAACAGCCTTATTTTTATTTAGGTTCTCTGGCTGAAGTTGTTAAGACATGGAATTCTGTAAGTAAATCTATATTCAAGGGTAAGAAACTGACTAAAAATTTACGTGTGGGTTGTTTGTCCAGCAAATGTTTTGAGACTCAACAATCTGTGAACACACTTCGAAAGACTTCGGTTTCTAAATGATCTAAACTCCAAATTTTAGTTCTCACCAGGGGCAAAAATCATAAATTTATCACAATTAATACTGTCAAACTGAAGAAAAGATTCTTTTCCGTGTTAAAATCTCCTGATCCTGCTAAGGCTTGGCTTTCATTATTATTTTAATGACACATTTATTCGTTTCTATAAATCAGGAAGTGTATTTTGAAAATTTTTCTGAAGTAGTTCTTAAAACATTTCTTAGATAAATTCAGCAGCACAATTTAGTACAGACTTGAGAAACAACACACACTAGATCAGGAAAGTGATTCTCAATAAAACAAGCTGTAAAAATCCAACGTTGTCCCACATTTTAGTGAAACCATCAGTCCAAAGGAGCACGGTTTTTATAGCTAAAATTATGAGATGTGTCTATAACAACTAGCAGCTGTAGGGAATGCTAGAAAATACAATAATAAAGTTATTTTCTCTGTGTTAGAGTCTTGCTCCTTACCTCTGCTCTTCAGCTGTTGCCCCATTCCCCTCTCTCCTCCTCCCACACAGCCTCTGCTTTTTCATCTGCTATCAAACCAGATCCACCAGCTCTTCCTCCTGCATTTTTTCTCTCCCAAAAAAAAAAAAAGTTCTTATCCTCATCAGTCAAGGAGCATGCTCTGATTTACACACACTCCATGGATAACTCTCATCCCAACTTTTCTCAGGGCTGCAGCTCTTCTCTGGTCTCCTCTGGGCCTCTGGCACTTGACTCGTTTTTATTATCTTGTGTATTTAGGAAGAAATGGGTAAAGAAAGGAGGTAATTTCTGAAACTCGAGGTGGCCAATATGGCTAATACAATAAAATTATACACAGATTTAAATAATGACATGTTTTTTAAACCTATTAACACACCTAGACACACACACAAGTCTGTATACAGAATTATGGAATTAGACAGATGCAGGACCACACTTCACCACTGCTGTGGACCCTCTAGGAAATGCTGGCAGGGATAAAACTGTGACCAGCTGAAATCCTTGAAATGAAATCACATCATCCTGTGAAGAACAGCTCAGGATGATCTAACTGTAAAATACAGGTTGCCCTGATGGACCTTGACACAGGATACTTTTCTCGGTAGAAGAAAAATACGTGTACCATGAAAACAGACAGCACAAGATGTATTCTGATTTTTTTTTTCCTTCTGAGAAAACCTTGCCTCGACATTCCCATAAATCCTTTGTCACTCATGTCCCCAGTCCAAGTGCCAAGTGAGTACAGTGCTTTATTAAACTGGAACACGTTCTGCTCATTGGGAACACCCACAGCAACCCCAAAAAAAAGAGCTTTCACGGGACAGTTGCAGTAGAAACTACAGCAAACTTTCTGATTTAAGCTAACAGCTGCTCTTTAATCAGCTTTTCACTCTAAGAACTGCATCGTGTCAGCCAGATAGGCACATGCCAAATTCCACTCCCCCTGCACCTGGAATTTCATGATTTCCTCAACATGTCAGAAATCATTGCTAGAAATGAACTGTCAAAGGATAAACATGAGAGATTCCCTAAGGGAGTCCCTTCCCCATCTACTGCTGGCACAAGTCACACCTGATAATGATTTTTTTGGAGTCTTTGTCCAGTGACAGAGAACACCACAGCGTCACTTAAATCAGTAATTAAACTCCCATTTTAATTCCCCAGAACAAATCCAGCTTGATAAATAATAACCTTTGTGTGGTGGAAAATTCTTTTTCTGATAACATTACTGCATAACTGAATTGTCAAAGGAACAAAATACATATTCAGAAGAATTGCAACACTCAAATACATATTTGAATGTTGCAAATGCAGTGTTTCAAAAGCAGCTGAAGTTTGCAGTTTTATCTTTTTTGAAGAGCAATCTAAGAGGATGCCTCTATTTCCTCTCAGTTATATATCTTTATTTATATATATTTAAGTACATATTTTTATATATTTATTCATCTTTATTCATAGATATTTAAATATATATTTATATCTATTTATTCAACTTGTCCCTTTAATTAAAATCCGTGTTAATTAAATATCTATTGTGGCTATAATTTGTTTAGAAGTGAGGCTACAAAAGGAGCTCTAATGGAATTGTCAGACAACCACTACAACAATTTCCCATTGTGGAAAGGAGGCGTCATTTCTGAGCAATGGTAACCCGAGAGGATCTCACCAGGCTCCAGCTGATGCCAAGCCTGCTCTCATTTTCCCAGTCTCACTTCCATAAATTAGCTGCAGGCCCCATGGACAGTCAGGGAATCTTTGAGGGGTTTTTTTATGTTTGGAAATCCTCCACTTTTGTCAGATCTTTACCAGTGAGGTCAGAGCGGGCGCAGCGGTGCCAAATGGCCGCGGATCCGCAGCGTTTGTCACAAGTCTGGGATTCCTGCTCTCCAAAACTCCATCTGCTCCAGGCAGCCCTGGCTCCAAAGGCTTTATCAGGAGTGCTGAAACCAAATCCACACCCAGCCACTTTAACTGCAGCCTTCACACCAAGGCAGAATGTGACACCTCACTTTGGATCAATGTGCCGCCGCAGGTTTGAATTTAAATTTAGACTCCTGTTACAAACTCCAAGATAAAATTGAAACTAAGACAACTCAGCCTCACCACTCTGCTGAGTAACCTGTACTCTAGAAATGCTCAGCCCTGGTGCTGCTCTCTGCCATCTCAAGAGTGAGAAGTCAGCAGCAGCCTGAGATCACAAATGTTTTAAATATAAATTACATAAGCCATTCTGGGGGGATAATGAAATTTTCCATTCTCTCCAGTACAGAAGGAACATGCTGGTGAAGAAAGTGGTTGTGAAGTATCATGCACACTGACTCGAAGCCAGCCTTGAAACATGAGAGAATCCAATTCCACGAGTGGCACTTTGGTCAGGTGCCAGCACATCATAATTTCATATCAGAGTTAGCTCCACAGAAAGATTAAATGCTACTCGGTACAAAAGGCATTAACTTTTAGTTCTCACAGCAGCATAAAGCCCCTTTTTATGGAGATTGCTATAAACAACATATTTTCTTTCACTCCTCAAAGCTTCCTGCATTTTCTAAATGATCCTCAAAAACATTTATTGAATCAATACATGGCCCAAAACTTGTTTACAAACCAGAATGCAAAGTAAGAATGCTGTTCATTACTATGTGCCTACAAATGTGCCTCACGCTTGTTTAACAGGAACAGCATGTTTGCTGCCATCCTGCGAGAAGGAAAACAAAATCTGAAGTAGAGGAGTGTAAAATAAAGGGAATGTTTGCCAGATTTCCCTTTCCCTCTCCCCTAAATACATGGGAAATATTCCCTGAAGATAAACAGCAAAAAAAAAAAAGGAAAAGGTATCTTTAACCACCACCTGGAATTACTTGGCTCCACATTTGGAGTTCCCTTCATCTGCCATCAAGATTTCTTAATTGGAAATGTTTTGCTGTATTCTGACACTACATGCCATCGGTTCCTGTGGAATTTCAAAGGCTGTTTTAAAACGGAGGAAATATTATACAGGGCAGTTGCTGCAAACATGCAAAGATATTTTAATGCAAATCTATATACAACACACTCTGCATAAAATGCTTTCCATCCCTCTTGGTTTTCCTGTCGAAATCCAGCTCAGAAGTGTCCCCTGGTGGCAAACACCTTCCCCTCACCACAGGAGTTGTGGGAAAAGCCTCAACTGCATCCAGCTATGGGAGAAACACAGATTCCTGGTGATTTTAATATCGTGCCAACACTAATGTGGTTTAGCCGGGCAGGGACACTGGTCAGTACTGGAGTCACTGGTGAATGCACTGGAAATACCTGCAGCATCCCAGCTTTTCCCCCAAAAAACAGCTCCAGGGAGAAGGCTGAAGAAAGTTTTGAGACGCAACACATCAGGAGATAATCCAGCCTTTAAATAATCAGAGATTTCCAGAATGGTTTGGGTTGGAAGGGACCTTAAAGACAATCCAGTGCCACCCCTGCCATGGCAGGGACACCTTCCACTGTCCCAGGCTGCTCCAAGCCCCAATGTCCAACCTGGCCTTGGGCACTGCCAGGGATCCAGGGGCAGCCACAGCTGCTCTGGGCACCCTGTGCCAGGGCCTCCCCACCCTCCCAGGGAACAATTCCTTCCCAAGATCCCATCCAGCCCTGCCCTCCTTAACTTCAAACCATATTTACAGGAGGCAGCAAGAACAAAGTTCATTTGTCAGTCAAATCCTGTTTCCCAACAGGATAAACCATCTCTCAAATGACCACTTGAATTTGTGGCTCACAAATCAGTAAAAAAGCCTTTTATAGTTTCACAGCCATGTTACACTATAAGGTTGGTTAAAAAAAGGTGCCTCTGAACAGAGAGCCAGGAAAACTTCTTCAAGAATGCCTCCTATGCCTGTATCTCATTCTTTAATTGCTACAGTCCCCACCATCTTCTTCCCTGTGCCTTCAACCTACAGTCAACTATTGCTATTCCTGATGTCATAGAATCATCAAGGATGGAAGAGCCCTTCAGGACCATCCAGTGCCACCCCAGCAGCCCCAGCATCACCCCAAACCCTGTCCCCAAGGGCCACATCCAGACTCCTCCTGAACCCTCCCACAGACAGTGACTCCCCCACTCCCTGGGCAGCTCATTCCAAGGCCTCACCACTCTGCCAGGGAAAAATTGTCCCCAATCTCCACCCTGAGCCTCCCCTGGTGCAATTGGAGGCCATTTCCTCTCCTCCTTTCCCTGCCCCCTCCTGTCAGGGAGTTGTGCAGAGCCACAAGGTCCCCCCTGAGCCTCCTTTTCTCCAGCCCGAGCCCCTTTCCCAGCTCCCTCAGCTGCTCCTCATAGGACGGGTTTTCCAGACCCATCCCAGCTCCCTTCTCCTTCTCTGGACACAAGCAAAAGGGACTTTTTTGTTTCAGAACAAAACAGCTTTTCAAGGCAAGGCGTCTATTTGATGTCCCTCAGCGATCCAAGCAAGCTCTTTGCATCTGAAGAGAGCCACGAAGAGGACAAAGTCGAACAGGACCTTGAGGGGCTGGAGCGTGTCCAGGGAAGGGAATGGAGCTGGGGAAGGGGCTGGAGCACAAGTCTGATGAGGAGAGGCTGAGGGGGCTCAGCCTGGAGCAGAGGAGGCTCAGGGGGGACCTCATTGCTCCCCAAAACTCCCTGACAGGAGGGGCAGTGAGGGGGACTCGGGCTCTGCTGCCATGTCCCAAGGGAAAGGAGGAGAGGAAATGGCCTCCAATTGCACCAGGGGAGGCTCAGGTTGGAGATTGGGAACAATTTTTCCCTGGCAGAGTGGTGAGGCCTTGGAATGAGCTGCCCAGGGAGTGGTGGAGTCACTGTCTGTGGGAGTGTTCAGGAGGAGTCTGGATGTGGCCCTTGGGGACAGGGTTTGGGGTGATGCTGGTGCTGCTGGGGTGGCACTGGGTGATCCTGAAGGGCTCTTCCATCCTTGATGATTCTGGGATTCTGTGACTCTCATTCTTTACTGCCAGGCAGCCATGGCACAGAATTACCTGTGAAAAGCATCCTACCCTGGACCGTTACAAAATTTGCTCCACAAATTCAGCTTCTTTGAAGCTTTTACCTCTGTCAAATAGCTGGAACCCAGAAGTTTACAAATTTAACTCAAGAACCAACAATTCTACGAGGAAACTACGCTAATAAAGGTGTGCAGAGTAATAGAAGACTGTGGAGAAGAAGAAAGATATGCTAAAATATACAGAATTTATTCCACCATGTGATTGTGTGACAATTGATACAAATGTTCAGTGGGGAACAAGAGGAAATATCACTGAGATACAAAAACCAGACCAAAACAGCTCTGAACTGTTGAATTTGGACACAACCCCTATGCAATTTCATTATCCTGAGTGCCAATGAAGCAAAAAGAGGAAACAAACAAGGCACAGACTGTCAAAATCCATATTCTTGGAGAACAACTCCCTTCAGAACCACACACTCCAACACCAGCAAACAGCAGGAATTATTATCAGAATCCAGACACTGACACTTGCCATGAATGACAACACTGAAACCAGTTTGCTTTAAGGTTTCTGTGACCCTTCTGGATTTGCAAGTTTTTGTTATAAAGCAACAAAAGTGAATTTGAGGAGGGGAGAGGGAAGAAGACAAAACCAGCAAATGCAAACCCATCCTCCCTGCACACACAGGCAACTCAAAGCTTTGCAACCCAACTAAAACCTTTGAATTTATTACGGAAAGGAGCCCTAAATCCACTGAGTTAAATTAAAAATATTTTAAATTGATAGCAGTGTTACCAGTCCTAGTGTAAAGTGTTACACAGACATTAAATTCATTCCCCAAAACCAGTAAGGTGCTTCAGCAAATACACATTTTTACTGGTACAGATGCATTTACACTGCTTTATCTCATGTTTTTTTCCTTGAAGCAACTTTGCCTTAAAAGATATTTTCATTTCTACCCAAGAGACAAACTGGGAAAACCTTTCAAGTACAAAAGTTTTTGCTCACTTCAAATAATGCATATAATACATTAAAAAAGGTAAAAAATGTTAGACACAAATGATTTATTGGTGATTTATTCAGGTCTCTCACACGGTCTGTTGTTCCTTTAACATTTTTCTCAGCTCTTCTGTTACTTCTGAGCCAGAGTCAAGAGCAAATTTCCTTTCTGGAATAAATAATTCCAAAGAGCTCTTGTTTTTTGTTCTAGTGTCTGTAAGGCAGGGATGATCCTCATGCTCTGAGGATAAGAGAAAACAAGCAAATCTCCTATTTTGTAGATTCCACATTTTTGGTGGAATCAACAACAACACCAACCAAAAACTTGGACAGCAACAAAAACTTTGGAGTTTCAGTGTAACTACCCCTGATTTTAGCACTGGAAATTTTTAAAAAACCCCTACTTTTTATTTTTAAACTAAATTTTTAAAAACCTCTGAAGTTGAATCTCAAGCCCTCCAACACCCATGAATATGCATGGCAACATTTCAGAAACAATTGTCTCAAAATGTACCCTGAAATCAGGGTTCATTATAGTGTTAGCTGAGAGTTCGAATTTCCCATCCTCAAAGGAAGATTTATTCAGGATAAAGTAACTCCATCTTTTCTTGGCTGACATAATGGACCTGGAATTTAAAAGCAGACGATGCCACCCCAGAATCAAGACATGGAAATCTGCTCTGACTGAGCTGCTTCTGCTCCAGCTACTGAGTTACTCAAACACACAAAGAATTTTGAGCCTCAGGAGTTTCTACTCAAGTTTTAAGATGCTTCAGACGAGCAAATGTGCGGGTGTAACAATTCCTAATGGGAATGATCAGCATTGGGACAAATCTCATTCTTCAAGGAGTAAATCCTTGGTTTGAAACTCAGGAGATGTTACGCCGAAACCCCCGGCAATAAAACACAATCCTGGCATTTGTGTCTGAAAAATTATCCTTGGAGGTGGCTGAAAGAGCAAATATTTGAGAGTTTAGAGGCAAAGCTGCAGAAAAAATCTGATCTCTATGCTTGGAGCTGCCACTGAACATGTGGGTGCCAGACGACAGGATCAGAAATTTGGATATTTGAGTCCCCCCTTCCCACAAGGACACGGAATTTCCCTCACAATTTGCTCAACTGCTCTGCAGCCCAGCAAGGCAAGAGGAAAAGACAAAGGTGCTGTGTTTTGGTATCAGTACTGGCCTCTAAAATGACATTTAGCATCAAGTTGTGTAGATTTAATTTAACTTTTAACCAGCATTTCAATTGTTCTTCGTTCAAACACTGCCTTTGCTGCTGTTGTAGCAAAATTCCCCCTAAACCTCTTAAAGATGGACATGACTGTCCATTATTCAGACAGCAAGGCTTTTATTTGAATTTAAAATATAATCATTCCGATTCTGCTCATGTTTTGGTGGCTTTTTTTAATCCATGCAGCAAGACTGTGGTTTTAAGGTCCATGAACTGGAAATTAAAACTTCAAAATGTGAATCCTAGAGAGGAAAAGAAAAGAATTTCCAACCCACCCCTCAGAAATAGCTGAAAATTTCACTGCAAAAGGTACCAACCAAGACCCATAGAGTGGAGAGGGAGATCTGAAATTCTTAATAATCAGATTTATTTCAATCAACAAACCAAGACCCACAGAGTGGAGAGGGAGATCTGAAATTCTTAATAACCAGATTTATATCAATCAGCAGCATAGGTTTGATGGGATTATTAACAGCACCTCAACAATGATGCAGAAAAACACAGATTGTCCAAGAATTTAAGCAAAGGGAACATCAGGAGAAGCTATTTATTCATAGAATAAAACTGAGAATTTTATTTGATGCCCACAGTGTAGCAGAAAACAGGTCTGGTGAAAGTTCTGAAGTGATAAAAGGTGGAAGAGACACCAAGGAAATCCCAGGGAACAGGGGACAGCTCTGCTGTAAATTGAAGAACAAAACCACCAAAGCAGCACTTAAAATTGAAAGAATTTTAAAATGACCAAAAAAACCCCCCTCAGTTTTATCTTTTCTTAAAAGAGTAGAAAATGCAGAAGAAAACCAATTATTATTTCTTCCTCGTAAGCAAAAGGAGCTTGGGGTTCCTAAGATTAATTAGGAAAATCTGAGCAATTGAGGGTTATGAGCAGTTTTTAAACACAATGGAAACTCCAGTTTGGGGGTGAGGAATCATTCCTGAGCTGCCAAGTCTTAGGAACAATAAAAGTGTCATTATTTTTGGCTCCGATAACAGGACCTTGAGCTTGCTTGATCGTTAATTGACTCATTATGGCATTTTTATGACAGGGAAGTCTAAGAAAATCACCCCCAAAATCACTTGCTGTCAAGAAAATAAAGGATTTCCTCAAATAATTCACATTTTTGGTATCTCCTGGCTCTCAGGGAAAGCAAGGAGACCTGTGGAGAACATGAAGGATGGAGAAAAAGAAATAATTTGTGAGAAAGCGAAACTATTCCACATCCATTATTTCTTTTAATGCTTATTTTTTATTTTTAATTTTAATTTTTATTCTTCATTTGGAACCGTAGCTGTTACACACAAGCTGCAACTTCCTTTTACACAAGATTCTGGAATTATATCATAGCTAAAGGGAAAGGCATTGAAACAATGACCACACACAGCAAAACTACCATTAAAATACGTAACTAAAACAATTAAAATCACATCAAACCACATTAAAAATTGATAAAGTTTATTAATAAAATAATTTATTAATAGAATTTATGAGTAAAATTTTAAACACTGATTGTGGTATAAACTTTAACTAAAGGAAATAGAGTTAAAATATCTTTACTTGATGGTCTGCAACCCTGGGACATGCCACTAGATGGCAAGTTTGGATAGAAATTAGCTGAATTTTAATTCATGGCACGTTTCAAAAGTCCAAGGGCATAGGACAGAAACAACCACAAAAAACAATAGTGAAAGAGGAGAACAAAAAAGGGAAGGGTTCAATAAACAAGTCTTGTGTGTGGAGCACATTTAATATGAGTCCAAAAGGTTAAATGGGTTTCAGTTTTGTTTCCACATTGCCACACAAAGAATCAATTCACACACGATTTTGAAGTCATGTTTTAAAGAAAAACAAATTAAAATCACTGCTTTAAATATTCCTCACAATTCTTCAGAGCAGTGTCTCAAATGGAGGAGTCCAGCACTGAGAGCTGACTACTGAATTACAAATATTCCCAGGGAATATTACAACATCCTCAGGAATCAAAGTTTTCCCTGTGCAATCCTAGACCCTTCTCTATTCCCTCCACTCTGCTCCTCACTATTTCCATCTGCTCTTTTGTTGTGAACCTGTGCAGAATTTTTTACCTTGGTTTAAAAGAAAAATAAATCCTGTTTTTTGAAGTTCTTTCTGCAGCTCACTACAGCCTTAAAAATGAACAGCATTAAAAAGTTCTTAAAAGAAATACAGCAAATAGAAATCCAGCAATATAGAGAAATACAGTAAAATTAACCCTGCACAATTCTCCTGTGGTGAAATTCAGACCTCCTTCTAGCAGGGAACAAAACAGTGATGGATGAAAAATTAAACTTTTTGCTTACCTGGAATCTCTGTTGAAAACTCTCCAAACAAAAATTCCAGACATGAAGCAAAGTGGGTTTTTAGAGAACACTGAATTTCCCTGGCAGGGTAAATCCCAGGAGCCTTACCTCATCTGGAGAGAGCAGGAAAATGGGTGTTAACTCAGGAATTTCACTCAGTTCACAGCTCAGCCCAAGGGATGTCAGGATCTCCTGGAGAACTTCGTATCTCTTGGAATTGCTCATCTTGAGCAAATTAAAATCCTCTTCGGTTTGCACATCCATGGAATTGCTGTCCAGTTCTAAGTGGGCCTGGCAGGATATTAAAAAAAAAAAAAAAATCAGTTTCCAATTCAAGAATCACAGCTGTCAATACACCACCATTTCCTCTGAAACCTACCCAAAATTCCCCTTCTTAATGAACTTCTGGAGGAGTTGCTCAAACTTGTATTTACCAACTTAAATTTCACCTTCTGCTTTTCAGGTCTGCCAGAACCAACAGCAAGGTTGGTCATACTCTGCCTTGTACAAGAGCAGAATTCCATTAAAATTAAAATGACATTAAAATTGAAATGACATTGAAATTGAAATTAAATTAAAATTGAAATTACATTAAAATTGAAATTAAATTTAAATTGAAATGACATTAAAATTGAAATTGCACTGAAATTGAAATTTAGTTAAAATTGAAATGACATTACAATTACATTAAAATTAAAATTACAGTAAAATGGAAAGGGCTTTATTAGAAGTTGCACAATATATGGAGGACTCAGGCAAGCCACATGAATTAAGTTGAAATCAGTGCACATAAAGAAATGCTTCTGTCTCAATAAGTTACTTTCTCACCTGGTAAAAAAATCACTCCTCAAGGCTGAAGCAGATGCTTAAAAGTTGAAATTAAATGCAAGAGGAAAAAAAAAAATCCTTCACAGACCTCCTTTTTGGCTTGTTTTTTCCTGGTTTTTCTTTTGTGTTATGTTTCAGAGCCCTTGGACTCTCTGCAGATTCATTTAATGCTATTAAATAAAGCTCTTGGTTTTGCTCATTTCTTCCATTTTGCATCATTTAACGATGTTCTTTGTGTTTTAGATATTTTTATTGAAATTCAGGGATATGAATGAATGTGGCTGCCCCTGGATCCCTGGCAGTGCCCAAGGCCAGGTTGGACATTGGGGCTTGGAGCAGCCTGGGACAGTTTGAGATGTCCCTGCCATGGCAGGGGTGGAAGGAGATGATTTTAAGAATCCTTTCCAACCAGAACCATTCCATGATTATAAAAAATACCTTAAAAATGAGGCAGGACACACCCACCCACCAGCAGAGCACAGAAAAAAAGGGAAACAAATCTGCCAGAATATTTAATGGCTGATGTCACCACCTGCCCCCTGAAAACAATAAGGGCTTTTCAAATCCAGGCTGGAAGTCATTCAGAATTATAAAATGTCACACTAATCCTTTTAATCTGATTTTTGAAGCTGTGTTCTAATGCTTTTTTTTTTTTTTTCTGGGGAAAATCTCTGGAGTATTAAGTTTTACTCCAGCAGAAGGATCAATTTAAAGGGTGTAGCAAAGCAGAACCTGCAGGAGCAGTGTCTAATCCATTTTCTAGCAGCAGCAGCCAGCACAGGGGTGGCAGAGCTGCCTGTAAAAAAAGCTATGAACATCCTACTTTGTTGAACAGAGTTTCCAAAAATCCAGCAGATTTAAGCTGAGAGGAGACAAAACCACTTCTAAGACACCCCTGAATATTTCAGAGCTCTGTAACTGCTACAAGAGTCTTGATGCCTGATCCCTAAGCAGTTAAATTTCAGTGCTCTGGGCTCTTGAGAAAGTTCTCTACCTGAAATATTGGTAAAAATAGAATTTTTCATGAAGTTTGTTCATCTGTCTGTTAATTTCCTTAACTTCATCTACTCAACCACTGGAAAAAGAATCTTGTTCTGCTTTTCTCAGTGTGTCTGGAAGATTTATTTTCTACATAAAAAATACTAGAAACAGCTTAAAATTCCAGTGCAAAAAGCACCAACCTTTTATAAGATACCTCTTATCAGCCTTTCCACCACTCCAAACTTTAGCTGGGAATATTTAAAGAATTTCAATAATCAGTGACCAATATTGACCTTTCCATGGAAGCTTCCTCACCCATTATCCAGAAAGTAAAACTAAGAAAAAAAAAACTATGAACACTTTAATTTATCTGCTGTTTAATTTTTTGAGGGGTTTTTTTGGTTGTTTTGGTGGGGTTTTTTTACCAGAGATCACAACACTGTAACACTGGAGAGGCACCTATTTCCTGGGATATTACTTTTAAGTGGAACGAATGATTTTGGCTCATCCTTTCCAATTCCATCTCCCAGGTGCTCTGAGCTCTTTGGTAGATGCAGATTGTTAAGCATTTAAAACTTTAAAGCCTGAATAAGGACTCAGGAAACAAAAGAAGTTCCCAGCAAGGTTTATTTTACACTTCTTGCTTTGCCACAATTCATAGTCTTGTAAGGATTTTGTGGGATGTATTTCCCACCTCCCAAAATCTGCTCAAGCTGTATCTCTGCTTCCAGCAGGCAGAAAGGGAAAGCTCTGCTCTGGAAGATGACACAATCCCAAAATAATTGGGGTTGGAAGGGGACCTCTGGAGATGATCCAGTCCACCCCCCTGCCAAGGCAGGGTCACCTGGAGCAGTGACACAGGAGCACATCCAGGTGGGTTTGGGATGTCTCCAGAGAAGGAGACCCAAATCCTACTTGAGCAGCTGTCCCAGGGCTCTGTCACCTCCAGGGAAAGAAATTCCTCCTCATGTGGAGGTGGAGCTTTTTGTGGTTTAGTTTATGTCCACTGCTCCTTGTGCTGTCACTGGGCACCACTGAGAAGTCTGGCACCATCCTCTGGCACCATCCTCTGGCAGCCCTTGGAGATATTTCCATGGACTGATGAGGAAGACTCTTGCTTCCTGCACAAAGCTGTTCATTGTTTTACCACCCTCTGTGATCCTGCCTGATCCACACGAGCCTGGCTCTGCAGTGACAAGCAGGAAATGGAACAGCAGGGACAATCCCATTCTTTAAGAGCAAGTGAAACCCATCCTGCATTTGAATTCCTTGTACATCCAGGACATCCATTTATACCTCAGGGGGTGGGGAAGCCCTGGTAGAGGGTGCCCAGAGCAGCTGTGGCTGCCCCTGGATCCCTGGCAGTGTCCAAGGCCAGGTTGGACACTGGGGCTTGGAGCAGCCTGGGACAGTGGAAGGTGTCAGGGTTGGAATGGGATGAGCTTTAAAGTCCCTCCCAACCCAAACCATTCTGGGATTCCACACCTCTCCTTGACAGGAATCCCCAAGAACATGCAGTGGGAACAAGGGAACTTTTTTTAGGATTGCACAGCATGCAGCAATGAGGAAATGAACTCTTCCCTGCTCACAGTACCTGGGAAAGAACAGCTTCTCCTCCACTGCTCCCATAAGTCAGATGCACAATAACCATGTCTTTATCAGCATTGTTTAATCGACTCAGTGTCTTCACTCTGCTGGGATCTTCCTTCACCCCTTCCTCAAAAACACAGCCACTGACCAGCAGGTTCAACTTCACCTCAGTGCTGTCCTTTTTGGAGACCACCAGCTCGTGCACAGCCTTCCTCAGTTTGTTTTTGTGCTTTATCTGCACGCCCCCAAACGTGAAGGAGGAAGAAAACCCAAGAATCTTCCCCCCTTTAGACAAAAATTTCATAAACTGCTTGTGGTGCCCCTCAGGAATGGGCTCCTCCGTGGCAATGACCAGCAGCAGGGAGTTCTCAATCCAGGGATCTCTGAGCACTCGCTCCTGGTGCAGCTGGTAGATGGTGTAGCTCTCGGCATCAATGCATTCCCTGAGGACTGATTTCACCTGCTCAAACCTCCCTTTGGCACTCTCAGAGCCCAGGTAAATCAATATATTAGGGGGTTTTCCGGCAAGGTTTATCCTCTTTATTCCTTTTTCCACACATTCATCCTCCTTCTCCTCCGTTTTGCTGCTGCAATCATCAGGAAGCTCTGGGATGTTTTCTGCAGAGGCGAATTTCACCGATTCGATGGTGCTGTTTTCAAGCTGCAGACACTCGTGGCAGCTGGAAAGGTGCAAGGGGTGATGTTCCCCAGCTCCTGGCTGCTTGTCACACAGGCTGCTGGCTTCATCCTCCTGCTCCCTTCCTTCCTCCACCTTGGATTTCTCCTCCTCACCTCGTCCTAATCCTGATTTCCCTGCAGGAGTTACTGCATCCATGTCCCCACTTTGCTCTTTCACGGATGGTGCCTCCTGGGCCAACTCCTTCAGAGCAGATTCCTGCAAGTAGACAGCTGCAAAAGGTAAAGGATACAAAAAAAGGGCTTAGAATGATGATATTAAAAGAGTTATGATAAATAGCACTAACACAACAGAATTTAATTTAATTTCAGTGCAAATACGCTGTAACAGCAAGAATTTCTCTCATTTGACACAACAAATCCTATTTCCCCTCAGAACAACATGAATTTGCACTCACAACACAAATCTAAAGACAGAACGAAGCAAGAAAGTACCTCTGGAAAAATGCTGCTCTTTTCAGGAGGGCAGGGTTTAAAATCACTGGCTGCTGTTTTGAAATGAACTATTTTGAAATAAGCTAATAAAGTGATGGTATTGGGTAAGATACAGACATTGAACCACGTCCCTTGCACTGCTGAAGGCTGCAGATAAAGGTTTGGCACAAGAAAAAGCAGTCAAAAGACATTTGAACTGATTTCAGTCTGCAGAAAGGGAGAGACACCCACCCACAGCAAGATTTGGGAGCTAAGAATCCAAGGGAAAACACGAAAATAAGAAGAACTGTTAAAAAGAATCCCCCTTTTCCCTGAAAATGATAGAAATGCGAAGATAATTTGTAGCAAATCCAAGTGAGAAGAGAAGAGCAAAGATGATTATTGCCAGCATGAAATGTGCAGAGCAAATTAAGAGGAGAGAAAAAATACTCTTCATAAGGGAGAGTTTCTTCAGCTGCTGAGCCATGAAAATACTTCAAGTCAACGTCTGAAAAATTTTACTGAATCCTTCTCCACTCACACAAAACCAAATAAATTTGTTAGGCTTTTAACTCAGTGAGAAAATTAACAACATTTTGTTACAACACATCAGACCCAAGTTCAATCCCTTTCCTTATGAAATTCATCCCCTTTGGAGCAGAAACTCACAACAGGATTTTTTTTTTTGATATCCCAAGAGAATTTCACAGCTTCCAGCCTATGTTATTCCATCTAGAGCCTCTCCCAGCCTGTCCTGGAGCAGCTTCCACACAGCACTGGAGCAAAAGGAGGCAGAAAACATCTTTAAAAGTCAGTGATTGGGGCACTCTCAGCTTCCACCCTTCCTTGGGGGAATATTTGTGCAGAATAGCACCAAGAGAGAGAATTTCCCATCAGAGTCTTTTGGGAAAATATTCCCACCCTCCTACACTCCAGCTAAATGTTGTTGATTTTGTCATTCCTTAATTTCTGCCAGTGCACTGTGACCCACATTAAAAAACCCCATCGAACAAAACCCTCACAAAAAACCCCAAAACAAACCAAAAAAACCCCTCACCCCAAACTGTTCTCAATCCATGTTCAGCTTTGAATACACTTTCATTTCAAATATGAGAAAAGAGAACATTTGCCTAAAAACTTCTGGGTTTTTCTTGGTTTTTTGGGTTTTTTTAAATGGATTTGTTTTTCTAACAGTCAAGACTTAGAGAAAATATTTTCTAACTTCTGGTTTGGAGCACCCTGGGATAGTGGAAGGTGTCCCTGGGGTGGGGATGGATGATTTTTAAGGTTCCTTCCAACCCAAACCATTCCATGATCCTACAAAATTAAAGCAGAGCTACAGAAGGATCAACTGCCTGGAATCCCAACTGGAGGAAAACTCTGCGAAAATAAATGCAAATTTTTCAGGTAGCTACAAAGCCCTTGTACAAAATCCTAAAAGAACCATAAACCAAACATGCTGTGCTGTTAAAAATGATCAGGAGGATACTTACAAACAATCCTGTGTGGCACCATCCCGTTATCCATCTGCAGCCTGTCTTCCAGGAAGGCTATTCCAAGGCTACTGAAATTATCTACACTCGCTTCAGCAATTAACTTAAAAGGTTCACCAGGTTTATAGGCCAAGGGTGAACAAAAGTCTGACCACTTCACAATCTAGAACAGAGCATATGGATGGCTTTCAGTTGGAAAAGGTTATGGAAAAATACCCAAATAGCAACAATATTGTGAATTTGCAAGAGGAACTGCAGGAGAATTGGATACAACCCAAGGAATTTATTGAGGAAGGGTTGCTTTAGGCAGAAAAGTTTGAGCCCTGATGGAAGAGAACATCATCCACACCAAGTGTTGGGAGCAAATTGGGAGCACAAAGGAATCATTCCCAAAGATCAAGGCTCTAAAAGTTTCAAGCAACAAAATGGCAGCAGAGCACTGTCACGTTCTGGAAGAAAAAATCTATTTGGATTTATTCCCTTCAGCACAAATTCCAAGCAAGAACACTGATAAAAAGAACAAAAGTAAGCTACAAGGGTTTAATAAAAATTATCAGAGCGTTCATTAAACCCTGAGGGTTGAAGCTGCTTATCTACATAAAAAATTCCTTTCTCCAGGAAAGAAACATTGCACAAGCAGGAGACACAACTGGATACACAAAGCAGCTGTTCTCCCATGAAGGGATTTTTTAGAGACAACGAAGCAGCACCTGCCTTCATAACCTAAAAAAAACCCAGCCTTTGCCATGGAGTATGTTCCAAAAACTGGGAGACAAAGTGCAATTCCCACAGAGCAGATGCAGCACTTTGACAGCATTTCCATGAGGTTCACCTTGTTATCACCACACAGCAGATGTAAAACACTGATTAAAGTAAGGAAAAACTTATTTTGAATGCACAAACTGAGGATAACCTGTCATTTATTCTACTTGTTCTTAATTAGATTATCGGTTAAATTTACCTTTTTGTTTACTGCAATTAAATGGTTTACACAACATCCAAAAGAATCCGGCTCCATCTTGGATTTTATGCTATTTCCCAAGGGAACAAGAAGAAAGAAAAAACAACCCTCATGGTTCTGTCTCCTTTCTAAGCCACTCTCAAAGGCAGCTTTTGATTAGCACAACCCAAATGAGACCATTCAGTCCCAGAATTCCAGAATNAGCCCTGCCCTCTGCCACTGCAAAGCCATTCCCTGGCTCCTGGCCCTCCAGCCCTTGGAAATTGGCTCTCTCCATGGTTCCTGCAGCTCCTTCAGGCCCTGCAAGGCCACACTGAGCTCAGCCCAAAGCTTCTCCTCTCCAGGCTCAACAATCCCAGCTCTCCCAGCCTTTCCTCCCAGCAGAGCTGCTCCATCCCTCTGCTCATCCTGCTGCCTCCTCTGGACTCTCTCCAGCAGCTCCACGTCCTCCCTGTGCTGGGCCCCAGGGCTGGGGCAGCTCTGCAGGTGGGGTCTCAATCCAGATTTGTATTTATGACTTTTGGATATCTAACAAGAAGCCCGGCTGGGTGTCTTCTGATCCATGACTTAGGAAATTCCCTTCCAAAAATTCCCTTTCCAAAAGGAAAAGGGGAGCAGTGTGTGGGTTTTTAGCACAAGATCAGTTGCATGGTTCAACTTCTGGGTTCAACTCCAGCTCTGTGACACCAGAGCACGTCCCAGGTCTGAGCCAGAGCCCACAATTGGTGAGAACCAGCCCACAAATTCATTACAGATTTGCCACTGGGGTCCTGAACCCCTGGGGATAACAACCACTCACTCCAACAGCGAGTTCCTACCTCCAGGACCTTCTGAATGCTCATCCCCAGGACTGGACCACACAGAAACACCAGCCCTGAATGATGGGATTTATTTCAGCAGTGACCAGTTCTAAAGCACAACAAAATCTCCTGCTGGGAAAGCAGCTACAGCTGACCCTGATCCACCTGAATCCCTGGAGATGAGATCAGCCAGACTTCACCCTGGGGATGTCTGTGACCAAGTCCAGCCAGAACTGCTCTTGAGTTGTTTTTTGTTTGTTTTTTTTTTGTGGCACCAAGTAAAATGTCAGATGTAAAATGTAGTTTGGCTGCACAGTGCAAATAAAATGAACACACACAAGTACCTCACAAAGTAAAGCTCTTGCCAAAACATAGGAGCCTGCAATCCTCCTCAGGTAACAATCCATTTGCTCCAGAGCACAGCAAAAACCCTCAGGGAATATTTTCCAGCTTTCCTGCTGTGATTTAAAATCAAAATTCTGAATAAAGAACGAAAGGCCAGCTCCTAGCAAGAGATGAGAAATTATTCCTACTCCTGTTTTCTGAGTCCACCTCATTTTCACCAGTCACAGACCACTGATAGTCCTACCAAAAAAGGCTTTTCTGGCCAGAAATTCTCCCAGGAGCAATGTGTTCCCACAGCCCCTGGTTATGGTGACAGCCAGAGGTACCAAAATGAAAAGCACTTCACACAGAAGAACAGTAAACAAAATAAACCAGNGAAAGACCACCACTTGCCAGAAGAGAAGAATTATTCCTACTCCTGTTTTCTGAGTCCACCTCATTTTCACCAGTCACAGACCACTGATAGTCCTACCAAAAAAGGCTTTTCTGGCCAGAAATTCTCCCAGGAGCAATGTGTTCCCACAGCCCCTGGCTATGGTGACAGCCAGAGGTACCAAAATGAAAAGCACTTCACACAGAAGAACAGTAAACAAAATAAACCAGCATTTTAATAAACCAACTTTTCCTCTTCAGTTTTGATTTGTTGCCTGGACTATCGCTTCTGAGCTTCGTAAATCAAATTAATTATTAACGTCCACATAAGAATGCAACATTTTCCATCCTTAAGAAAATGGAAGCAAACCCAAGAAGATTTGAAAAAAATAAATAAATCCCAAAATAATAGATAATTAGAGCTTCGATGCAGACGTTTTTGTGGATCTTTCTGCTACAAAAACTAAAAAGAAAATAAAAATCTTCCATCTGAGCTGGCCCAGCCCTGCCCAGGTGCACTCTGAGACAAGAGAGAGGGCACAGCTCATTTATCTCAGAAGCAGGGCCCACCTGCATGGATTCCATCAAAGGCAATAAAACCATTTCCAAAGCAGCTAATGCAGCTTTGCTCCAAGGAAACAGGTGCCCAGTGGGAGCAGGATCAGAAGATTTGAGGAGAAAAGGTCCCACCAAGCTCTGGGTGCTTCCAGCCCTCACACTGGGAGCTCCATGGAGCCAAGGATTTTCCCTGATGCAGCATTTCTGGACATCATTCCTGGCTGACATGCTCCAAACCCACGCTCTGTTCTGGAATTGGCAGAGGGTGAAGGCACTCAAAGTCTGATTGCAGCCCCAAACCTGGAGCTGAGCCCATTCCCAACCTGTCCTCCTGCCCCTGCCTCAGATAAATCTGTTTACCCACCCCTCTGCTCCCCATGTTCACTCCACAGAGGATTGCTGGATCATCTCCTGGAACAAATGACCTGGAAAACACTGGATCCTCATCCAGGGAAGCAGAAAGGCCACGAGCACCTGTGGGTGTGATCTCCTGGAACTCCAAGAAGGAGCTTGAAACCTGATTCCAGGAAACAAGGGTGACAGATGGCCCTTTAGGGGCACTCAGGACAGCACCTAATCCATGGCCCCAGGGGTGATCCCAGCTTGGGGCAGAGCCTGATTCCTGGAAGAGCTCTGGAATCCCAGCAGACAACCCAGATGTTTTATCACAGCCTGCACAGACACATTCTGACAAGCACATTCTGACATCTTCCCTTTTCTCCTCTCTCCTGGAGGCAATGAGATTCATCTCCCCTCTCCCACAGCCTTCCAGTGCCTAAAGGGGGCTTAAAAAAAAGCAGGAGAAAGATTTTCCACAAGGGCCACCTTCCACTATGCTCCAAGCCCCAATGTCCAACCTGGCCTTGGGCACTGCCAGGGATCCAGGGGCAGCCACAGCTGCTCTGGGCACCCTGTGCCAGGGCCTCCCCACCCTCCCAGGGAACAATTCCTTCCCAAGATCCCATCCAGCCCTGCCCTCTGCCACTGCAAAGCCATTCCCTGGCTCCTGGCCCCCCATTCCTTGTCCAAAGTTGCTCTCCTGGAGCCCCTTTAGGCACTGGAAGAGGCTCTGAGGACTCTTCAGAGCTTTCTCTTCTCCAGGCTGAACAATCCCAGCTCTCCCAGCCTGGCTCCAGAGCAGGGGGGGCAATTCCCACCCACAGCCAGAGAAAAACGCTACTGAAAAGTCTCAACAAAAAGTCTCTGGGTCTGTTTGAAACATAAACCAGAGCTTAATTATTACCAGTGACTTGAATGAAGCAATTCCCTTTTTATTCCCAATAACATGACAACCCATCTGTACCACCTTCTACGGTGAGAAACAAAGAGAGCTGCTCACCTCCTTTGAAGAGTCAGGTCCTTTCTGCACGTCCTCTGTCTGAGCAGAAATGCTTTCTGTCACAAAAGCTATGTGTTCTGCTGTGAGCAGCTTCTCAGGGTAAATAAATGGAGAAATGAGAAGCCCACTCCACCTGTTTAAGTCATCAAGGAACTGCAAGAAACAGGGAAAGGAAAAGAAGTCTGTGTAGGAAGCAGCTGATTTAAGAATTCCTTTTAAAATTAAGCCCAGCTTAAATTCGAATCTGACCCTCCAGCCTTACAGGAAGGGTGATGACTATTTCACATTCCCCGTGAGACAAAAAAAGGGATAAAATTCTGAACCATTTCAAAGGAACACTGAAAGTAAAACTAAAAGGAACAAGCCACATTTTTAAGCCAACTCAAACTCCAGCTTTCAGTTTTACAGGAAGAGTGAGTGGGACACAGAAGCACTGAGCCACTGGCACTGTGACTCCTGTGGGACATCTGCCACTGGCAGCATCCCTCATTCAGCTGATCCTCCTCTCCCATTCACATTGAATATCAAAACCTCATGCATCTGCATCAAAATTCCTCATTCGTTACGAAACTTGCAAAATATAAAGCAATAACTCATTCAGAATCAAATTTTCTGTAAGTTATTCTATCCACCATTCAGCAGACCATTGGACAAATGTTTTCTTCATTAAATTACAAAAGATTCCCTCTCTTGTCCTCGCCAAGGAGCAAATTAAGCTCAAAAGCTGGAATCAGCAGGCCAAAAACACGTTTGAGACACCTCACAGCTTCTCAGTAATCTGTTCTCATAAAATACTACATTAATTTTTATGTAGATTTTGCACTGAACCTGATTTGCCTGACGTATTTAAAAAATGCCAAACATTAAAAATACTTTTTTTTGCTGCTGCCACACTACAAACACACACCTTCAGTAATTCCACATAGAAGCAGAAAAGAATTCCTCTCTGGCACTAAATTCTAACACTAAATGTGTTCATCACTGCACGTCCCAAATGAAAGCCCAGAATATTGAGGCTCTGGGGGCAGTTCACTGATCCAACCACCCTCAGTGAGCACAGAAGCTGCACAAGCAAACAGTGATTTCTCCCACAGGAAAGTGAACTGAACTCAGGAAGCTTTAAAATACCTTAAACATCCGATTTGGCTAAAGATCAAACAACAAAACCCTTTTCCAGGTTATGATTTATGACCTGCTGGTATCTTAAGTTACTGATCACAGTCCAAGCTACTGAGACAGCAAAGGAGCTTTGCTGGCTGCCCAGAAGCTAAAAAAAAATACCTTCATTAACCTTTTATCTCTTCCCAGATGATGTAAAGAGCTCCCCAGTGATACAGAGCCCTCACACCAAGGTGCAGCACAACAAGACCTGCCCCAAGGATTCTCAGAGTCAAAGGCTGTCACCACATCTTTTCAAGAGCCAAAAACACATTGAATCACAGCCCTGAGTCTATGCCAAGCTTCATGCCAAGCTGCAGTTCCCCAGAGGGCTTCCCAGCTCCCAAAAAACTGAGCAGATTATAAAATCAGTCTGCATGAATCGCACTGCAGCCAGAAAAAAATGTGCTTGCTGTGCAAGGACTGAGGAGAAGCCACTTCAGAAATGAGCAGCAGAAATCAGCAGAGCAAAGATCAGCAGAAATCAGTTGAAATCCTCTTCACAAAACAATAATCCAGGCCAACTCAGGCAGAACTCCTCTAAACACAGCTTTACTTTGTTTTTAAGAGCTTTATTGGAATGTGAGTTAAGTATTTAACTCAGCTGTGAGAGATTCTGAGATTGCCACCATCGCTCTTCAGTGTGAAAGAATCTGTTCATTAAATAGCAAAAAACCCCTAGTTTTAAATAGAACCAACTCCATCAGCATTTCTAATCTTGTTTTCCCTCACTGCAAACGTTCTCTTTACTCACTGAACTTATGAAAAGCTTCTCTGCTTCCTAAAGAGCACTTAGCCACTGACACGCTCCATAAATCCCTTTCCAGCAATGCCTGGAACAACTGAAATAATTCCCAACAACACACACATCAACATCAGCAACAAGCAGAGATCAAGAAGAGCCTTACCCACACCAATTCTGGCATTTAGTGACAAATTTAGACAAATCCAACATTCATTTAAATAATTCAGACTATCCGAGGGCAGTGCCAGGGGAGTTCCACTCCTAATCCTGAAAGTCAGGCAAGCTTACTTTCAGTTTTGCTTCCAGCACTGCCAAGTGGAACTGGTTCAGGCACAGGATTTTTCCACTGTCATGGGCTGCCACAGCCTCCCCCACCCCTGCTCATTTTTAAAAATTGTGATTTTCATTTTTCACCTCGTTTTCCTCACTTAAACCAACATTTAGTATGGGGAGGAGATCACAGCTCTCAGTAACCAAAGGCTCAATTCACATTCCAGGACAGATCCAGAAACGTTTTAAACCCCTGACACGAATCTTGAATGCACAAACACAGCATATATTTTCAGACTAAAGCCTTACATGTGCTCAAAGTATGTTGCTAAAATGGAAAGAGGCATTTCCCAGGGACATGGAGTGACAGGACAAGGGGGAATGGCCTTAAACTGAAAGTGAGCAGGTTTAGATGGGATATTAGGAAGGAAATCTTCCCTGGGAGGTGGGGAGGCCCTGGCACAGGGTGCCCAGAGAAGCTGTGGCTGCTGGAAGTGCCCAAGGCCGGGCTGGACCGGGCTTCAAGCCCATGGCAGGGGTTGGAACTGGATGATCTTTAAGGTCCTTTCCAACCCAAACCATTCTGTGATTCTATGAAATTCTATCAAGCTCTCCCAGCCAAGCATTTCTATAACCACTGCTGTCCTTGCAAAGCTGCACTTCATACATATACATATATATATACATATAAATATATATATATAGCACATAGAGCATCCCTCAGCCCATTTCCCAGTCCAACAAGCTCTAGCAAGCAGCGAGAAGAGGCAACCACACCCGAACTAACATTTCCTACCACAGCAACCACCTGGGTCTCCCCTCCTCCTTCCCCCAGGCTGTGACAGCGCGAGGGAATTCCCTCCACGCGTTTTTTTTCCCAATCCCAAATCCCTGCCCGCCACCAATCCCCGAAGACAAACCCAAGGCAGCCCCATCCCCATTCCCGGAGCTCCGCGGAGCGAGGACGCGCATCCCCGTTACCGCGGCAACCGCGCACCCGCCGCATCCCCGTTACCGCGGCAACCGCCGCATTCCCCGCGCATCCCCGCGGCTCTACCTGCGCCTCGCCGGTGCAGAACACCTTTCCGCCGATGCGGAGGCAGACGCGCTCCTCGGGGTGCGGCTGGCGGGCGCAGAAGGTGAAGGAGCAGCGGGAGCGGTGCAGCCTCCGCACGGTGCTGCGGACGAGCGCGGCCGAGCGCGGCCCCCAGCGCGCCCACAGGTACAGGTAGCACAGCGTGATCAGCATGGCGGGCGCGCGGCCCCGCCTCCCGGCCGCCCTGACCAATCACAGCGCCGTGCGTCAATCGGGGCGGGCAGCGCTCCCAGCGCTGATTGGCTGGCGGGGCCTGGCGCGCGCGGCGCCCCGCCCCTTTTTGCACCACCCCACCACCCCCCCACGGTGTGAGGGGGAACGCGGCGGCGCCGCCTCACGGCAGAGCGCTGAGGGGAATGCGGAGTTTTGCGGTGAAAGAACGTGTAAAAAGGAATAAAGATGGCTCAAAATCGTTACAAATGGCTCGGGGCGTTGTCTCTTTGCAAGGAGTTGGTTGTAGCCGTGCTCTGGAGGAAGAAGAGGAGGAGGAGCAGGCGAGGTCTCATCCGCGGCGCCACGGCTCGGCTCCTCAGGGAATCGCGGAATGGTTTTGGTTAAAAGGGACTCAAACCTCATTCAGCTCCACCCTCTGCCATGGGCAGGGACACCTCAAACTGTCCCAGGCTGCTCCAAGCCCCAATGTCCAACCTGGCCTTGGACCCTGCCAGGGATCCAGGGGCAGCCACAGCTGCTCTGGGCACCCTGTGCCAGGGCCTCCCCACCCTCCCAGGGAACAATTCCTTCCCAAGATCCCATCCAGCCCTGCCCTCTGCCACTGCAAAGCCATTCCCTGGCTCCTGGCCCTCCAGCCCTTGTGAAAAGTCCCTCTCCAGCTCTCTTGGGATCCCTGTAGACATTGAAGAGGCTCTGAGCTCTCCCTGGAGCCTTCTCCTCTCCAGGCTCAACACTCCCAGCTCTCCCAGCCTTTCCTCCCAGCAGAGCTGCTCCATCCCTCTGCTCATCCTGCTGCCTCCTCTGGACTCTCTCCAGCAGCTCCACGTCCTCCCTGTGCTGGGCCCCAGGGCTGGGGCAGCTCTGCAGGTGGGCTCTCACCTGAGCACAGGGGCACAGGGACAGAATCCCCCCCTCACCTGCTGCTCACAGCTGTTGTGATGGAGCCGAGGATAAATCCTTCAGCTTCTGCTCTCCAAAGCTAACACTTAACAAGAAAGGATCCTGTCTTCCTCAGAAATGTCTCCACATTGTGACCTGAGCATATTCCAGGGCTGGTGATATCCTAGAGGAGCAGTATCCCTTCCAGCACAGAACCAGAAGAAGACACCTGTCTCCAAGTCCCATCCCTGTCGCCACCAAAGCCCCAAATGGATGCATTTCATTTCAGCCAATTTGTTGGTTTCACCAAATGGGAATGGGCTGAACACTGACATCAGAGTGAAGAGCAGCCTGACAGGGTATAAAAGTGCAGGATTTGCATGGGCCATGTGTGCTGCAAACACAAATTGCTCCTTCAGAATATATAACAGATAGCAAGTTATCTTTTACTCCTCCAATATGTCTATGCACAAAAGTTATCAAATACTTTCTATATTTTATAGGGAAAGTAATCACAACACTGAGCTCTGTGAAAAGAATGTGCATCAGTCTGATCCCAACAGATACCTTGTGTGTGAGTAAAAAGAGAAGATAAAAAAAGGATATAAAATGCAAGGCTACAAGAAAGAAGCCAACACCAGCATGGATTGATATGTGACAGTTGTTTTCTGAACAGGACACGAAGCCACAATCTTTTTTTATTGGTCTGAATGCAAAGCCTTGCCCTGCACTTGGAAATTTAGTGAAATAGGTATTCTGAAATAACAATTTTTATTCCTAAATGAATCTCTAGCAGCAGCACGCTGGCTCTGTAGATGAACAAGGAACAAATTGGCTCTGCTTTCACATTTCAGGTGAAAGGAGGAGAGGAAATGATTTTAAGTTGTGCCAGGGGATGTTCAGGAAAAGTTTTTCCCTGGAAGAGTGGTGAGGCCTTGGAATGAGCTGCCCAGGGAGTGGTGGAGTCACTGTCTGTGGGAGTGTTCAGGAGGAGTCTGGATGTGGCCCTTGGGGACAGGGTTTGGGGTGATGCTGGTGCTGCTGGGGTGACAGTGGGACTGGATGAGCTTGAAGGTTTCCTTCCACCTTGAAGGTTCTATGATTCTGTGATTGTCCAACCTGGCCTTGAACATCTCCTTCTGCCACAATTCATGGCACAAACAGATTACAATTTCAGTGGAAAGTCAAATATTTTAAGTAATGCTCCTTCATCTCAAGCTTAAGGAACACCAACCTCGTGCTGCTGCCACGTCCTGCCCTACAGAGAGAGGAACAAATCCCCACTGATCCTCACCTGACACCTTACACTGCTCCTTTGTGTGACTTTATCTTGTGCAGGAAGTCCAAATACTTGCCCGGGGCACATCAAAGGAAAGAAAACAAGCGATGGATATGATCTCCAAAGAAAGCTCTCGACTCTGGAATTCACTTTCTCCTTTCTCCGGGTTGGTTCAACAGCACACTCACTGCTGACCCTCAGAGCCTGCCCAAAGCTCAGCTGTTTGTGTAACCTTTCCACAGAGAGGAACGTGCTTTCCTTAAAACCCTGTGGTGGCATCAAATGCACTCAGCTCCACAATGATCATTTTTTGATTTTTTTGAGGTTCCCCTACCCTGGAAAAGTTGATGAGTAAAGGAGAAAACAGAATCAAAACCTCACCATGCAGAGCAGGCAAAACCAGTCTCTGTTTTAAGACAAGCTCCTGCATATGTTAGCACAGAATTAATTTAGAGCTGTGAAGTTGCTGTAGGTTTTCTAGTTTCTATTATAGTGTAACTTAGACTTAATCATCACTACAAAGTTCCGAATTTTAGATTGGGAAACATTCTGTTGTTGTTGTTATTTTTATTATTAAACCAAGGCCTTGCATGCACCAGGGAATTTACTAAAATAGGTTTTCTAAAATAAAATAACCACATCCATCAGTTCCTCTTTACAGGAGGGTGGAAGGAAGCCTTGGAAAAAACAGGGAGTAATATCAGCCCTCAAACATCCCAGCTGTACTGTAACCTCAGAGTGGATGAGCTTCTCTTTTTGACTTTAAAGGAGTATTTTGAGACTGGCCTTGCTGGGCTTTGTCACCAGCTCTGTTTCCTGCTCCCTCTGCTCCTTAAAAGCTTTTCCAAGGATTTCTGTGTGATGAGCTCTGCCTGCTATCAGTGCCTATGTTATTTTGTGTAATACCAGGTATTATTCAAAGCTATAAATGCTATAAAATACAGATGTCCAAGTTCTCCAAATATACCAATTTATTTTGAGCACCCTTTATTCTTGCAAATGCACAGTTGCCTTCATGAGAAAACTGCACAAAACCCATTTCTCACAAAGATAAAAACCTTGTTCAATTAACACAAAATGATGAGCATGGGGCTCATCTCTCTGTAGAAGCTGAATCTGTCAAAGTTATTCCCAGGTAATGTCAGAGATCTGAAAAATTCCCCTGACTTCTTGGAAAATTTTTCTGATTGTGTTCTTCGCCAAATATCAAAACTAAGCACCTTACATTAAAATTAAGTGTACTGCAAAAAGGAATCTGACTCTACTTAATGATATCCATGAAAATGCCAATGAAAGTTGTGTGGTTTGATTGATTAGTACTATAATGTAATATTCACATTTTTTCTACATGTAATTTTATTTAATTACATTGCAGCTTCATCACCAAAGTTATATTTGCAATAATTTCGAAATAAACTTGGTCTTGCAGGGCTTTATCAAGAGATTTAATTGAGAATAACTTTACATCTTCTGGAGGGTTGGATGTCAGCACTTCAGACTTTAGTCCTGCACTAATATCCGTGTTGGCAGAGGAATAAATCAATTTTCCTCACATACAGATCTGATTGCAAGATCACAGATATCGCTTCTGCCATACAAACTTCCCTTTCAACTCTCAAGTTAAATCAGGACTAAATAAAACCAAGCTGCTGAAATTAAATATGTGTGTGTCAGAGTGTAATTTAGCAAGATATTTAATTACACTTCAGGTCACTTAAGAAGTTTGCCATTCTTCCTCAAGACCTGTGCTGTTACTTAACAAATATTTTGGTTTTTAAATATTGTTCACTATATGTTCTTCATTCTAGCAATTGTACTGATTTTGGTACAGAAATGTTCAAAGGGATTGAGACTGTATTTTTGTATTTGTAATAGGGTACTATTTATTTACTGCTTCACAGGTATCATAAGGTATTTAAACATGGAAGGGAGTAGATTTAGACTGAAGGTGCCCAATTCACACTAAATAATCACTGGGAACTCCGTGGTCAGTAAATAAAATTATTTTCCCCCTCTGGAAAGAAAGTTTATGTTAGAAACCAAGTTGGTTTCTATTAATTTCTCGTAGGTTTAAAACATATATAGGAAGAAAAAAAGCATTTATTGGGAAGGAATTGTTCCCTGGGAGGGTGGGGAGGCCCTGGCACAGGGTGCCCAGAGCAGCTGTGGCTGCCCCTGGATCCCTGGCAGTGCCCAAGGCCAGGTTGGACATTGGGGCTTGGAGCAACCTGGGACAGTGGAAGGTGTCCCTGCCATGGCAGGGGTGGCACTGGAGGGGATTTAAGGTCTTTTCCAACCCAAACCATTCCATCCTCACCTGACACCTTACAGTGCTCCTTTGTTATAGCAACACCCCTCCCAAAAAACCCAGTAAATAATTATCTAATTTATATTTAAATATAAATTTAAATCAAAATTGCTTCATCTCATTTATATTTACATTTATTGCTATGATAACAAGCTCACAAAGCCCAAATAATTAATGGGAACAGCTGCTGATGGAGTGGGACTTGGTACAGATTTGAGGTTGCTTTAATTTGCTCTTGATTAAAAGTTGAACTCCATGAATTCCATGATTCCATAATTCTCTGTTGAATACTTTCAAATAAAAGATTCCACGAAGTGGTGGAACTCACAACCCTTATTCTTTGATAGACAAATTAACCCTTTCTCCTCCCTCCACCAAACTGCAATAAAATCAAAGGATTTTTAGCCTTGAGAAAGTCACTGGGCTTGTCTTTAAATCCTCTGACTTTCACTATTTTCGGTATTATTTCCTCTATAAAAGCCACACCACAAAAAATACTTCAGTCATTTGAAAAATTATATTACATTTAAAATTCTCTTTGCATTTCTGTTACACTTTTTTTAGGACAGGATGTAGATGAGTTTTCCCAAGACATGCCAAAAGTGCATTTACAGAGTGTATTTAATAGAAAGCAAATCCTGATTCTGTAATAATTCCAATAATCCTGTAAATTCACATCCTGTAAAACAGCAACAGAAGGATAAATTGGATATATATGTGTTCTATCCCATGAGATTTGCTAATCAAACCTAACAAAAAGCCTCTGTTCCCCTGGGATTCCTCTCCCTGGAACATCCTCCAAGGTGAGAGCCCGTCCTACCTTTGAACTCCTTTGCTCCTCAAAAAAAACCCAAAACCCTCCTTAAAGACATTTCCCTGCTTTTACCGTGTTTGTTTTAGGTGAGGTCTTTTGGGAGTTCACACAGAGGAGGGGCTCAGAGCCTGGCCCAGGTTTTAGAGCATCCAAATCCATGGAGGGAGCAGCCGGGAGCCGTTCCCGGGATTCCCGAGGTTCCCGGCAGCTCCTGCCCCTGCCGGGGGAGCACCTGGGCAGGTAAGGCACGAACAGGGAGGCTTTTCCACCTTGGGAATCTCCAACTGTGAGTATGGAATTATTCCATTGACTAGAAAATGGAAAACATTTGGCAGCTTCAGGACTAAAGGGCAAAATATATTTCTGAAAATCTTCCTCGCTGTTTTGTTTTGTTTTGCTGAAACTTCGTCCTTTTCAGTCAGGATTTCAGAACTAAAATTAAGCTTGTGATAACCTGATTATTATTATTATTATTATTATTATTATTATTATCATTATTATTATTGTTATTGTTATTATTATTATTATGTTTATTTGGAAAGCACTTTTCCATTTCTCCAGCTGGATCTGTTGCTGTGCAACAGAGGTGGAAAATACTGCTGGAAAGAGCATCCAGAGTCATGGTGACCCCACCAAAAAAAGGCAGACACAGCACCCACCACTCCATCTGCTCCCTTGGGATAATTGGATCACATTGTCCTCCTTGGGTTAATGCTGGAGTTGCTGCCCTAATAAATAACCAGGCACTCAGTGAGCACAGGGAATCTGTCAGAGAGGGAGGCAGAGGTAGTGTGGGGGGGTTTCTGCATCAATAAAAACATTCGAGTGTTATTTAAACCACCCAGACTTCACTTGGAGCTGTGAAATCCTAAAAGGAAAGGAGCCCTTAGAGAAAAATGGGCAGGAGGGTGGCTGGTGTGTGGGGAGAAACCAAATATTGCCATCAAAATCAGATTTACCAAATGAAAATGCTCTCAGGCACAGGGTGGGATTGTTGGGGTGTCTGTGCAGGGCCAGGAGTTGGATTCCATGATCCCAATTCAGGATATTCCACGATTGTGTTGTATCCTAATCTTCCAGCAGCTCTGCTTTGTGGAGGCCCTGGATGCTCACAGCAAGGGATGGGGAGGCCACGGAGAACCAACCAATGGTGAGAGAAAATTCCAGGGGAAATAATCCTTGTGGAAAACCAGGAATTGAATGTGGAAAGCCAGGCTTGGTCAGTTCTTCATTTGTTCTTTCAAGTATTTCTTTAGTGTTGGAAAACATGGTTTAAATTAGTGTTCTGTACATGGTGATGGTTGAGAGTATCTCTAATTTTATGTCAGATATAGAATTATTACCAGTTCTTATTAATATATTATTATTATTATTATCAAGAGCTGCAGAAACAACTGCTTAATCCATACAACCCTCATTTTAACAGCCATTTATATTTGTTTAATTAATAAAAAAAGAATCTTTTTCAATTCAATTTGAATTCAATTCAATTTGAAATCCCCCGGCCCAATCTGGATGTGGTATTTTGTATATAAGGGGAAGTTTATGTGAAAATGACTCTAAGATTAAATTTAAACACATGCTTTCAGGTGCATAATTTTATTTATTGGGTTTTTTGGGAGGGGTGTTGCTATAACTAAACCACTGAGGAAATCAACAGAACATTGAATTTTAAAGTAACTTTTACTGGCTTTGAAATGCACTGTGATTTTTAGTTTTACAAAGAACAAAAATAGAGATGGAGGCACAACCAACAAAGGTCCTGATGTTTTATTCTCATGAGAGAACAAACTCTCAGGGATGTTTTGAAGAATTCCACTTAGAGGAAAAAAGCAAACAAAGCGACATTACTGTGGAATTTTGCAGTTACCTGAAGAAAATAAGGGAAATCTTCATTTTTGAGCCCATTCTAATTAATAAATGTTTCTCTTTCCAGTCAGAATTGGATGGTCAACTGAGAAATTGTAGATCAAAAGGAGCCCTGGGCTTCCAACATCCAGTGAGGTGAGTTAAATCCTGTGACACAGGAAAAGTGACACGTTCCAAGATGAAACTCCTTCCTTCTCAGGGGAAGGATCAGTTTGTCCCTGGAGAATCTCATTTTAGTACCACTTTAATTACTCACCAAACTGCACAGATTTTTATCCCTCAGGAAAGATGCCCAGGCTGAACAGAGCCTGAAACAACATGAAAATAAGGAAAAAGTAATTTTAAAATTCCTTTTTTTTTGCCTCATCTCATTTATATTTACATTTATTGCTATGATAACAAGCTCACAAAGCCCAAATAATTAATGGGAACAGCTGCTGATGGAGTGGGACTTGGTACAGATTTGAGGTTGCTTTAATTTGCTCTTGATTAAAAGTTGAACTCCATGAAAAGCTTTTGAACCTTGGGGGACTGATAAGGGTTTTCACCAATGTCTGGATTCTTTAATTAGGAAACTTCTAATTGGGATTTTCATTTAGAGGAGGAAAATCAATGGAATATCCCTCTTCTTAAGGAACATTTTTTCTAAAAGCTGTGGCATTTTAAATTCTGGGTGATCTTTATTAATGTCAGAGTTCATTGGAAATTGGTCAAGGTGAAACCAAGAGGGGCCATTTATGGTTTTAATACAAAACAATGTGGATTTGGAAATCAATCAATCAATCAATCAATCAATCAATCAATCTACACCTCCTCCTCCACATGGAGACCCAAAATCCACTAAAATCAACCTCTGTCCCTCAGGCCACCAACCCCACTCTAACCCTGGATTATCCACATGTGAATTCCATAATTAATTAGTTAAAGAATAAGTTTTAATAGTCAAGCTAGATTGGATGGACAAGTGTTGCACTGTTTTACTTTTTCTCTTAAAATGTGTTTTCTTCTCAGGCTTTATTTGCCCAAGTCCAAATCCCAGAAGTTTCTTGCTAACATTGGAGAGAAGGTTCTGGCAAGTTTTCCTGTACAAGCCACAATTCACTTCTACAATGATGATGCTGAGTCTGAGGAAGAGGAAGAAAAAGTGAGCTCAGCCTCACGAGGAACAGCCGTGACAAACACAGAATCCACATGAAAAAATGAAGAGATAAAAAAAGAACTGTCAGGAGTGGATGGACAAACATCTGACCAAACAGAGAAATACAGCAAAGCTCAAAAGAAAAACTATTTATAATTCTCTTTCCAAGGAGAATGAATCAGTGCACTGGGAAATGGGAGGAAATCCTTTCGTGGTTTTAGAGACTTTCAAATAAAACCCTGAAGCTGAACAAAAGATTGTAAGATTTAAATCAGGTCAGTTTAAGTAACACAGATAAAGAACATTGAGAGCATTGGACTGAGTCACTCGTTATTTTAAACACTGCACTCCTGATAAAGTGAAAATTTGATTGATTATAAAGCTGAATAATATCATGTACAGCCCCAAAATAACCCAAAGGCTTTGAAACACATTGAAACTAAGCAAGGAATTATTTAAAATGCAGAGACTGTTGCTTATTGGCTCCATGGGACACTTTTATTCTGCTAGAAATGCTGAATGCCCAGCTGGCCCCATCCCTTTCCAGTGCAACCCACAGAGCTGTGATATTTTCTGGGGTTCTGCCATTCTCTTGTTATCAGATTTTTCCCCCTGCAATCTTTTGCCAGCCAGGAAAAAAAAGTCAGCCTTGATTTAAAAGCATGATTTAATTTAACGACACATTAAAACTTGCATTATGTGGCACCCTTTTTGCCTTCCCCACGATATTTTGTATGCTCAGAGAGTTTCTCAGCACTTCCCTTGCTACCAGCAGCTTTTAATTACCTCAAGGATTAACCATTTACCCTCACTATGTTTAAAATTATGCTTAATGTGCCTTAACTCCAACCAAAACTGCTACGGTTTCCCCAGAGACAAAGCAAATGCAGAATCCCAGGTTCTTGACCTTTCCTGCACCACTGGTGGTTGGGAGATAAGGCCAGAGAGTTTTCAGAACCCCTTCAGGTGTGTGGCAGCTCTTCCTCTCAGTCGTGGACTGGCAAACAAAGGGAGTGTCACACATTTAAAGTCTGGAAAATTGGGATTCCAAATGAATGAGCGTGTTGGAACGAGGGATTTGTTGAAGATCTCCACTTGCAAGCTCAAAAGAGAATCCTTTAATTAAATTTACACGAGGAGACAACATCCTGTCATACAGGGAAGGACAAGAATTGGAATTCAAACCCCAGAGTGACAAAGGAAAATTCAGTTTTTACGTTTCAGCTTTTACATTTCACCCATTCATCATTTCCACATCTCCACTTCCAAACATCTGGCACTAAAACACAGATCATTTAAAGGCATTTCACAAGATATCCTAAAATGATTTATGCTCCAGCTCCCTCATTATTTAGTCTGGAGCAAAAGCAAACAGAAAAGCATCCAAGATGATTTAACTGGTCTATGATGACACATTACACACACCAAAAATGCACTGAGATCCCTTCCCAGCTTGTTAATAATTAAGAGAAGCCCCAGAGTGAACTGAGGCAGCATCTCTGTGGTTCAGCTGCAGGGAACTTTCAGTTTCCACTTCTCATTTGTTGCCTCATCTGCAATCCGACCCTGCAAAGTTTTCAGTGACCTCAGAATCATCCATCATTTACAGGAAAAAGGTAACAAAGCATCCCCAGGACGAGTTTATCGTGACTTTAGTCCTTCAAAGACAAGGCTGGAAATAGATGAAATTATTGGCTCAGGTCTCTGTGCCACAAAAACCTTCCCTTGGGAATTCAACAGCTGCAACATTTCCAGTAAATGCTGCTTTCGTTTTCCATTCTCTAAAAGGATGGCAGTAAAAAGCAATTTATTGTTCCCTGCCACAGCGATGCTGGACAGGTCTCCACCAAACCTCTACAATTTCAGATGTCTGTTGGATGCAAAATCATAATTAAAGTTGATGTTCATACAACAGCCTTGAATCCTGCTTCCAAGAGCTTTCAGGACAAGCTCTGAAAGATACAAATATCCAAGGGAAGCATATCCCTGCATGCCACAGAAAAGTGTTTTTTCTAAATAAGATGCAGGATTCATTTGGATTAAGAGAAAAAGAACCCCAACAGGAAATTTTTCTTTGTCCTAAACTACATTTATACAGGGAGAATGACAACAGCAGCGGAACTGAGCAGAGGCAATAATCCCAACAGCAGCTTTATGAGTTTTAGAGATAAAATCCACCCAATTCACTGAAACATTTCCTATTTAACGTTATTTATTCTTCACTGGCTGCATCTATCAGCTGCTTTTAGCAGAAGGCTGAGATTTTAAGTTCACCCATAGCACAGCACACCAACAACATTGACTTTGGCAACCCCTCTGGAAGGGAACTGGCAGAACAAAACGAAATTCTGCCAAAACTTTCTCCTCAGAATACAGTTCAGTTCCTGAACAGAGGGATACAAACCCCCCCATTCATCCCAGCTGGGTGAAAGCTGCCTGGAAATTCAACAGGACTCAGCAAGCAGGACTCTGAATTAAACATTTCAGCAACTCAGGCTCAAGTGCCCATGAGAAAGGTGCATCATGAACAAAGTATATTTACACAAAATCAGTCAAATATTTTGTTTTTAAGGCAGAAACATTTTATCATTTCCACCCACAAATGAAACTGAAGTTCACAGAAATTTGTCGCATTTTTAATATTTAGAGACCCCGTAGCACAGATGTGTATCAAGATAAACATTTAATATTACAGCTTTCTATTTTATATCAGAGGGGCTTGGGTTGTCCTTGCTCATTTTCTCCCCCTGCCCAACCACAAGGATTGTTTTGGATGATCCAGTCAAGCTCATAGCATTCCTTAGGCTCAAAATAATGTTGGAATGGTTTGGAAAATGCTTTGGGTAACAAGCAAAAGTATATCCTTAAGTCAAGGAGAATCATGGAATGGTTTGGGTTGGAAGGGACCTTAAAGCCCATCCAGTGCCACCCCTGCCATGGCAGGGACACCTTCCACTGTCCCAGGCTGCTCCAAGCCCCAAGGTCCAACCTGGCCTTGGACACTGCCAGGGATCCAGGGGCAGCCACAGCTGCTCTGGGCACCCTGTGCCAGGGCCTCCCCACCCTCCCAGGGAACAATTCCTTCCCAAGATCCCATCCAGCCCTGCCCTCTGCCACTGCAAAGCCATTCCCTGGCTCCTGGCCCTCCAGCCCTTGGAAATTGGCTCTCTCCATGGTTCCTGCAGCTCCTTCAGGCCCTGCAAGGCCACACTGAGCTCAGCCCAAAGCTTCTCCTCTCCAGGCTCAACAATCCCAGCTCTCCCAGCCTTTCCTCCCAGCAGAGCTGCTCCAGCCCTTGGAGCATCTTCATTATCCATGTTTTTACCACCCTTCCCTTTCCAGCTAAGATGGAAAGAGGAGAGAGACACAAATTTGGCAGCCACAGCTCTGTTCTTCCCTTTGGCACAGCCCCATTCCATTGGAATCCAGGCAGCTCCTTTATCATGACACATTCACGCACAAATTCCTTCCAATCCCACCTGGGGGGATCCTGCCTCAGCAGATGATCTTCAGAGCAAGATGTGTAAAACCCCATCCATCTCCAACAGGATAAAAACTGCAGGAGAATCCAAGAAGGTGCCATTTAAAAGCAAAACTGAAGTTTCATCCCTGGCTTTATTCCAGCAGTTGATTGAACTCTCCTGGTTCTACACCAGTAAGTCAGAAAGGTGAAAATGAGGGCAAATTTAGGTTTTTGCCTTTTATTTATTTAGTTTCCCCTCAGTCTCTGAGAAGAATGGACACCTGATATCCAGGGATGTTTTGTAAAGAGAGGCACCACCGTTCAATCATGAGGGGGATTTTTTTCCCCTGAATACCTAAGGCAAAATTTATAGAAATCAACAAACAAAAATCTCCTCTCCTCTTTGCAGAGTTGTGTATCCTCTCCTTAGTTACTGTGGATCCCCAGTTCCCCACAACACATTTATTAACCCCAAAACCCCACATTACCTGGTTTTATTGTGCTCACAGAGGCAATTTCTGAAGTGTCAAACGTGCCCAAGTTGAAGAAAAGGTCACCACGGTGCCTTAGAAGCAGCAGTGACAGAAAAAGCAAAGATTGAGTTTCATGCCTGCAAGTTTTCCTTCAACAAACAGCCCCCCTTGGCCTCCTCTCTGTTGGTTTTCCCATAATTGTGGGGTCTGCAGAGAAATGGAATGGCAGATTCATCACTGATCCAATCTTTGCCCAGGGTTTACAGCCCTTTAATTTGTGTGCTCTCAGGGCTGCAGGGCATTTTCCAGTGGCTTCCCTTGATCCTGAAGGGATTTGGGCATCCTTAACAAGGGACTGAATTAATCCTTACATCAAATGATCCACGGGAACGTGGCCTTCACTTGTTGTCAAGTCCCAATTCCAAATGAAATGGCCCTCTCAGGAAGCAAAAGGGGTGGAAAATACACAGGGAAAAAAGAGATTACAGTCAATACTTCAATGTCTGTAACGTGATTAGAGAAGTGACAAAAGAGCAAACACATCTTCAGTCTGCTGGCCATCAAATCCTCATTTTATGGGTGTGGCTGCTGAAATGTGGAAATTACAAATAATAAAAGGGCAGGATGGTGGCAGGGGTGGGAAACAACAGCAAATTAACCCCAAAACTTCATTAATAAGTCTAAAACTACCACACAAATCAGTGTTCTTCTAATTTAAACACAAATTGGTTTTTTGTACAATGCCCCCACATGCCAATACACCTAAAATCCAGCATTTCAGAGTGGAATGTTGAAAAGCATTTTTTCCTTCATTAAGGAGGTATTTTTCTCCCACCTGGAATACTGAGGAAAGATTTTTTTCCTTCAAATTCAGGCAGAAAACCCAACCAGCTACAGATTTATATTCATACCAAAGTGATTATTACTAAGTCTTAAAACTTCCCAGGGCAATTGATGATCATTTTGATAGATTTCTAAAGAATTGGTCTAAGATCTCTCCCACAAATTCTCAAAAAATCATTATATTGTAATGAAATAATAACATTTTAAACTAAATTCTCTGCTGAAGTTGGTTCCAGGCCTAATAAATAATGAAGTTCTATTCACTGGGCTTTATAGTCAACCTAAATAACTTTGAGTCCTGCAGATAACTGAGTTTCTGATGCCTGGAAGAAAGGAAGTAAAGAAAAAAAAAAATAAATTCACTGTTTAAAAAGTATCTGAACCACTTAACCTTGGGCTGTAACAGCATGGAGCTGTCAGTTCCTGTATTTCCAGCTATTTCCTTGAAGTTAGTTTTCAGTATTCCTAAAAATAGTTCAAAAAAGTAATTTCCAGACTTGTTTCAGCAAATCTTCACAACCCACCTTTATTATTTTTGGTATTCTTGGGAATTCAGTAAATCTGATAATTTAGAGGGGTGGGGGACCAATGTATTTTGCTGAACAAAGAATTGTGTGAAGGAAAATGGATCATTACACACCTTAACCCAGGAGAAATCTCCCAGAACCGCAGAAAAAATGGTGAACAGGGAAAAATTAGCCATATTTTATTAATATTTACAAAGCAAAACAGTCTATTTACAATGCAAACACTTCCAATCAATAGGAAAAAAGATCATCAAGTGTTTGACTGGCAAAATACATTTTCTCTCTCCGAATTCAAAGGGAAATAGAATTAAACTCTGTCCAAAAGCTGCTTTTTCCTCCCTCTCAGAGGGGAATTCCAAGCAGAAAGTAGCAAAACCCTTTTAAACCCACAAGAATGACCAGGTAAATTATTGGGGCATAATTCTCATAGCAGTGCAGGTGCATAATAATTATTTTTAAATATATTATTACTATTATTATTATTGTTGTATTTTATTGTTATATTAGTATATATTAATATTATGCACCTTATTACAAGTGCATAATAATAAAACCTGGTCATATAAATTTAAGTAGAAATTGAGGGAAAAACAAAAAGCTGAAAGAGGTTTTTTTTAGCTTGGAGAGATTTTAACTGCCCTTCTGTAACACTTATATTAATCCTTTTTTCATAACAACTATCTGCTATTGCAGACCCCTTTTTCAGGGAGGAAAAACATCCTGTTGACTTCACTGATGGGAATATCCCTCAGTGCTGGAATTGCCTCCTCTTGGAATTTCTTCTGCTGCTGCTTTTTAGCATAGTTATCTACAAAAGAAAAGGAGAACATTTCATGGCTTCCAGATCCTTTTCTCCCCAGCAATGTTCTGTAATGCAACACCATAAATTCAGCTGCTCTAAAGGATGCTGAAAACCCCACCCTGCTGTCCTCCAGTACTTTCAGATATTTAAAGGCTTAAAATTTGGGTTATGCTCTCTATATATAGATTTCCAGAATGATCAGTGAAGGATCAAAACCTTAAACAAGCAGAAAAATTACCTGTGATGGTGTGTGTGGAGTTGAGTGGAGCTGTGCTCATCATGTTAATCCCAAAAAGCAAAATATAACCAATTCCCACAGCAACCAGGAGGTAAACTGGCAGAGCAACTGCCCAGTATCTGAGGAAAAAGATTTTAAATTTTACATATAGTAACAAATGCTTAATGATAAATCAGTTTTCATGTTGGTTTTGTATCCGTGATGAATTTCTCCAAGAGGAAAAGAAACAACGCCTCTGACTATGGATCCTGGACTCTCCCAAGATGAATGACTCCACTGGAGTTACTGATAAACCATCAGATAAATTCCTTAAAGAAGGTGTTTATTTTTTTAATTATGGCCAAAATTTACTGTATTTCCATCAGCAAAATGCCAAATTTATCATAAAACATTCCAATATTATTCCTTTCATGACACAGTGAAATATTTTCACCGTAGCTGCATAAAAAAAAATGCTTCACAAACATCAAGAGGAAAAAATGGATTTAATACAAGGTCACTATTTAAAAAAAGAAAAGTTTTATTATTTAGAAATAATTAATGGTGTCTTAAACATATTCAAATGAAAGAGTTTAATTGGCTGAACTTACTTTTGAGGCCAGTATGTCAGTCCCAAGGAGAACAGCCACGTCTCAGGAATATAAGCCCAGATAAGGTACAAAACTGCACAACAGAATTAAAAAGTCACAATCAGACTGATGCTGTTTTAGACTTCCTAAATTTTGCTTTTACACTCTTTAAACCAAAATACCTCTCCCAAAAGATTGCAGGATGTCCCTCTCAGGCACCTGGTTACATGGGATCAGTTTTATATTTGCTTTAACAGTTAATTTCTGATTTTCTACGGAGATACACAAGAATTTATTCCAAGCTGAGCTGCAGAACAACAAAGAAAAAAACCAACAAAAACACCCCCAAACACCTCAGGAAAAGGAGGCCAAAGGAATCTGAACAGAGATAATATTAAAGCAGAAAATGATCTCACAGGAGTCATTTAACTGGAAGAAAACCAGGTGAAATTGCAGTGTTTGGGTGGAACTGTAATGAAAAATTACTGAAAATTCTTCCCGATTCTTGCAAAGTTCATCATTTCCACGTCAACAAAACCAATACCCAGAAATCTTCCTCCACAACAACAAACTGAGAGAAATGTTTAACACAACTTGAGGGGAACTTGAGGTCAGCACCCAAACAGTGACACAAAAGAACCACAGCAGCTTCCGGGGAGAGGAACTGAACCCAACTCCCCCGCATTTCTCATTACCCGAGGGACAAACGCTCACAGCGGGCTCCTGGTTTATTGCTTGACTAAACGATATTTGCAGCACCTTTCCTTGTGCTGAAAAAGTGTTTTCTACCCTCTCAAACCTTGCTCCTGAGATGGATCCTCAGTGAAATGACGAACCTATCACACCAGCAGAGAAAAACTGGTAGAACCCAAAACCATTTCAGATTGACTTTTTTTTTTTCAGTATTTTGGTGGGGAAGATAACACTACAGCTACCTACAGTGCTCAGTGAATGTGAAAATGGATGTGATTCAAGTCCAAAACAGATTAAAATGAGAATGCAGCACAGCAACACTTCGGGGTGATGTATTCAGTTGCGGGATACTCACTGAAGCCAAACCACGATCCTAAAAAAAGCGCAAATCCATATATTGCCCTTTCTGGCAACGGGGCTGGAGAGTTTTCCACCATCCTCGGCTTTTCCCTTTAACTTGGCGGGGAGGGCGGAGAACGAGACACGAAACTATCAAGAGATTTCCCGGGAAGTTCTCGGGGGATCCCCTCTGTACCCGGGGGTGCTGGGCCGCATCCCTCCCTCCTTCCCTCCTCCGCCCGCAACCGGCTCTGCCCCTTTGCTCTCCGGAGCCTGGGACAGCAGCAGCAGCAGGAGGAGGAGGAAGAAAGAGGAGGAGGAGGAAGGAAAAAGAGAAGGAGGAGGAAGGAAAAAGAGAAGGAGGAGGGGGAAGGGGAGGAAGGCGCTCCCTACCCCCGCTCCCGCTCTCAACCCCCCCGGCTCTGCCCCTTTGCTCTCCGGAGCCTGGGACAGCAGNGGCGGTGCGTCCGTCGGGCGGGGCGCGCCGGGGCGGCGGGAGCGGCGGCGCAGCGGCAGCGGGGCTGGAGCGGAGCGGTGAGCGCGGGATGCGGGCAGGGATTTGGGGATGGATACAGCGATGGGTATAGCGATGGAGGGAGTACGGAGTGCTCGCCCCTCTTCCCCCGCGCCTCGCCCTGCCCGGGACCTCCCGCTCGCTGCCCGGTTTGTGTCCGGCAGCGTGACGCGCGCACCCGGCCCGCCCGAGGCGGAGCGCGGTACCGTGAGCCTCTCCGGGCTTTTGGAGCAGCGGCACGGACAGGGCTGTGCCGGCGGGATAAGACACGTGAGCGGGGAGCCGAAGGGTTTCCGGGATGGGATGGCGGCGGAGGGGGAGCCCGGGAGCTGCTGGGACGGGGCGGGGGCTGCCCCGGGGTGTTCGGTGTCCCGGGGTGCAGCCGTGATTCTGGAGGTGCAGCCGTGATTGCGGAGATGCTGCTCCTTGAGCCGCCAGGGAAAAAGTGCCTGAGCTGCCTGTCAGGGGTGAGGCAGCGCCCCGGGGTCCTGTCAGGGGTGTAGAACACAGTTAATCGGTGTCACAAGCTTTTAGCTGGGGTTAGGATGACTGTTTTTAGCATTAACCTCTGCTTTCACAAAACCGCGGCTTTCGCAGAAGCCAGGCAAAGTGAGATTTAGTGATGTGATCGTTTGGAGTGTTGCACAGCACTTGTTATTTGCCTCTTGCCTTCCCTCTCGTGTATTTCTCATCTTCCCTTTCTTTCAGGCTGGTGTGCCATGGCTGAGCCTCTGTCCCAGTCCGACCACGCAGCCTTGGCTCTTTTGGCTCTTTCTGGAGGTGATCTGTCCTGCTTTGACGTGGTGAGTGGGTTTGGAACTAGATGGGAAACTTGCAGGATATTCCAGAGGAGTTTATACCCGGATCTGGCACTGCCACAGGGTGCCCATAGAAGCTGTGGCTGCCCCTGGATCCCTGGCGGTGTCCAAGGCCAGGCTGGAAGGGGTTTGGAGCAACCTGGGACAGTGGAAGGTGTCCCTGCCATGGCAGGGGTGGGATGGGATGATCTTTAAGGTCTTTTCCAACCCAAATCATTTTGGGATTCTCTGATTCTATGATCTACGGGGTCATTCCCAGTGTTGATTAATTCAAGCTGCTGTACAGGTACCTCACACTGTACACGATTCCCTTACAAAAACCCCAAACTGGGGTAGAGCCCTGAGCCTGTGTGTCCCCTGTCAGTGGGTTTGGCTGGCTGTGTGCAGCTGGGCACTGAGGTGCAGATCCTGTCAGCAGAACTTGCCCAACCTGTTGGTCCTGTGGCCATTGCTGGGATGCTGCAGCTCAGCCTGACACATCCAGTCCTGTCACTGCAAGGGCAATCAGCTCTTGGTCCTTGGCATTTCAGCTCTTGGTCCTTGGCATTTCAGCTCTTGGTCCGTGGGATTTCAGCTCTTGGTCCGTGGGATTTCAGCTCTTGGTCCGTGGGATTTCAGCTCTTGGTCC
>VZRV01005440.1:101-12410 GCA_013398115.1 Falcunculus frontatus
CCCGGCAGTGCAGGGAGACAGGGAATGGGGGCCATGGTCACTTCATCCTCTGTGGCTTCTCCCTCTGCTCAGGGACAGGAGTCGTTCCCCTGCTGCACCCTGGGGTCCCTCCCATGGGAGAGTTCTCCAGGAACTTCTCCACCCTGTGTCCATCCCATGGGCAGCAGCCCCCTCACACTGCTGCAGCTCTGGGGGTCACTCTGCCACGGGGTCAGTCCTTCAAGGTCAGGCTGCTCCAGTGGGGGCCCCTCTCTGCACGGGTCTCCCACAGGGTCACAACCTCCTCTCAGGCATCTCCCTGCTCTGGCGAGGTGTTGCGATCTGGTTTAACCCCAGAAAAGCAAAGAAAACTAAGTCTCTGTGTATAAACCGGCAAGAACTTAGAAGGTTCAAAATATTCCCAAAACCGAGATTAAAACCAAACGAGGTTCAATGTTGTTGCCAAAAAATTGATATGCTTTATTTAATAGTAAAAGAGACAAAGAGAAAAGAAAGAGAGAAAGAGATCCCTTCTCCCTTGATTTTCTATTTCAGGGTTCCATGGCTCCTAGGAGCCCTTCCTCTTCAGGCTCTCTCCCATCTTCAGGCTGCTGGGGTCCCCCAGCTCCATTATCGCCCCTCTCCACTTCCTCCTCTCCAGTGGTCCCAGGGTTCCCCTCCACTGCTCTCCCAGTGGCCCAAGCTTGCTGTCCCCTCCCGCCCCAGCACTGGGCAATCACCATATGGATCCCACAGTATCCACCAAAGGGGCATTTGTGGCTCAGCTTTGGGATCTTCAAAGATCCAATCATATTCTCCTCCAAAAAGAGCAGCCCTCTTAGGGACCCTTAAAGACAGTTATGGCTCGATTTGGGAATCTGCAAGCCCAAAACACCTCCTCAGTACAAAACCTCTCTCCGTAAGCCCCTGATATATTTGGAGTGAGCTCCCCCTCCCTGGTCACCTGCGGGATGTGGGGAAGGCAATGCTCTGGGGGCCATGGCAGACAGAGCGGCCAGGGAGACCCGTTCTTCTCCTCTTCTTGCTCCAGTTCCTGCTCCTCAATTTCCTGCTCCTCCTCTTTGTCCTCTCTCCCTCCTCTTCCTTCCACTCATCCTCGTCCTCTTCCCCCGGCTCCTCCTCCATCCCTCCTCCCACTCCTCGTCCTTCCTAATTCCAGCTCCTTCTCCTCTTCTTTCCAGCCCTTCTCCTGCTCCTTTTTCATCCCTCCTCCTTCATCCCTTCTCCTCCTCCCCCCAGGCTCAGCGCCAACCCTTGCCCCCCGCTTCTCCCAAACCCGTCGCATCCCGTGGGAGGAGCCAGGATGGAGCTGGCGCAGGTCGGGCTGGGGTAGCGCTGGGCTCTCGGCCGCTCCCGCCTGCAACTGGCCTCTGCCGCAGCTGTCCCTGCCAGGACAGCGTGGGGGGGGCCCAGCCTGGACGTCCCCCAACCCCCCCTACCCAAATTCCCCTCCTGGGATGGCGATGGGGGTGAGAGGGGGTGCAGGTGGGGTCCAGATGGGGAGCACTGGGTGCTGTAGATCTGTCTGGCAACTGGGGAGTCATCAGCGCCGCACGCTCTGCTTGGCTGAGTGCTGATTTCAGGGTGCAGGCACTGTATCCCGGGGATGGGGGAGTCCTTTTTCTAGGGAGCTGTGAGGAGTGTACTGGTTTGGACGCAAACCGGTGAGAGACTCCAAGTCAGAAATACAATTTAATAGGAAAAATAAAATAAATTCAATAGTACAAAAAAAACCACTGACAGAGTCAGAATACAACCTGACACCCTGTCAGTCAGGATGTTGGTAGCTGTCCGATTAAACGGTGGCTGCAGTCCTCCTGGAGTGATGGTATTGTTGAAGCAGTGATCCTGTAGAAGGGTCTGGTCTTCCTCAGAAGGTCCAATGGTGGCTATGTAGCTGTTGTCCTCTGGGAATCCAGTGGGAAAGGCTGTCTGTGGTGTTCCAAACCTCCGATTATATGCAGATGGGAACCGCTCAGTTCCTCCTCCTGGGCGGAGCATCTCACAAGGGGATGGTGAGTCACGAGGCAAGGCATTGATGGGCCCATTAACAGGAGATAGTCTGTAGGAGTTATCTATGAGTCATGCTGCAGGGTCCTTGATTGCCCATTAAACAGAGATAGCTCCTGGAGGGAGTTATCAAGGGTGAGTCATGGTAGCAGATAACGAACACTGTCCCAGCTGCTTTAACAGCTTATGGAGATGGTGATAGGATACATACTTTTGGGCACATCTTACACTGTAACCTAGGACAGGTGCTGGGGCTGGGGGTACAGGAGGGCTGTGAGTCTACCTGGCCGCATTAATCTGTGGTGTTTGCACTAAGCACTGGATGGTACCCACAGCAATCACTACTGTGATAAAGTTAGATATTTTTTCTGACATCTTCCCCCAGTGCTGCACAGACTCTTTTTTAAAGAAATACAACTTGTTCAGTAACAAATCCCCTCTTTAAGATTTTAATACCATTTCTTTAAAGCCTCACACCCAGTTATTATATAGATCCATGGTGAACAGATGATTCAGATCATATGTGCAAACATCACAATGAGCAGAAAGAGTTGTTTTAACCATCCTAAGTTGCAGATCCGCAAAACCAGCCAAGAGAAATCCAGTCCTTCTCTCTCTGGAGCACTTCTGGCTGATTTCTTTAGTTGTTGTTCCTTTTCTCCTATTAGATGGGAGTTATCAGAAAGATTGAAGTGGTGCCTGTTATCAAAAGAGAAAAACCCTCGCAACAGTGTTAAAATAGTAAAATAAAATGCAGACCTGGTGTCCCGGTGGTCATGGACACACACGGTATTGGCTCTCTATAATTGTTATAAGGGTAATTAATTAGGATATCTAACAGGTACGTCCAATAGGAGATTCTGTTGCCCCAGTACCCCCCCTCTGGGTCAGCCCCTTGGAGTTGGTCCAAGGGCTTCTTTGCCCCACTTTTGTTATGTCTGCTTGTAGGTCCTCTACTTGAAAATGTCATTCATGAAATTAGAAAGTTGGCCTTTGCATGTCGAGTTGCCCTTTGATTAAGTTAAGAGTTGTTGGGATTGTTAATGAAGTTAATTGTTGAATACATTTTAATTAAGAAGTTGTTTTACTGTTCCCAGTTGTTCCCCCATTACCCAGTTAACGTTCACAAGTTCTCTTTATGTTCTAATGTTTGATAATACTTTTACAAGTTATGCCCAAGTTAGATCTCTTGCAGAAAAAGCAGACCCTCACAAGTGGCCCAAGGACTATTTTTAGAAACCGACCGTTCCCCTGTCACTGAGCTCCATGGCAACATGGAATATTAATGAGGACTTTTCCCGCCACTGAGGCTAATGATGTCACTCCAGGACTGTTCCCCTAGCAGCAACGAGCCATTGGTGAAAGGACATTGCCTCATTCCGGGACTCCACCAATCAACCCGTGCCTTGTGGGCTGGACAGTGGGAGGTCATGGGAGGGGCCAAGGGAGTATAAAATCCCCTGTCGGCCATCAGGAGCTTTGCTTTTTGCCTCAACTAGCTGCTGGCAAAGCCTGGTGCTGTGGTCTATAGGCCTGCCTCTCTATTTAGGGACTTCATAAAGAGACTTTGCTTTGGAACAGCTAAAGCAACCCCAGCACCGCAGACCTCTGCTTTGGGCTGATAGCCTGACTGGCTTTAAGGGTCTTTATTGCTGTGATCCCAGTTTTGGCTGTTCAATTTAGGAATTGGGCTTTGCTATTTTTCCAAATTATTTTTCTTTTAATAAATTACTTTTCTTTTAATCAAAACCAAGAGTTGCCTTCATTCCTGACAAAAATAAGACTAAACAGTATTTCAGGAATGTGTTAGAAGGTTGGTTTATTACTCTAAAATCTAAGAGGAAGGGTGGGAAAAATACCATAACCTGTATAAACACGTATTGATGGTCTACAAAGCTACAAATAGATGAAAAATACATAAAAAGCAAAAATCTTTATGCATCAGTAACACCACATCCCTTTAAATTCTCCACATCCATGATTATGTCTCAATTGCAGGTGCTCTATTGCTGCTCCATTTTCAAGGGCAGCTTCTCTGACTTGTGTTATTTCTGTACTCAGGGCTGTTCAGGCTTGGGAAGTGTAATTTATTCCTTTAACTACAGCACACATGATTCTCTTTATGGTGCAATGGTTCACAGCTGCCCTGACTCCAGGTGTGCCAAAGGCAGCAGCAATCATTTCAGTCTCACTGCATCGAGTAACCTGAGAATCACGATCCCCTGGCAACTGAGGAGCTGAGCGCTTCTCTCTTTTATGCTCTAAATCCTCTTTGCCAAACAGCTGGGGACTTGATCTGCCCATGGCGCAGGGCCCTCCAGAAATATTGTCCAGAACATAGAAGTAGTCCAGTCGGCCACAAAGCAAAACCCGTCTATTGTGGGTTTAGGCTTCTCAGGGAATTTTTCCCATTGTCATTGCAAAAGACGCTGTGGAGTGGGTTTTTTCTGCTTGTTGGAGCAGGACTCCTAGGGATGAATGGAGAGGCGAATAAAGGGTTTAGCAGTTTTGGCTTAGTGGTTCTCTTCCTCTCTGGGACCGGGGGCTGCCTGAGGCTTCCACGTGATGCTGCCTGTAGCTGAGCCGGCTTGCCCGGGACTTCTGCAGTGCAGCTCAGCACTGCGGCCGAGCTCTGCCTGCCCTGGCCTGTGCCCACTGCTCGCCAGAGGCTCACAGCTGCCCTCCCCTGCACTGACTCAGCCCTCGGTGAGTGCCGGCACCGGCTGCGCTCGCCTGAGTCCACGGGGGCAGCCCCTCCCCCCCTCCCACCGGTACCACCCGCGGCGCCCCCTAAGGGCCGCTACTGGCCCCTGCAGCGCCCCCTGCCGGCCGCGATCAGCCCCTGCAGCGCCCCCTGCCGGTCTTGGTCGTAACTACACCAAAGGAGAAACCGCGCTCGGCGGGTGGGAAACTCCTGTTATTGAGCTGTTGTTTGTTCTGTTCTGTTACACACGTATTTTATAGTAAAGAACTGCTTCTCCTTTTCCTACATGTTTGCCTGAAAGCTCTGTACTATCAAAGCTATAATAATTTGGAGGGACAGTTTTCTTTCATTCCAGGAAGGTTTCCACCTTTCTTGACAGACAATTTGTCTTTCAAACCAAGACACCTGCTCTTGTAAGAAGTCCCTCTCCAGTGTCACAAACCAACTCTGACACATAAACAACAGACAGGCATCGCCACAGCCCTGAATTATTAAAATATGGATATTGATCTAGTATCGATATCCATCTGAAACAGACAAAAACTCTCTAGCCAAAAAGTTAGAGAGGGTATATGATATTTAATTTGGCCAAATGGCAATGTGAAGGAGGTTCCAATCACATCAGCAATTGTTAAGACAATAGAAAACAATATTTATCTACAAAAGTTATGAATATTCAAAATACAAATACATATTGATAATATAAACACCTCCCATTCCCCGCTTCGTATGGTAATTAGCCAAAAAGTCATTAAGCATGCGTAGTAGTTCTCTTGAAATGGGTCGGTGGTCTTTTAATTGAGGGTGAGGTCTCACTTGATGAAGTAAAACTTGTCTTCCTCTCTTTGAACTTTTCGCCTTGCTGGGTTTTGACAATACAAATTGTCCCCTGGGGAACTCTCAGTTCCCCTCCCTTCTACCTTTAAATGCATTGCAGATGCGACGATTTGTACTTGTCTAGTTTTTCCTTAGTCTTAGTTGCTTAATGTTACTTGCTTTCTATCATACGCACGGCTGATCAAACATTAAATAATAGACAATAATCTCATAAATCTTAAAATCTTATCTAAACTCTAACCATCTGGCTTCCCTAGCTAATTATTAATTTCCTTCATTAACTCCAACTAAATTTGTCTTAGTTAACGCTATTAAAACCATCATTTAACTAAAATCCTTAATATTTAAATATTTTTACCTAAAATTTAAAGCCCTATGTCTCAGCCCCCCCGAACTCCTTTGAGTTCTTTCCTAAACAGGAACAGAATCCTTTACTGGAACTGCTCAGTGTTGCTGGGCTCAAAAGTGCCGGGGCAGGGGCTGTTGGGTACACTCCTGAGCAGGCTCTGGGGTGCTGGTTCTCCTCCCTGGGCTGAGCCTGTTCTGCAGCTGCCCTGTGCCAGCAGCTCCCAGTGTTGGCCCCCGCCTGTCACGACTGCAGCACTGTCGGGAGTTCGGGCTTTGTCTCAACGGATGGGGCTGAGGGGGAAGTGAGGGGGGGTTAGGTAAGTGAGGAAACAATAAACGGAAGGACTGGTGTGGATCAGTTCCTCCCTGCGGAGCCCCGCTCTGTCCCTGCCCGGCCGCAGCCCGGCTGCCCGGCCCCCGGGGGCGGCTGTGCCGGGGCCCTTCAGCCCCGGGCCCGGCATCAGGGAGTTCCCAGCCCCTCGCTGGCTCCCGAGGCTCAAGGTCGGCCCTGCCCCAGCCCGGGCGCCGGGGCCGTGCGGAGGAGCAGGGACGGGGCAGGGCTGGGCCGGCATCGCCTCCTGAGCCCGGGTGTCCCGCGGGGCCGGGCCCGGCTCTGGCCTCTCCTCCTGAGCCCTGAGATCGGCCCCGANTTCGGCAGGAGGATTTGATGCCTTGGGTGCCAGATGTGGCTGGTACCAAGCAGGGAGATGCTCTGCATTTGTGTGTCTTTTTAGATCGATCTGGCATTTTATTGATTGATTCATGACACTTTCTGGATCTTAAAGACTATCACTGAGTCTCATCTTTCAGATACAAGGATCCTGATCTTTTATTTTCACTGTTTTTGGGCAGTGAAGAAGTTTTTTCCCTTGCAGTAGCTCGTGCTGCAGCTCCTTGTCCTTTCCCCTGTGGGGACCAGCCCTGTATCCTGGTTTTCCTTCCTCTGGAGACAAAGCCCCCACCCCGGTGGCCCCTCGGTGCCCCTCCCCGAGGCATCAGAGAAAGTTCCCCAGGGCTGTGGGGCCCTGCTGCCAGCTCACCCCGTGTCAGCCCAGCTCCAGCACCAGCTTGGGCTGCTGCTTCCCCCTCAGGGAGGGAGAGGAGTCCTTCCTCTGCTCCATCCAGCAAATCTGCTCCACCGTGGGCTCCTCTCTCCACAGCTCCACAGGGGCTTCCCACGGGGTCATGGCCTCCTTTGGGCATCCCCTGCTCTGCCGTGGGCTCCTCCCCGGGCTCCACGTGGGTCTCTGCTCCATCCCGGACTCATCCACAGGTCACAGTCCCTTCAACTAAAGTTCACACGCAGTTCCAGCCTGCTAAGTGCAGCAGCGATTCCCTGGCCTTCTGCCAGCCCGGGAACATCACCAGGGCTGTTACCCAACACTCCCAGGCATGCAGGGAGTTGATAAGAGCTAATCAGCATTCCCAGGCATGCAGGGAGGTGATAAGACATGAGCAGCTCACAGCAGGGAAGGCGACAAGCAGCCACTAAGGATCACCAGAGTCTGATACATGGCCAAGAGCCTCAGCCAGCAGCTGCAAATTCCATCAGCACATCCCAGTCCCATCTGTCGGCATCTCAAATGCACTCCCCCACCAGTGGGATCGAGGAGAGAATGGGAGCAGTAGAGGCTGGAAAAGGTGTAGGTCGAGATGAGGACTATTTAAGAGAAAGAGTAAAAGCCACACAGACAGGCAAAACAAAACCAGGAATTCATTCCCTGCTTCCCGTGGCCAGGCAGGTGCTCAGCACCTCCAGAAGAGCAGGGCCCCATCTGAAGGAATGGTGACTTGGGAAGACAAATGCCACCACTGCAAATGTCCCCCCTTCCTCCCTCTTCCCCCCACTTTCTATCCTGAGCATGATGCCATAAGGTCTGGAATATCCCTGGGGTCACGTGAGGTCACCTGTCCCAGCCGTGTCCCCTCCCCACCTCCCCAGCACCCCCAGCCCCTTCCTAGTGTGGCTGCACAGGGGCAGGAATGGCCTCGGCTGTGGCCAAGCTCAGCAAGAACAAAGCCCTGTCCGTGCTCTCAGCCCTGGGTTCAGCACAGCCCCAAACATGGTCCCAGAGCCACCCCTGTGTGGACAATGAACTCCAGCCCCGCCAGAGCCAGGGCACTGCCACACCGGGACATTGTCACACCGCAATTGAACAGCACCAGCAACTGGGGTTCTTGGCTTCAAACACAGGAAAACGGGAAGTTGATCCATTGGGAAGAGCTGTGGAAGGGCTGGGGTGTGTGGGAGCAGTGGGATGAGCTCTGCCAGCAGCTATTGGCTTTCCCAGGAAGAGGAAAGGGACTGGATGTGGCTCCATGGATTGTTCCGGTGGTGATTCCTGCTGGGATGAGAGTGGGTCATGGTGTCACCCTTCCCCTGTCCCCATCCTGCAGGATGGACCTGGCTGTGGAGCCCATGGAGAGCAGGAGCTGCTCAAGAATCCCACCTGATCCCGCTCCATCTGTCCCACACCAATCCTGCTTCATCCATCCCATCCAATTCCGTTCTGTAATCCTGCCCCAATCCCACTCCATCCATCCCAAATGATCCTGCTCTGGAATCCAGCCATGATTCCACTCCAAAATTTGCCCTGACACCACTGTGGAATCCTGCCGTGATCTGCAATCCCTCCCTGATCCCAATCCATCCATTCTGCCCTGATCCCCCTCTGGAATCTGACCCCGATCCTGCTCCGTACCTGTCGTCAATCTCTAGGATCGTGAGTCTGTTCCTGTAGAAAGAGAAGATCCATGAGATTCCAGCACGGATCACACACTGGGATTAACTGCAGGATCCATCCTGGGATCTGCACAGAGGGGATCCAGAGCTGGGTCCACTGCTGGTACTCACAGGATGCTGTGTTGTATCCATTCCTCTCCCTCTTGCCTATGGAAAAACAGTGGGATCAGCACCCGTGGTGGGGGATTCCCAGAGTGGTGCTGAGTGGATCCATGCCCCTTCCCAACCCCCATCCCACGTGTTACCGGGTTGGAGCTTCCAGACAATGAATCCAAATCCGATGAGAATAACAACGATGGCAGTGATGATGGACATAGCAACCACCAGGGTGAGATTCCTGCCAGATTCTGGCTCTGGGAAGCGTGGGAGAGTGAGGAGGGAGAGGGGAACCCCCATCCCGCTGCTCCACATTTCCCAGTTTCCCAGTTCCCACATTCCACATTCCCAGCCTCACCCCAAGTGGAGATTCTGAGCTCCAGCATTCCGGGATGCTCCACCTGGCACCGGTGCTCCTCCCACTCCTTGATCCGGCCATGCCTCGATCCTGGCCCAGGTGTTGGGAACAATCCCACCCCACTCTGTCTCTTGATCCCAGATTTCATTCCCCTTCATCCAGCTAATCCCGATGGTGCTGGGGTGGAATCCATACGCATGGCAGGACAGCGTCAGGATCTTGTGTTCTACTTTTCCAGACACATGAATGTCAGGGGCCTCTGGAATGGGCTAATGGTGAGAGACATCCATGGAATTCCATGAGAATGGGATGGGGGTGAGATCCACCTGTGGATGGCAGTGAGATCTATCCACAGATTTCGCACTGGAATGAGACAGCAGTGGGATTCATCCATGAAACTCCCATTGGAATGTGATGACTGAGATCCATAAGCAGAATTCCCATGCAATTCCCATATTCCTATATTCTCAAATTTTGCTCTCCCAAATCCTTCATTCCCAAATCCCATATTCCCGTGGGAATTCTGCTCTCTCCACCATTCCACTTCAGTACCTCCCAGCCGTATCCGACATATTTCTGGAGCCATTCCATGCAGGTATGCCCCAGGTAGTTTATTAATTATTCGGTGTTGATCTCATGAGTTTTCCAGTGAATCTTGGTGATCTGGGCAGTGCCGTTGGCCACCATGAATCTCCTGTATCCCAGCTCAAAGGAGATGAATTCCTGCTCGTTTTAGCCGTGTTGGTCAGATCCGGGGACATTCCGGCTGAACAGGAGGTCACAGCTGTAAACAGCCTGCAGTGTATGAAGACCTGGGGAGGGATTGGACCCGTGGAGACCCAGGGAATTGTGTCCCACCCGTACAGAGCCCCATTCCAGCCCTATGGAGCCAGAGAGTCCAATGGAGACCCACAAAGCCTCATCCCAGCCCCTTGGAGCTGCATGGATCCCCATTCCAGTCCCACAGATCCCATCCCTGTCTCGGCTCCCCTCACTCAGCCCTGCTCTGGTTGTACCGGTCCTGCAGCATCTCCAGGTCCCTGGTGGCCTCGGGCACTTCTTTTCCCAAGAATCAAAAGGCTCCCAAACAAGACATCTTGAATAATAAAAAAGGCCAAACCAACACAAAATTCAGGTTGTGCAAAGAGGCAGCTCCAGTTTCACTCCCCTCTGTCCAATGTGCTCATTTAGGATGGAAAAAACAGGTGGTGTTGCAAGAATCATGAAATTGTTGAGGCTGGAAAATGTTTCTAAAAGTCGTGGGGTTCAGCACTGCCAAGCCCACCCCTGACCATGTCCCCAAGTGCCACATCCCCAGAGCTGTTGAATTCCTCCCAGAGATGGGGACTCTCCACGTGCCCTGGGCAGCCTGGGAAGGGCTGGACAACTCTTTCTATGAAGGATTTTTCCCAATTTTCTCCCTCTCTTGGGAGAAGAGCCCGACTCCATCTGGTTCCAAGGCCCATCCCAGGTAATTTGAGTGAGAAGGTCCCTCCTGAGCCTCCTTTTCTCCAGGCTGAGCCCCCTCATCTGCTCCTCACAAGTTCTCCAGACCCTTCCCCAGCTCCATTCCCATCTCTGGACATGCTCCACACCCTCAATGTCTTTCTTGGAGTTTGAAGCCCACCACCTCACCCCAAAAAACCTGGGAGACTCTTTGGATATGGGGTTAGAGGTTAGTGCTTCAAAGGAAAAGGATGGAAAATGTTCCAAACAGCTCAAAAATCTGTTTTTCGTTTAATTCCTTGATTTTAGGTGACTTCCATGAGACAGTAAGCTTCTCCATTTAGAAACCAGGGTGGGACTGGACTCATTGGGGCAGGAAAGGTACAAAACAATCCAAAATTATATTAATTAAAGGTATAAAGATGTGAGTCACTGTTGTTGATGGTGCATTGGGAAGATTTGCTCCTCTTGGTCCACAGACAGGCTGAGAACCCCTTCCAAGGACCTATGGAATCATCCAAAACTTGGGAATTTATCCCCATTTAGGAGAAAGGGGCCTCATTAAGGTAATTCTTGAATTCTGCAGCAAGGATCAGCCAACCCAGGGCCCCATTTCTGCAACTCCTCTGGTCTGACCCCCCCATTTCCATCCCCTCCTGAGACAAATGTCACCCAAAGCTCTTTTTCCATCTCATAAATGGCTTTGAGGCCCTGTTGAGTTATAACAGATGCCCTGTCCTTTCTGAGAGTGGGGGCAGCTGCTGTGGTCAGCAGTGTGAAAGCACAGTGGGGGTGGTAGATGAGCATCCTGTGGCAGCTGCCTTGGGTGGCCCCAGAACTGCTGCAGCCAAAGGGATGCTGATCCCGAAAAAAAGGCTCCTCAGCTTGGGAATGTGCTCCTTCAATGGCCAACTCTTCCCTCCCTGGAGCCCAAGCCCACCCAAGCCCACCTGAGCCAGGGTGACGGGAACATTCCCACTCCTTCCACCTTCCTCTTTTTCAGGGAGGCAGAGAGGAGACACAGCCCCAAGAGTGCAAAGCAAAGGGGGAACATGGAGTTAGGAAGAAACTGAAAAGGACTCGAGAGGAGGGAGAGAAGAGCACCCCTCTGGGGGTGGGCAGGAGCCTCAAAAATAGTTTCTCCCCAGGTTGGGGAGAACAAAACAAACCAAACGGAGGTGGGACCCCCCAGCAGCGCCTCTCTGCCATCCCAGCTGAAGCCCTTGCTGGCTGCTCGAGGCTGGATGGCCAGACTGGGAGCACTGGGAAGGGACCCTGGCTCAGGGTGCAGCCCCCAGGGCAGCCTCACGGCCCCCACGGCAGCTCCAAGGCTCCCTCCCAGCCAGGAGGGAACACGGGAGGGGGAGCAGGGCAAGGGACGGGGCTGCCGGTGCCAAGGTGTCCTGGTCTGAAGGACAGGTGTCTGCCAAGGAAGGAGGGAACCTCCCTTGGAGTGGAAAATATGATCCCCTTTCCACCAAATTATTATAACCTTGAAATTACGAGGCTTTCAGGCAAAGGTATGGGAAAAGGAATAACAGCTCTTTACTAGTATGTATAACAAGTCAAACAGACAACAGTGGCAGCAACAACAAACAAAAGAAAAAAATCCCAGAAAACGGTCTCTTTCCGCTCTTTAAGCACGTCCCCCTTCGGTGCAGTTCCAGTCACAGCCGGCAGGGGCGCTGGTGGCTCAGGCCAGGCAGGGTGGGTGCGATGAATCCCCCGCAGCTGCAGGGGGCGCTGTGGCACAAGCTTGGGGAGCAC
>VZRV01005449.1:0-29628 GCA_013398115.1 Falcunculus frontatus
TACGTGTTTTGCTAAAATAAAACACAAATTCTCTGTCCCACCCCCTGGCTTTAACCCGTGCCCTCCCGCAGCCTGGGGGCTGGTGGCTGAAACAGTGACAGGTGCCTGAGGGGTGCTGCTCCTCAGGGACGCACGGGGGATGTCCCCCGGTGTCCTGCCAGTATCTGCCCTCCTGCCTGCAAGCGTGCCAGCTAGAGAGCCCCTGTGGGGGATTCAATTAGCAAAGACATCAGATGGGGGAATTTCACTGTTTACCAGCTAAGAGGAATGAAGGGAGGTGAGCCTTGTGTCCGCCCAAAAGGTGAGGGGCCACCACCACCCCTCTTGGCTCAGGAGGTCTTTAAATCCCATTTACATTACGGTTAGGAAAGCTATATGCATGTCTACCAGTGATTCACTGCACTTCCCTTTCACATTTTGCTGCTTGCCTCATATTCATCTTCATCCAGCCATGGGGCCAGCTGAGATCTCCCCCAGCTGCCCACCAGATCCAGGTAAGGGTTAAACAGGACATGGCCATCAGCATCTCTGACAAACCAGGTACACCTCTGCCTGCTTCCAGCTGGGCACGTGCCCTTTGGCACCACGGAACAGACAACCCGCCAGACCACAGCTCCTCCAACAAAAAACCCAACCCTAGGGCTGGTTATAGATTAATCCTGCTCTCACAGGAGCTGCTAATCTGCATGGTGCTTGGGAAATGTCTTTTTGTCCAAGGGAAAGGGAGATGGAGGGTGCCGGGCCTGGGGAGGAGGGCACGGGGAAGGGCAGCCTCTGCCTCTGCATGATGCAAGACCTGCTGCTCCAACTGTCAGCATCCCCCCAGCATGTTTGCTTGGAGTAGAAACAGAGATTTATTTTAATGACTCATTAAAGCCTAATTGCATTCAGGCAGCAGTACAGAGAGAGGAGCCTCCCACGTGCACCAGTACTACAGTCGGGAGGGCTCTCGGAGCCTCCCCGAAAGCGCAAGGCAGACAGACTGTCTCTTTTTGGTGGGGCCAGACATCAGGGCCAGCTGCTGGCTCTGGAAGTGCAGCTTCGTGCTTGGGATCCAAAAAAACAACCCAGAAAAGTCTCTGATCTCCTCTTCATTTGCCTCTGTCTGCCTGATGTGGCAGCTGCCACCAGCTGCTCATCCCTGAGCTCCAGGGAGGAGATGTGACTTGCCCAGAGCTTGGATGCCCAACTCCAGGGCCTCTGGGCGACTCTTTCCTAGCATTGGGGACACACGTGTTTGTAATTTCCCTGCGGGCTTTTAAGGCCCCCATGGCAGGAGCAGGGTGGGATTTGCACGGGAGCAACCGCAGGTCACCCAGGCAGAGAGCTGGACATGGCACAGGGATGAGCCTCCCTCCCCTCCCAAAGGCACCACAAAGTGGCTGTGCTAAAAATCAGCCAGCGTGGAGGGGAACCAGCCCAAACCCCACCACTGGTGAGCCAGGGAAGCCCTTGGTACCGACACCACCCACGAGGAGCCCATGTGCCTCATCCTTCCCAGTGGGATGCAGACCCAGTGACAGCCACGTCACCCATGGGAACAGGAGCTTACAGCCCCTCTGACCTCCAGAGATCCCCATCCTCAGGACACACACTGGGAAGCCCCTTCTCACCCACACAGCCAGAGTGAATCCACTGATACGGACCTGAAGTTCTCTCCTCCTGGAAAGGTGCCCCATGCAGGGATGGGAAAGCCACGGGGCCCCTTTCCTGCTCTGCAGTTCAGATACCCACCGTACCCACAGCGATGCCGATGGTGTGCTGTGGGAGGACAGCCCATCTGGAGACAGACACCCCATGGGATAGACTGCATCACCCACCCACAGCTCTGCTGTCCAAGCCACCAGTAATCCACCTCTCAGAGACAGCACATCCATCGGGATCCTGGACCACAGCCCCAGGGCTGCACACACCAGGGAAAGCTGGAGCCACACATTGCTCTGGGGTCAAACACAGGGCACAGCACCCGACCCAAACCACACTGTTTGTGGTAAATCCAAACGGAGTCATTCCAGGATCAGGTCCAGGAATGACTTTTCCATAAAGCCATGGGCAAAGCTCACCTGCAGTTGTTTTACAGGACTACTCACACTCCTTTCACCCACTGCACCCCAGCCGGAGCGAGGAGGTGCAGTGCAACTGGGCACGGATGGGCCGGCTCTGCAGAGCTCAACTCTTTGCTGGATTTCAGACCAGCTATTTTTTCCTCGCTGATTTATCACACAGCAGGGCTACAGACTCATCCATCACTCAGGATGCTCCACCTCACACAGCCTGAACCGGCAGGAGCGGGGCTGGCCGGGGTGGTCACGCACACACCACCACACGCGCCCAGCGAGAAGGAAAACCCAACGTGAAGTCTCTGAATGTCTCCTGCAAATGAAGTGTGAAACTCGCTTTCAAGAGAACAAGGGTAACGGAGCCACAATAAATATTTCATCCTGGTGGGAAAGCAGCGACAGGGAAGGTTAGGAGGGCAGAGACGCCAGCAGGGATGGGGGGCAGCAGGGATGGAGGATGGAGGGGGAGAAGGTGGAGGCAGCCAGGGCAGGGAACAAAGGGAACACCATGGCCTGACCTTATTTCTGTTTGCCACTTGCCCCGGGGGCTATCGGATTTGAGGCGTGACCACAGAGCAGCTCCCAGAAAAAGGAGCATATCTTGTGTTCCTGTTCATGCCCATGGCTAAGGTGGGTGATCCTGCACCAGTGGGGAGCAGAGCTCCTCTCAGTGCTCCATCCTAACTCTTCCCAGCAGACACGCACAGCTGCCCAGCTCTCCTGTTGCTCCAGGCACCCAAAATGCTCCATGCAAAATGGCTGGAGGATACTCTGCATTTCTCCAGAGAGGAGGCTTTGCCAAGTGGAAAATCCTTCACACCTGATTTCCACCCTGCAAAGGGTCTTTTGGGCTGGAGCAGTGCAGGGCTGGGCTGCCTCTCCTAAGCAGGTCTCTGGAGCTGGCTGTCCTTAGGCCTGTGGCCAGGCTGAAATCCAGCACTTTGGAAAGAGATGGACAAGGATTTCACATCCCAGCGGAGATGGTGCCGGAATAGGATCAGACTTACTGATCCCATGTTCACCATCACATCGAGAACAGCAGCCTAGTGATGATCTCCCCTCTTGGCTTCTCAACAGGTGAAAAAATCCTTCCTAGGAAAAGTCTTTTCTCCCAATCCCTGGCAAAGCCCAGGTTAGAACCCTTTAGATCCTGCAGGAACAATGCTGAATGCCAACCAGCAGCCCCAGTACACATGGCATCCTTCAAACAGCACCACAGGGAATTCTGAGGCTTAGGCAAGCAAGGGGCAAAGCTGTGAAAGGGGAAAAAACCAGCCCCAGAAACACAAGCCTCGGTCGGGGTGGAATATTCCACCACCCCTTAGAAAATCTCTCTGCTGGAGAGACAATCAATAGTACACAAATGAAATACAGCTAAAAACACTAAATGTTTCCACATGCCCTTTTGGAGGGAATAAAATCCTCCAGGATAACCTTAAGAGAAAACAAAAGCCAGGCAAATAGCTCAAGCACAGGTCTCCTTTAATTACTGCAGCCCAGTGAGAGATAAAACAGAGATCCTTTGGAATAAACAAAAGGATTTGATTTCCTCCACTTCAGCAAAGGCAACCACCATTTCTGTAGAGAGGTTTGGTGGTGAGGTTGGGGATTTGATGGGCTGGCATGTCCTTGATGAATGGCGAAGCTTTGGGCCCCCGGAGAGGGAGCAGGAGGCTAAGCCCCAGGCTTGGGACTTCCAAAACTTCAAGTGGCTGCAAAGAAGTAGGTTTAGAGAAAGGAAAACTCCGTCCTACCCACCCGAGCTGCCATCGGAGTTCACGGGGACCAAACAAACCCAGCGCAGCGCAAAGTCGGACCACACAACCCTGAGAAAACGAGCCAGGATCTTGTAGGGCACCACAACCCCGGAGCTTCGCCCAGACGAAGCCGTGGCGCAGGGACTCGGCGCAGCCCCGGGATGCAGGGAGCAGGACGATGCAGGGAGCAGGGCGATGCCGGGAGCAGGGCGATGCAGGGAGCAGGGCGATGCTAGGAGCAGGACGATGCAGGGAGCAGGGCGATGCAGGGAGCAGGGCGATGCTGGGAGCAGGGCGATGCTGGGAGCATCCCACCCGAGCATCCCAGCCGGTTGTGCTCGGCGCCCCCCACCGCCCGGGCTTCCCCCTTCCCGTCGCAGCCCCAATCCCTGCCAGAGCCTTTCCCTGGCTTCGACGCCCTTGGAGAGCCGCGGAGCAGGGCAGGCGGGGGGCGAGATGCCCGAGCCGTACCTGGGCGCCCGGGCCGGGCAGGAGCGGGCGGCGGCGGGTCCAGAGCGCGGCGGCGGCGGCTGGGGCGGGGACGGGCTGGGACCGCGGGGGACGGCCGGAGGAAGAGGAGGAGGGCAAGAGCAGTAACAGCGGGAATAATAAATAATAGGAAGAGGAATAATCACCGGAGCGATGGAGCGGGAGCGCCCAGGCGGGTCCGGCCGCGGGGGAGGAGTTTGCCGGGGCCGGAGCTGCCGCCCCCAGCACCGCCCCCGGCCCCGGCCCCACAGCAGGGGAAAGAGGGGCGACACCTCCTGAACACGCACCAAGCCTAATCCTCTCCTGCGGAGCACACACTGGCAGCACCCCTGAACTCTTGGGTACCTTCAGGCTACCCCCAAAGCCGAGCCCTGCAGCACCCCAGGCACTGCCAGACCTGCAACATCCCCATGCCCAGGTCCTGCAGCACCCCAGGCACCCCAAAGCCACTCTTGCAGTCCCCTGAGCACCCCCATCCCTAACAGTGTCTCCTGATGTCACCACTGCCTCAGCACCATGCTGGGTGTCTAGAGGCTCCAGCTTGATCCATTCACCGTGTCCCAGCTACTCATACTCCTCTGCCTCTGCAAACAGCCAGGAGAAAAACCCACCCCACACCACTGCCACAGGATGAGCCAGGGCCAGGGGTGGGGATGCCAAGCCTATCCACCATTTTCCAGACAGAATGACCCCCCCTTCCCATGACTCCCTGTAAAACACATCTCTCTTAGCAGACACTGGCTTCCCAGCGTGAGGCCGGAGGCGCTGCCAGCTTTGCTGCAAGCTCGGCCCATTGCTGTGTGCCCCAAGCCCACGCTGGCACTGGGAAGCCACACACACATAAAAGGTCTTGTCCCCAGTGAGAGTTTCCAGCTGCTGGGAAGCTTTCAAGCTCCAAACCATGAGTTTAAGGTGGAGAAGGTACAGCTCGCAGTTGGCAGCGCCTTTGGAAGTGGAGTGCTGCTCACTGCTGCGAGCTACGATAATGATAATTGAATCTCATGCCTTGCACTGCGAGCTGACCTCTGCGAGTGTGAGGATTACTGTGCCAGGAGAACATGTGTTTGCCTGTTTCTCTCTGATTTTGGTCTCACCAGGGCACAAAAGCCATGGCAAGGCAGTGCAGCTCAGTGGGATTAATGCAGAGCCTCTGCTACGGCGAGGCAGTCAAACCCTCCTGTGCTTCAGTTTCTAAGCACAAGACACCACTGATACTTTTCCTCCCTGCAGAGCAAGCTATAAAGCTGGGCAGAAAACACCACTCACCTTCTCCTCTGTCAGCCTGCCATCTGTCAGGGCATCCCGTTGGGCATGGATTGCTCTCCCTGTTCTTCCAGCCCAGCCCTTGCAGCTGCTCGCTGCCGGTGCCAGGAGCCCGACCCGCTGATTTCTCCCCGGGATCCAGCAGCAGAGCTGAGCCGGGAGGAAATAAACGCTCGTTTGGATGCAAACGGCTCTGCGCCTTTAGCAAAAGGGCAGGATGAATTATGAAATCCAAAGGCGAGATAAGTGGATCCTGTCACAGCACTTACCCTCTGTACCGCAGGATCCAAGCACCTGCAGGCTGTGGGATGAAGGAAGAGCTGCTGTGGGATGAAGGAAGGGCTGCTGTGGGATGAAGGAAGGGCTGCGTGGTACACACGGACACCTGCACACAGCCCGGCCAGGGACAGCCTCCCTATTCCCCTGCCAAAAGGAGAATCCACATCATCCACTCCAGCATGTCAGAGGGCTAGCAAGTACAGAGAGGCATGGAGCGAGAAAAGCAACCACGCGGAGTATTTCTGTGGAGGGTGGTAGAGATGCATTTTCCTGTTAGCTGGGCTTCAAAGTTGCTGGAGGGATGGGAATTAGAGACATCCAGGCGAGCACAGAGGAGGAGGAGGAGGAGGCCGGAAAAAGTGACAAAGTCACTTCCTGGGCTGCTCTGGGCAGGATGCAAGGAGGTGATGACAGTCCAGGATGCAGGGAGAGCCACTTCTCCCCTCAGCAACTGCTGCCAGGGCCATGGGAGGCATTATTACAGCTAATTCGGGAACTGACATTCTGCTGTTTCCACAGATGGACATGGAAAAGAGTTTCTTTGGGGTTAAGGAGTCACTAGGCTTACATAGAGCTGAGAGTGCCCAGATCCAGACGCTGCTCCTCCATCACCCCCGTGGCTCCGGCCCAAAGCAGGCGGGCGCTGCAGGAGATCACAACAGAGCAAATGGGAAACAGCATCGCTCCAGCGAGCAGGTTATCAGCTTGCCTGATTCCAATGCTGGTCTCATTTTTTTCCCCCTCAAGCTGTCTTTCCCATTGTTTTCATTATTTTTTAAAGCAATGCATGGGTGACCAAACAGAACAGAGAAGGTGGGATTCCCCCTTGGTGGTGGCTGGGAAAAGCTCAGGAACAGGAGCGCCAGATGCTCCATAACAGGGAAGAAAATTAAAGCCGAAGTTTTTGTTTTCAGTCAATGTGGTTTTAAATAAAACACATGGTTTGGGAGACTCAGCTGGAATGTTCGGAGTGTTTGAGGTTAGCGCTACTGGAAAATCAAGCAGCAGTTTGATACAAAATACTTTTCAAGTTCTTATTGCAGTTTGTTCTGGGGCAAGAGCAACACAAAGCACCTGCAAAGCATCCTGTCTTGTTGGCATCTTGGGATCAGCTGCTGCCAGGGCACCACAAACAGCTCAGCATGCCCAGGCCCCAGGCACACAGGTACCCTGGCAATAGAGGGATCATGAGCCTGCCAGACTCTCCCCCTCTGCAGCCCTCAGACGCTGCAGTACCCACACGTACAACTGACTTTAAGGCTTGCAAGTGTTGCAGCTAATCCCACATCAGCACGGGAAGTTCTTGTGGGTTTTAGAAAATTCCATCTTTCCCGTGCTGGAAAGGATTTCACTGACTAGCTTTAAAACAAAACCATAAAATACTTCTGGTTCCTTCTGGTTTTTCCTCTGCTGTAAAAAAATCTAAGCCCCCAGACTTCTCCTTCCACAGTAATGCTTCACAACCTTATTCACCAGGATGAACATTCAGATAAATAACTCAGTGAGTCCTCATTTAGGTGCTTCCTCCACGATATCTGCACGTGCAAAGCCCACAAAATATCCAGGTGTGTGCATGGAGCCCCAGCCCTGCTGCGGAGCATGCCAGAGCCCCCCGGGTGCCCTTGACTGGGTACACTTCACCCCCTGCACTCCAGCACATCAATCATTTCCTTCCTGTTCAGGCCAGCATTTCTACCAGCCCAAAATGCTGATGCCAGAGGATGCTCGGGAGCTGAACCCACAGCTGCTGGCAGGAGAATTTATTCCATTCTGTGCTAGATCTTGCTTTTATTTTCATTTCAGCAGAGCCCAAGGCTGCTGTATCAATCAGAAAAAGCCTGACAGTGCCAAATTCCGTCCTCACCAGCATCCAGCCTGCTCCTCACAGGTTTCAAGCTCTCTAGTTGCCTTATGCACTCAACACTGGGGCTGCTGGGCTGAAAATGGGGGATTAACACATGGAAAGGTCCTTGGGAGTCGGCCAGAGCGTGTTTCTGTGTTTCTGGTTGGGGGATGAGTGTATGCACAGGTTACAGTGTCTCAGCAGGATCCTGTGATACCCTCAGCCCTCCCTGCACCTTCCTGCTTCTCATCCCCATCCCGGAGCATATGGCCACAGCCTCCCAAGCCTGCCTGCTCCCTGGGGAGAGCTCAGGGGAGCTAATGCACAGCTTCCCCCTGCCCAGCACATTTCCCATGCCAGATGTGCATTCGTTAGCCATTGTACACCTCGGTGGGGTCGCTTTTGCCTGCACAAACGCTGAAAAACGGGCTCAGCCTCACAAGGAACACCCAGCAGGAGCTGCCCAGCAGCCCCAACATCTCCATTATCTGAGGGATGCACCCATCCTGCAGCCCAGGGATCGCACGTACCCATGCACCAGTGTCACAGGAAGGTCTCTGTGCAGCTGCAGTCCCCCTAGATCTGATGTGTTTAGGGGATTGCAGAGACCCTCTGTCCCACTGGGTTGGGGGAGAGATGTGCCGTAGCACCTGCACACGCACTGAATGGGGCAGATGGTTGTTTTCCCCCAGGCGCTGCTCAAGGGAGGGTGCATTCCCCAAAAGAGAATCTTTCTCCATCACTACGACTCTCCAGGAACTCCAGCCCGGGTGTCGAGGGCCAGGGCTGTCCACGCTGCACAGGGGACACACAGGGACGTGCAGGGCTGCCCCTCCGTCTGCACCCCATTACCTTGGGTAATGTCGTTAGCCAGAGTTATGCTTTCTCCTTCCCAAAGATAAATATCATTAAACTCAGGCTTGAGTATTTTACATCCAGAGCTGCAGTGATGTTCCCCCGGGGTGAGGGTTTACCGCTTTGGGCTGTGATTAGGCAGCAGGGTGGTATTAACCCCTCGCACTCCCGGAGCATCAGCCTGGGAGCAAGAGCTGCTTCCGTCCTTCAGCTGGCTCAGTCTCCCCATTCCAGGGGCACGGGAAGAAGCTCAAGAGTCCAGGGGGCTCAAGGCACAGGATTTAAAGCTGCGGAGGGAAAATCTGGGTAGCCCATGGGGTGCTTTATCTGTGTGCTCCTAGACCCTGCCAGGAGCTGGGGATGCACTTTACCTCACCTCAAGATAGTTCAGATGTGAGGAAAATATCTCATATTCCATTTTGGACTGTTCAGTCAAAATCTGGGATGCTTGCCCTGAGCTGAGTAAACACATCCCTCCAGGTTCATCTTCCCCAGGAGACACAGAGTGAGCCACACAAAGGGAACAGGCTCCCCCACATGGGGTTTGGGCAAGTTTGGGATAAAAAAAGGGGAAGGGACAACACCACCAGCTGTATCCAGTGGGACAGCTACGAATGGCGGTGCCCGTAGAAAATGGAGAAATTAAAAAACCTGTTGATTTTCACCCTCCTTGTCCAGCATGTGTGAGGAGGCAGGCTTTTTCCCAGCCAACACAGGGATCCCACGAGGAAAGTGCTGACACCCTTTCCATCACTAGTGGATACAGCTCTGGCATGAGACACATCTTTCCTTTTGCCCACCCAGAGACGTGAAGCCTAAGTATTTGATGGATCTGAATCACTTTTCCTGGCTCCAGGAAGGAAATGCCCCACCTTGTGAGCAACCTGGAGCTCTCCAGCAAGGAGGTTTTACCCTGCTCCAGCGCTCCTGGAAGAGCCCCTGGTTAGGGTGCTGCTGGTTGGCTGTCATGAGAGCCAGGGATTTCCTTGGTGCATCGATCACTGAGGGGTCTCTGTGCCTGCCAAGCCACAGCCCTGCTTGTCTTGGCAGAGGCCCAGCAATCACTTTGGGCACAGCCACAGCACTGGGTTGGTAGGGAAAACATGCCCAGTGGGATTTGTGGTTCGTGTGGCTCCAAGCAGGGCCAGCAGCAGGCACAGGGAAAAGCCCATCCCAGCCCCAGACGGGGAGTTTGGGTGGTGCTTAGGGGAGTGGGGAGGACAGACAGAGCAGAAAATTAACTCCTTCCAGCCAAGCATGACCTTAGCACACATACACCGACTGCCTCTCCAGGCTCACGGTAACGCAAAGCTCTGGGGTTTGGTTGGAGCATCCTCCCAGGGATCACCCACAGGCCACCCATGGGACAGGGCAGCACGGGACAAACCCCCAGGGAAGAAGTCAGGCTCATGTGCTGACAAGCTTCAGGAGCCAACAATGAGCAGCAAGGGGTGCAGTGGTGCTACCCAAACCCAAATCAGCACCCCTAAGCCCCAGTACAGGGCTGGGCTAAGACCTCCACTGGAAGGTTTTCTCCCCTCTTTCTTTAGGGAGCAGAACCCTCTCCAACCTTCCTGGCTGTGCAGGAGCCTTTCAAAGTCACCCTCTGGCCATAATCAAGACAGCAGTGCTTGCCCAAACCCTGGCACTGGCTGCTCCTGGCCGTGGGCAGAGAACCCCAGCTCTACTCTCTTTCGGCATAGATGAGAGGAAGATCAGGGAAGGTTGAGACATTATCCCAGTGACCACCCAGCCAGCCCCCAGGAGCCTGTAGGGCTCTGGCTCTCTGTATTCCCGCCTTCCCTGCCCATCCTCATGTTCTTGTCATGTCAGCTCCTTTCCAGGTAACCGCAAGCCCATGGGCAGACAGAGCTTCAAAACTCTGAACAAGCCCAGGAGAGCAACGATGAGCCAGGCTGGTCCTAGGGCAGCCTCCCTGCAGCAGCAGATGGGCCTGGAAATCCAGGGGGCTACTCATGGGGCATGGATGGCCAGGACAAGAACGAGCGACAGCAGCTTCCCCTCGCAGTGCCGAGCCGTGCAGCCCACTCCGTGCGGCCGGGCAGGGCGCTCAGCCCCGGTTCCTGGCCCATGAGCTTCCCTTCCCGCAGCCCAGCACTCCGGCCGCGCTGGCGGCCGCCGAGGACCGCATGCGGCAGCAGGGGCGGGATGCCCGGCTCCGCACGCAGCCCGGCCATGGCCCCACGTGTGCGGCGGAGCGGGGGGAGGCCGGCCCCGGGTCACCCGAATGCGGCTGGAGCAGCGCGTGGGCTGAGGCTGCGGCGCCGGAAGGTTTCCGAGCACCTTCAGTGCCCGGGGAGCGGCGCTTGCCGGGATCCCACCCCCTCTCCATCCTGCTCCCGAAGTGTCTAGACCACCAAAATGAGCTGGTCTCACACTTCTTGCAGCCCCTCGCAATGTCTGGAAGTGCTGGGGAGAGCAGTGGGGGCAGCCAGGGCCCCTAAAGCATCCCTGCCTCCCCGGCCCCTGCCCGCTCCAGCGTAGCCCAGACTTGTCCTCATTTCAGGCTGGGCAAACGGCGGCCCGGCCCCAGAGGTGGTGAGATGATGCCAAACCTCCTAATGGAGCTTGACAGCAGTGGGATTAAAAGCACAAGTGAGATCGCAACCCCTCTGCAATCAGCTTCTGCCCTAGAAGAGCTGAATCAGAACAGAAACCTCCTGGCAGCAGGGAGGGGACAAGGAGCCCACTCACAGGCAGGGCGAGGGCAGCAGGGGCCGGGGGGAGCCTTGTCCATCCCAAGCCCTCCTCACTTGCCCTGCCAACTCATAATAAGAAGGAGCCAATCTTCAGCTTCCTGCTGCAGCACCAGGGAAGGGTTTCACCAGCAGCAGTCCCAATTCCAGCTGGTCCTGAACTCTGGATGCAGAACAGCCCACACCATCTGCCCCCCTTCTTGCTGCCTGCAAGGTCAAGGCATTCCACAGCGTCCACAAGGAGCTCCGTCCTTTCTCCCTCTCCTTTGAATGCTGTACTTGGAGTGGTGCCACTGATGCTGGAAACAACACCAGCTAGGTCCAAGATGGAGAGAAGATGGGAGAACTCACTGGGATGCAAGGGGTGCTCAGGAGGACACCCACAGCCCCTGTTTCTGTGGAACAGGGTGCGCACAGATCCTTGCAGCCAGCACCAAGCCCCAGAGCACAGCCCTGGTTCAGCCAAAAGGCAGTGCCAATCCACTTCCCACCCGAGGGATGCTCCAGCAGTGCTGCTGCCCCACGTTTCCCTCACGTTCCTTCCTGCCAGCAGGAGTATGTTGGCATTTCCCCCAAATGGGCCTTTGCAGGGATGCAGTGGTGGCCAACTGGCACGAACCATCCCAGGGATGTCCCCCAAAAAGCCAGCAAGGCACAAGCACAATCCCCATCCCTTCTCATCTGAAACCCAGCAGCCAGAGGCTGCTCTCCTGCCTGGCAGTCATTTTCTCCCAGCAAAATGCAAGGCAAAACCAGGGCTTTTTACTGCAAGAAAAAGGGAACCACTCCAGGGACCGGTGGGAAGAGCTGATGGGTCTTAGCGCAGCGCTCAGGCTGAAAAGCTCCAGCTCCAGACCTTATTTTGCAGTGACCTGTACCAAAATTTGGCTTTTCCCTTTTTCTTGCCAAATGGAAAGAAAAAGAAAGCCTTCCAGGTCAGAGGAAAGAAAAGCATTTACTCATGGGTCAACTGAAACAATCTGATGCAGGGTTGAATGCACTTTTATCCTCTCCAAACAAGGAAAAGAGTCAATTTCCATTTTAAAAAAACCCCCATCTAAAAATAAAAAATGTTTTTAGGGTCAGAAGCACTCAATTTTGGTTTTCAAGTCCAAATGATTTACTCAACTGAGCCCCACACTGCAAAGCATGGCTTGACTCAAAAGTGCAGAGGGGTGGGGAGGGATGGGCTGATGCATCGATCTGGAAAATGTCCCCCTCACTGAGATGGCACAGCCACAGTGACCACTGCAGGGCCAGCCCAGTGACCACCCGTGTCCCCAGAGTGCAGCCTGGGAACCCCGAGCTCTGCTCCTGCCCGGCCGCAGTGCCGGGAGGGAGGGAGGTGTTTGGCCACCTCTGCAGCACGCTGCTCATCCAAAGTGCGCTGTCACTTTCCATCCTCCTCGCCAGCCAAATCCTTCCTGACGTCCCGTTTAAAACCCAAAGCACCCGATTACCGCTGCGGCCAGGCAGCCGGGAGAAACCCTTCCATAAACACACCTCCCAGAACAAAATCCCTGCCCAGAGCCCCGCTCCTCACCCTTCCCAGACCCACCCACGTGCCAGGGGCACGAGGGTCCTTCTCGAGGTGGTCCAGGTGTGGCTCTGCTCCTGCGTGCATGGCCCCAGGCACAGGGACGTTTCCAGCACCTGCTTCCCCCCAGCTCAGCAGGAACGAGCCACCTGCCCCAGCTCCATCCACCCGCCGGGGTTGACCCCAGACCCCCCACCTCCCCCAGTCCATTAGCAAATCCCTGCAGCACACACCTTCCTGGTGTTTTGCTTAACCCCGGCTTTTAGGGAGAGCTGCAGAGCTACAGAACCTCTCAATTTTTAATTTCCTCTAAACATTTGGGTCCTCTCCCCGGGGACTCCGAGTCGATCACCTCTGCTGGCAGCACGGCTGCCCCACAGCTGTGGGGAAGGGGGAAACCGGGGCAAAGGAGGAGAAGGCAGCTCCACCCCAAGCTCCTTTGGAGGAGCAGGACCCCTTTACATGCACACCCTGGGGTGAGGGGCATCCACACCGGGCTCCCCAGTGCCCCACGGAGATGCTCCACAAGGAGGGGGGGGGGGACTCCAGACCCCCCCGGGAAGGACATGACACCTGCAGGGACAGGGTTGCTGCAGAGCAGAGCACCCTTGTCCTTCCATCAGACAGCTCTGTGGGTCTGGGTTCCCCCAAAATTGACAAGAAGGTTTATCCCAACACCTGGCACAGCCACTTCTCCTTCCCCACCACCCAGCACTGGCACACAGCAATGCCCAAGAGCAAGGACATGAACACGGCATCACTTTCCAGTCCCTGAGGCATCTTTCTCTTTTTTCCACTGCCTTAGGCAACAAATGTACAAAGAGGGACCTGCTGGGCATGAGGAATGTGAGCTGAACTGCTCCGGGAAGGGAGATGCCATCACAGAGCTGGGAAGAGCAGCTCAGATCACCCTGGAGCAGGGGAGCAGCTCCAGGTGGGTTTTCTGTCCCTCAGGTGCTGGGGGGGTTCCATTTTCAGGGTTAAGGTTCCGTTCTTCACCTTTTATCTTGATTGAAAGTGCACGGAAAACTAATCAAGCACTTGCACACAACGTGTGAATGGCAAAGACTCAAAGAAAAAAGAAATCCTGATCAGTTAAGCATGAGGAAAGGTCCATGGGATTGCAGCAAGGCCCTGTAGCCCACCTTTGACAGGTACCCAGGGTGCAAAAAGGGTAATGTGCCCAGAATATGCTCCCTCCATCCCCAAACCGGCAGATGTGGGAGTTTCCAAGTCACAGGGATACTGTTTAATACTTGCTGCCTCCCTCCCACAAATATGCTGCCACCTTTCCGCACACATGTAAGCTCCCAGTATCCACATAGCACCTTCCAGACCCCATAGCATCTCCCCATTCCCAATTTCTTCAAACAGCAGTGGGATCCGTCCCCAAAACTCCCAGTCACATGCCCAGGCAGCCTGGGGACCTGCGGCACCCCAGGCAGGGAGGTGGACAGAGGCAGCTCCTGCTGGGCACGGAGACCTGCCCACTCAGCAGGACGTTCTTCAGCTCCTCACCTCCCTCTCCCTCCCACGCCCCCAGAGGAGTTTTAGGCTGCAGGGAGCTGAGCTGCTGAGCACTGGCCTCAGCTGCCATCTAGCAGTGACCCAGCAGCAGCAGGGACACGGTGACAGCTCTTCCAGGTTCAGGCCCCTGCTGCAGCCCAGGGAGGGGTAGAAGAGGACTTGGGGGTCTTCTCAGGACACCCCACCCTGGCCCCAGCTGTCATCTCCCTGAAACCAAAAGGGGGTTCTGCAGCAGAGGGTGAGCTGAGCAAGCTCAGCTCCATTGCAGCGATGAATGACAAAAATGTGCAGTGAGTGCCCCAACCCAAATGTGGCACAGAGGAGTCAGGAAACCTCTGAACCTCCCTGCAGGGTTGGACAGCCCCTGCTCCTCAGCATTCTCCTTCCATCTCCTTCATTAGCTTTCCCAGCAGCTGCTTTCTAACCAGCCACAGATTTTCGTTTTTTAGCTGTTTCACATCCCACACCACCCTTAAATGCTGAAATTAAAAGCAAAAATGAAAGAATCATACAATGGTTTGGGTTGGAAGAGAGCTTTAAAGATCAACTAGTCCAATCAACAAACATCTTATGCTGGGCTTTTACCCCTTCCAGGATTACTGCTAATATTATTGAGCTTTTCTTGGTGGTTTACAGTGAAAGATACCTCTGGCATGGTTGCAGGTGGGCACAGAGTGGCCCTTGAAGCTCCTGAAGATATGAGGAACACTTCAGGCACCAGAAAAGCAGCTGGATGCCAGCATTCCTAACCAGGGCACTTCTGTTTCCACAGCTTTTCTCTGCATTAACACACATTAGGATCACTTGCCACAGGCAAGGAGCCACATGAACATGGTCAAGCTTCAGGCTCTCACTGGATTCCTCACAGATTTTATTCTGCATCTCTGAGATTCCTGACACTTTGTATACATGACAAATCACAGCATCTTCTTCTTGGGGAAGGAGGTTTCTTTGGCTCTCCTCACAGCAAGGAGTGTGTAGAGCAGCCACTCAACCAAAATGACATCCCCACACGATGTCAAAACAGCTCATGAACTGAAGGAAGGAGGGGCAGGCAGCCAGCTTCCCTCTCCTAAACTTAAAGGATATATAACACAATGTGACACTTGGATGTTCTCCTGAACCATTATATTAAAGAGCAGTAACTCAGTACACCACCGGTACAACAAAACCAAACTATTTTCCTGAAAGTAAAACTAACATTTATCACACATGCTGGGCACACCTGAGACATCACACTCCAGGATTTTTCAAGGGATTAAACGTTTCTGAACAAAAAAAACCAACAGCATGGTCATACAGAGAGTCTGTGCTGCTCCAGACAGCCTTCCCTGGCAGCAGCTCCAGCTTCTCCCCTCTTATCACACCTTTCTTCTCAGGCTGGGGAGCCACTGGAAGTAGGCATGGGAAGTGGCCAATCATGCATCTGCCAACACTGCAGAGAGCACGGCAGGAGGGACACACAGGTCCTGAGGTGGCCCTTGGTCACAGCCCAGAGCACCACAGAGGCCAACAGCGAGACTCCCAGGAAGGTCTTGGTCTTCATGTTTTCTTCATCTGCATAAAGACACAGAAAAGAAAGATCAAATCTACACTGGCAAATCCAAGAGCTCCAGTTTAGACTGAAATCCCTTTTTCCTGGACCTCACCAGGCCATGGAAAGAAGACTTGCTACTGCACACCTATTTGATGAGTGTGACATGGTATAATGCAAGGACCTCTCTCAGTCTCCTCCTGCTGCTCCACCTCCACTTCCCCAGAGGTGGGAAATCAGATGTGAATTCAGCAGCTCGTGTCTAGGGAACTCTGGAGAGAGTGTTCCAAGGCACAAACAGACACTGCCTTTGGCAAGTCACTTAATCCACCTTGTACATCGAGCACCTCTTGTATGTGTGTTGTAAATTCTTCCATCATTTGGAAGATGGAAGACAAACACCCACACAGGGACCTCATAGGGTTTGCAAAATACTTAGTTCCTTATGGTTGAGAGACTGGGAGACTCGGTATGAAATGAACACTGGAGTGGAGAAACAAATACTTCTGTATGCAAGCAGCAGAAATTCTAGCAAAGAGAACAAAACCCAACAACGAGAGAACTAACCCTCAATTCATTTGTTCCCATTAAACAATTAGAAATCCATTTTGCTGTATGAAGGTCAACCCGATGCACTGCATCCAGCTATTTATTACTGTGGCATCTCCAGCCCACAGAAACACCAACATTTCCATCTGTTCCAGCAGCACCAGCCCTCAGATACATCCAAGATGGACTGCAAAACTCACAGAACACTAACAGCGTGCTCAGCTTTCTGTCGGTCAGTTCTGACCGACAAATCTGTTCACACTGTCAAGAGGGCTCAGCATGGACGGTACTGCCATGAGCACAGCACTGGGATGTGCAGCTTCATAAAGCTGGGCCTTGCTGGAAAAACCTTTCATCTCATCTGGGTCATCTCGCCTCATTTCTGCCGGCTGCCTGGAGTAAATAAAGGAGGTGTAAAGGTCTTCTGACTTGACTGAGACAGCAGGCATTGAGGACTCTCCAAGAGAACAAGGTGTCTGCAGATGCGTGTAAATAAACTGAGAGGGTCCAATTAGTGCACACTCAGCTCGTTAGCTGCCCTGGTCTTAATTATCTCTCAAAATTTACAAAGAAGTGGAAGGTCAGCAAATGGGTAATTAAAAAACCACAACAATAAGACTACACAACAACAATAATCCCTTAATTCCCTTGGCCAAAGGGCAGCTTTTCCTGCACAGCAAGCTGGAAAGAACCACAGATTATTACAAGGCACAAGGCACCCTCTCTTAGCAAAGAATTAACAGCTGTCTCATCTCTCAGCAGCCCCACGCAGAACCAGTGATGGCAATGACAGAGGGAATTTCTGCAAGGAGACAGGAGCTGAGTCAGAGGGGGCCCCTCTGCATTTTTGCTTAAGAATTCAAATTAAATTTACATTTCAGGGATGTTCACTCATGTCTCAGCTACAGACTAGAGCTGATGTTTGCATTTTTTAACTCAGTATGGAGGAGAAGACTAGCGAAATGACAGACAAGCGGCAATTCAACCACAGCTGTTCAAAAACTGAGTACTTGCTCTCGAGGCTGCTTGTGTTGTCAGGGCACAAGGGGACTATGGGGCACTCCTGCAGCAGCAAGGACAGCCACACGGCTGGGCAGCAGGAATTCAGTGCTGACAGGATGCCAAGACAGGCATCACTAGAGCCCAATTAGCCAACTACTCAGCTGGATACCAGCAGGCCACCGAAAACCTCTGCTTAAGATGCAGTAAAAAATATGAGCGTTAGGACAAGAACAAGGTTGCAGAGTGATTTTTATCTCTTCTTGCCACCCACGCCATTCTTACTGAGGGACAGGATGCATTTATATTCCTCTAGTCTTCAAATCACCAGCTATGTCTGACATTTATGGATCTTGCTTTAGTCAGCTAGGTAAGGAACTCTCCAGATTCCTGCATTTGAAACACAAACTCAGATTTGCAGTCTTCCCCACGTTACCTTCTTCCAAATACATACAGTAAGATGATGGTTTATGTCTTTCAGTTCACTTGATAAACTGACAGAGCAAGGACAGTAATATCCCAGAAACACAGCTTACACAGAGTTTCTCTAGCACAGAAACCTAAGTCAGCTAGACAAAAACCTAGAGAAAATGACTACTTTACAAGTTACTAGCATTACACTCACTTTTACTCTTATGTCAGAGCAATGTCAGGAACACAGCCCCAGAGCAGGCCCCTGCTGAACACTTCAACAGTTGACAGTTGCTTGAAAGGTGCTTTGGTCCCTGTAGTAAAATGTTTCATGAAAATACTACAATTTAAATAACAGAAAAGGGGAGACCATCACCTGTAGACAAGTGTTCCTGGTGTTTCTAATAGTACTACCCTAGACTGCACTCAAGACCTGAGGTTTACTCCCTCCTTTAACCTCTCTGTTCAGCAGCTAACCAAACTGTTAAATAGCCAAGGGCTTCTCTTTTAACATGCTCTGAAACCCAAGGTGTGAAGCACACACATACAGCTTTACATTCACCCTTAGAGTTATCTTTCTAATAAACCTGTAGTTGTACATAACCTTATCCCCAGCAACAACCAGGACTGCAAATCACTTCCTTTCCCGTCAGTTTAGGATGAGCAAGACCCTTTAATGAAAATATTCACCACTAGTACTTCTGGTCTTTTCCTGCATTTACAGGCTGCCCTGAGTTATTACACATCCTCTGCCAGACCCCAGGGATCTAAGAGGAAAACACACACTTCCTGGCTCCCAGGGGTGCAAAACCATGAAAGTGCCAAGCCAAACTCATCACAAGAATCTGGAACTGGGCTGAGTTCTCAGAGTCCGTTCTCAAACTGAAAAATTATGGTGCACATATGGGAGGTTAGAGAGACCACACAGACTCCATGAAGTCTGCAAAGGGATCAGAGGACAGGCAGCTAGAAAGGTATTTATGGTCCACGTAAATAATAATTTTCATATTACGTTTCTGCTTGTTTTTGATAAAAGCAGAAAACCAACTCCACAGAAAACTTGCACCGGACTAAAACAAGACACATCTGCTGAGCCCTGGAGCTGATTTCATGGAATGACAGCTGTGCCAGAGCCAAACTCTCACCTGGTCACAGCTCGACACCATCCAGCTTCGAGGTTGCTGTTTCACTTGTCTGCATCTCGAGATCCCTGCCGCAAGCGAAGCTCCGGCTCCACCACTTCAGCATTCCTCTGCTTTCCACTGGGCTGAACATACAAGGCTGAAGGATTCAGTTCCTCAAATTCCTAGAACAAATAAAAACCACACCATAGTATAGTAAAAAACCCCTACCTTGTAACTACCACAAAGAATAAAAAAGATTCAGCAAATCTCTAACAGGTTTTATGAAGGTGTACAACACCCAAAAGTTAGCTCCAAATTCTTGCAGAAATGGCCTTATTATGAAAAATCAACTCCTCTTTTGCCAGCAGCAAAATTTCTCAGCAATGGCCCTCTCCCCCAAAATTGGGCCTACACATGCAAAAATGCTATCAGAGGATCTAATCCTGCCAAAACATGCAATTCTGCATCTGCTGAATAAAACAACAGATAGAAACACTCCAGGCTGTAAAACGCAGCTTTCTGCTGAAATACAAAATCGTGGCAGTACCTTTCCATGGGTTTTTCTTATGAAACTGAGCTGAGACACACAAATAACGGCACAGGTAAGCCTAAAGCACAAATGCTCTGGCTTACAACTGGTGTGTCTATGCAAACACAACAGACAATCCACCATGGTGATGCCATCCAGCACTGTACATTTCACTGGCAAAATATGAGAGTTGTTAAACCAAGACCATTTCCACATCAACTTTTAACCCATTGCTAAAAGACAGGCTGAAAACAGTTTGTTCTACTAAACAGAACATCTCTGCTGCATCATCAGATTCCACCTTAACCAAAAAGCAAGCTCTCACCACACAGTTAGACACTCTGGGATGCAGTCACAAAATGATAAGCTACAGGAAAGCAGGGAATACCAGTTTTGCTCTTCACAAAACCACTTGATTCAAGGGAAGAATCTTCCCTTTACAGGCACCCAAACAGGGATCCTTCCCTTCCCCTTCCTTTCAGCAGCACATGCCTCCCTCCTGACCTGGGAAGGAATGTTCTCTCCACACACATGAGCATATCCCATATCCCTCAAGACAGAGTGGAAGTAGACATCCTCCTTGGTGGATGTGTCACACAGAAAGAGGTACAGAACACCATTCACATATTCATCCACGATGCCCACAAGCTCCTTGAAGCGACAGAGGTGCTTGAACAGGAGAATTGCTGCACTGGACCACGTACCCTGAAGAAGAAACAACATAAAGTTACTATAAACACACCAATATCCACCACCTGAGACTTTTCCTTCTGGTGGGCACTTGTCAAAAGCCAACTGAGCTAGGCCAGGCTAGTGATAAACACAGGAAAGTCAGGCAGACAAAACAAAACTAAACCAAACTACCCCAAAGCCTGCAATTCTCTTTACACTGGGAATGCCCTTTCACCCTAAATACCTACTTCCAAGCATAGCTCAATAGCAATCACCAGTGATTTTATCCCAGTTGCCGAAAATACAGTTGTTTGTTGGGATTTTTTTAAATTCCTGGAATCACAAGACTTTACAAACATTAAAAGTATCAGAAGTTGTTAAGATGTTGCTAAGCCTCACCACAAGGAAAAGTGTGATTAACCCTCAAAACCCAGGGGAAATAACTTTTTAAAAGCAACATCTTTAAAAACACAGAGGCAGCAACTCTGCTCACATGCTTTCCTTCAGAGATTGTACTTCTCAGGCTTCTTGACCAAGAGGTTTCCCATCACAGAGAAGCTTTCTTATGACCTCTATAACTCTCTGGCTGTGCTAACTGCATCAAACCAACTCCCTCAAAGCTCTGTCACAGAAGAATGTTTTAAAACACAGGGTCGGAGCTACTAATGCTTCAGAAGGACGTTGGGGAACTACTGGCAGGGAAAGGAACAAATTTGCTCTGTTGCTCAACAGCAGCCATCTGTTCCTGCAAGAAGGTAAGCAAGCATGCTCTGATGGTAAGGAAAGCAGTGGAAGGGTGATTGCTTGTAGAGCAGAGGCTTACCGAGCACACTCTGCTGAACACAACAGCACCAATTCTGCTGTAAATATCAACAGGACCTGACTTCATCCAAATGTTTGCCCTTAGCAGGAGAAAAAGACAACCTCTACTTGATAACTCCTGTGCATATGTCAATAAACAAAACTGCATGTGGACACGTACCTCCATGGGTTTTACCCATGCCAAGGAACACGGGATGGCCTGAGCAGGGAGCTTCAAGTAGTGCCACCTAAAATACACAGCAAAGCCATTACAGCAAAAATGGATAAATCAGCAGGAGAGCAGAACTTCCTCCTCTTCTGGGTTTTAGGATCAGTTTAGGAATACGGAAGCATACACTGGATTGTGCACTTATGACTAAACCCCAACAGCAGCTTCAGAAAACTCCATATCCAGAGAATGGGCACAGCAGAAACAGCAGTAACAACCAGTCCCTTATGCATTCCCCGGCCCAAGTACCTTCCCATCAAAACCCCTTGTGCAGGCAAAGTTACAGAGAGCCATGGCTTTTGAACCAAAGAATGCCAACGGCCAGGCACAAGGAGAGGCAAACGAGGGGGAAGACACAAATATGGAAAATGTGTTGAACTGCAGAGAACGAGCAGCTCTGACACTAACAATATGTCCCACTCGGACCCATGTGCCTTCAGGAGAATGTGTATATCCATTCGTGCAGCCCAGGAAGGAGGAACAGGGAGCTTGCCCCGAGGTGACAGGAAGCAGCAAGAGGACAGACTGAGGAGCGAAGGCAGACACAGGAAAGGATTTAGCAGTGTACCCCAGGGGCCACTGCTGGGTCCAGTATTGTTCAAGGTCTTCATTATCGACCTGAGTGATGAGGGAGAGTCTACCCTTAGTCTGCTGATGACACAAAACTGTCAGGAGTGGCTGATGCCCTAGAGGGTCAGGTTGCCATCCAGATGGATCCTGACAGGATAAAGAAATGGGCAGACAGGAACCTCACAAAGTTCAACAAAGTCCTGCCCTTGGGGAAGAACAACACCATGCATCAGCACAGTGTGGACCAGCTGGAAAGTGTCATTTTTACCAGGAGGGTGACCAAGCACTGGCATGGGCTGCCCAGACAGGTCATGGAATCTTCATCCTTGGAAATATTCAAAAAACATTTCAGCATGGTCCTAGGCAGCCTGTTCTAGACAGCCCCACTCAAGCAGGGAGCTTGGACAGGATGACCTCCAGAAGCCTAATCCAACCTCAACTGTTCTGCAATTCTGCCACCCACGTGTAATTTACTTACTTGAGGAATCTCAGCCAAGACTTCTGGACAATCTGGAGGTGTCCATAGTCTACGCAGAACACCTCTACTTCCTGGTCATTGATCACACGGTGGATGATCCCACGGTACCACCACTTGGAGACCATGACACAGCAGAGCTGCCCAGGCCGCACTGCAGACTCAGGCATGATGTATTTATCAGAAGCAACTTTATGTGAGTAAACGTGTCTGTAAAAGATCATAGTGAGGAACTGCACTTAGAAGGATGCAGGAGATGAACAAGGAGAAATATACGGGGCATCAAAAGAATCCGGACTTTTCAAAGTCCCCACGACACAAATTTTCAGGAGTTGTTTTAATAGACCCTTTATATCTCTGTTCTGCCACACTTAAACTGAAATGGCAATAAAATTGCAAACCCAAACTTTTAACATTTGAATGATACTCTTGGGGTCCAACAAAGAGTTAATCAATGGGGATTGACCAGAGGCTAAACACAGCCATCATAATCATTACTTTTTTACCATTACCTTGACATATCAGCGTTTCTCATGAACCAGGTTCTGGAGTACTGGCCCAGGTGCAGTGTTGGAGGTGGAAGTAAAAGCCTTCACTGAGCACATTAGCAACAGCTGCACCAGACATGACAAAGGAACCCTTCAGCTCCTTTCCATAACCTTTCTGGGCTTACAAAGTTCAGAACTGCTAGGACAGAGACAAACTACAGGAACTGCTGGTGACCACACTTATTGCTTGTTAGTTAAAAGGAACAGATAAGTGTTTTGAGTAGTGAGTGTTTCAGGACAGCACCAGCATCTCTGTACCAAGTAATGAAGTCAGCAGTGACCATCACCAAGAGCTGGGTGCCCTGTTCCCTCAGCACAAACACACACTGCCCTGCCGTAACATGCTCCCACCTCATCTCAAACATCAGATCCTGCAGTTTATAGGATGCTTCCGTGCTGCAGACATGGATGTAGAACTGGCTAGGAGAGACAACGAATTCCACAACGACTCCCACCAAGCACCTTTTCTTCAGAGGTGGCAAACTGCAAAGGCTTTTGTCCTGAACAGCATCTGGAGGGATTTCTGGAGTCGGTGATAACTGCTCAAAGCCTTGACGCTACAAAGGGATAAGTGGGAGGTGGCACTCAGATGTCTCATCATGCACTGAACACACAGAATCGGCCTTTCCATTAATTTAAAAAATAGTTCTGCTTTCCTGAGGACTTGTGAATTACTGAATATCAGAGAACCCCAACAAATTTGACGAACTTGTATGAAAACTTTCCCTGTGATAGAAACAACCATTTTCACACTCTCTTTCTTTCTTCCCTCCAGTGTTAAGAGGGGTGCTACAAAAATACCTTGCTCATATTACTGCAAGGAATAAAGGAGAGGAATTGAAGTCACATCACATATTTGGACAAAAGTAGTGAATGGCTATTGCCAAAAAAGCAAAACAAAACCAAACCCCAAACCCAACCCACCTCTTTGCTGGATTTTACTGAAAAGATATTATTCCTATGTTCCATTACCATGAAAAAGTACATGATTGAACCAGAAAAACTCTCTGAAAATGATTCAGAAGTGACAGAAGACATGAATGCATCCCACTTTCACACTAGAGCTACTTCCCAGAGACAAAACCAGTCAAAAATCTACAAATTCTATTCTTTTCTCACTTGAGCTGTTAGCACAACTTTCAGTTTTTCATTATTCTAACTGCTGAAAACATTATTTCACTTGAAGTAATATGGACGGGAGCCTTAATCAGACATCAGCTACTTTCACTGCCTCAAGAGCTATCTTTTGTGCCAGCAGACAGCACTTCACCAATGATCAGAAGTCAAAAGTACTTCAGTTTTACTCATTGTGAACACACTACAAGTTATCACTGCATCATACATCAGGCAAGGTGTGGGTAATTCGTATTCCAGCACATTCCCCGTTGCTTATATGACTAAATTCAACTGCAAGCAATGGAGTTTTGCAATAGTAGCTCTCTTAATCACTTTGTAAAGGTGCAGACCATAGAATCATAAGAGTATTCTGAGTTCAAAGGCACCCACAAGGATCATCAAAGTCCAACTCCTAGACCTGCAAAGGACCACTCCAAGAATCCCACCATGTGCCTGAGAGCACTGTCCAAATGTTTCTTGAATTCTGGCAGGCTTGGTGCTGTGACCACTTCCCCGGTCTCTCCTTCTGCAGACTGACTAAAGCCTAATGCCCTTCAATTTTTTAAAGCTAAAAATTTTTGACTAAAACATTTGCGTTAGATAGTGAGTTAACATTTTTGAGTCTAAGAGCAACTGAAGGAATTCTGGCCCGAGCAGCAGCATCACCTCTAAAAAACCCTTACAATTTCACAGATTTCCTCTGTGCAGTGCCTGTGAATGGTGGCGTCTCTAAGGGACAATTTTGCTCTGAGAATGCTCTTCGTATCAGACTGTTAAGGGCACACATGAGCTTTATAGTCTAGCTCTCACGTTGTAAGTGACAAGACATTTCTTCGAAAGACTTCCAGGATGTGTACTTGAAAACATGCTCACAAAATGCAACAAAGTTATAAAAAGACAAAGCAAGAGAACACAGTGTAAAACCGGGCTTTATAAGGGGTATGGCTTGCAAGAGTGGCTGATTCCTTGCCCCAAGCTGGACTGGCAGCTGCCAAAAGTGGTGTGGGTGACACTTTTCCTTCTGTCAGGGCAGCAAGAAAAAGCTCCTGAGAGCAGCAGCTCTGTATTCTTTCTTCTTGGAACTGGGTGGGTGGACTCAGCCCTTGTGCCCCATCTGACCCTGAAAACATTTCCAGGATTAGTCTGGGGATACCAGGCAGCAGGGCAGGGATCAGGTTGCACGTTTCCTCTCTACCTTGCAGCATCCTGATGAACAAATGTCCATTGCACACCCAAACTAACATATTCCAAACTGCTTTCCTCCTCTTCAAAGCATTTTTAAAACAAAACCAGCAAACTTGGTGTTTCACGACAAACAGTAGTTGTACAAACATCTTCCAAGTCTTGTCTTGCCAGGATCTTAAAACGGGTTCCCTCTGCACTTCCTAGGAACAAAAATCTGGGGCTGCCTAGACCATATCCCCCCTTTTACAGCCTTCACACAAGCAGACTTGTGGTTTGGTCTAGGGGAATTCCGTGTGGACCTCATCACACCAAAGTAAAATTTCTTTAAAGGATCAGAACAGGCTGCCAAAAGTCTTTCAAGGGTGTGTTTTATCACGTGCTACACGAAGTCCAATTCATAGTTCCAGGCTTCCAAGCTCATTAGTACACAAAACACCGAAGTCAGGAAGAACCCTTGGGATTCCTTCCGTGTCTATAAGCTCCAATTGTACAGCTGGGTATAGCCATAAGACAAGCTTGGCAGAGGAAACAACTCTAAGCAGAAGGATTTTCCTGAGAAAAAGGAGGCCTAAAGAATGCTCAAAAGAAAAAAATAAAGGAGAGACAAATTCTTCCAAAAAGCTTTGGCAGCTCAGAAGCTTTGCACCGCTATTCTCCATCCCTTTCTAAAAATACACTGCTAAACAAAACAAAATAATGATAATTTCCTACCAAATAGCAGACTTGAGACTGCAGGAACCAAGGTCACTGAGGAACATTCCCCAGCTCTGTCAAACTGGTTGACACTGAAGCCCTGTCAACAGCAGCAGGGGAAATTTCACACAACTTGTGGCACAACAAAGTTATTAAAGTCCAGTTACAAGTAACCATACCAAAAGGTATCACCACTGTTGTAAGCAAGCAAGATAACACTTAACTGCCTTGGATGATCTGATAGACCTCAAGACCAGAAGGAGACAAAGAAAAGACTGACTTTGGATGCCACATAAAGCTATCCACGGGTCAGTACGAGTCTGGTCACCTCCAGAGTCGTCTAAAACAGGTACAAAAATGTTTGAAAGCAGCAGTGCATCAGCAATGCAAACTCAACAGAAACAAGGATAGTAAAAACAGTACCACCCCTTGGAATATGACATGAAAAATCTACTGATCATTTGTCCAGCCACTTACTTGTTTGAGGTGATCACCCAAATCTTGTGTTTGCACTGGCTCCGAATCCATCAGAAGTGCTGCCTGGTAGAAGCTCTCTGTCTCACAGACAGGTTCCAAAGGAGGATTCTCAGCTGCAGACGCTGCTGCAAAGACAATAATTTACCTGTTATTCTTTGCTGGACTGATGCAGTGTTGCATATAAAGCAGAAAGGGAAAACATCAAAAAATGAAAGTCTGAAAGCACTGGTGTTGTTTTCCTCACTACTTGTAGCATTCACAGCCACCACATTCATGAGGATTCACTGTGTCAGTAAGTTAAAACAAAACAAGAATCACTTGCTCTTGTAAGCAAGCTAAGGGTGAAAATCCATTGCTAGAATAATATTAAAATGAATTTTCCCTGGAAAAGCTATGAATTTGGCAGGAACTCTGTGTGATTATCCATCCTCTCTCACAGGTTTTATGGGAATGCTAAGGGCATCTGCAGTCCTGTCTCTTTGGTGGAACACTGCAGCTGTGCCTTTCAGGCCAGTGTTAAATCTTCAGTCCCAAAAAGTGTATGAAAAAGGCTTTACCGGCCTGCAGAGCAGACATTCAGAAGATCCTTCCAGTTTTTTCACCTGTTGCCTGGAATGACTAGAAATTCCAGTCCTACACACACATTCAGCAAGTCCATACTCTGGGCTAATCATCCCTTCTTTCACCACACACTGAAAAAATAGCAGCAACATGACAAAACCTTCCAGTTTAACTGCCTTGTGACAACTGCTCCTGCAGCACACAACAGCCCTTCTGTGCTAAGCCCCCAGGGAATCAGGACTTCCCCAGCAACTGGAAATGCAGCAATAGACACTTGAAAGGCAGTTGCTTGGCCACAGAGCTTGTGAGAGCTACGTGCTTTCAGTTAAACACATCACCTCACCTAGCAGCACCTCTTCTTCCTGTGCCACATCTTGAGGCACCTCTTCTTCCTGTGCCACATCTTGAGGCACCTCTTCTTCCTGTGCCACATCTTGAGGCACCTCTTCTTCCTGTGCCACATCTTGAGGCACCTCTTCTTCCTGTGCCTCACCTTGAGGCACCTCTTCCTCCTGAGCCTCACCTTGAGGCACCTCTTCCTCCTGAGCCTCACCTTGAGGCACCTCTTCCTGTTCTATGCTGTTTGCCATGTACTTCCTCAGGACCAGCAAGGAACCTGCCTTTGTCTGCTCAATGACAATGGAATCAGACATGCTTCTGAGGACTTCAAACATGGACATAAATCCGTATTGCCTGTACTGGAACGCCCGGCCAAAGCGTCGGAGGAAGGCCTTGTCGAAATCCCCGAGCAGAAGAGGTGAGGAACTCAGCAGGTCCTGCAGCTCAGCCTTCACCGTTGCTGGCAGGATGGGAGTCCTGGCACTCAGAGTTTGGAAACTCTGTGGATTCCTGGAGATCTTAGTGGGAAGAGTAGCATTCACCTTCGTAGCAGTTTTCTTTGATGCCTTACTACGTGTCTTCACTTTCTGGTTGGCAACCAGCTTGGCAATCCCTTTGGTGGAGTCATCTGCAATGGCTACAACAGAAAGAAATAAGCAAAAAACAGAACAATGAACCATTAAAAGCTCTACACTGGCAAAGCTCCCCTTCGTTCCTCTCTTTCCTCGTCTCCACACCCTTTCCAGAAGCAGCTGTCTCCTTCAAAAGCAACCACACTAAATCATGGCTAATTTTCAGCAACGACTTCCTTTGCAAACTGGACTGAAGTATTTTTAAAAGCCAGCAACCAGTTTGCACCCTCATCCCTAGAAATTCAGACCAGTAGGGAGGCAGGTCAAATTCCTGGATGCAGGATCACAAACAAAACCCAAGCTGCTGAGAGTTTTGCTGGGAAAGCAGAATCACAGTAAACGCTCATTACAGAGCACCCCCTGCCCAGGAAAGATCTCCCTGGAGAACAGCCCAGGTCTTTTCCAAGCTTCTAAACAACTTTTTCTTGTGTTACTGCAGCACTCAAAAAGCCCCCAACCATTTCACCCTTCCCAATCAACTCTTTGCAACTGCCATTTGTTTTCCCAACTCTTCCCCAAAGAAAAAGAAAATGAAAAAGGCTCTTTGACACAGACTAAACTTCCTACGGGGTCAGGTAGGGAAATCTTCACAGCTTCTCTCGAGAGGCCCCATCCCTGGTTTTGGCTCCTACTGTAGTCTGCATTTACAAGAAAAGTGACACTTACCAGTTCCAGTGTACCCATAAGGAAACGTTACCTCAGTTTCTAAACTAAGTGCAGAGTGCAAAAGTGTACAAACATAACTAGAAGCCTGGGTGACTTTTTCAGGAGGAAAGAGCACAAAGGTATTAAAAGGCAGATTAAAATACAAGAAGAAATATCAAACACAAAAACTTAACTAGAGTAGTATGAGAAACAGATTAACAGATATGTGACATACAGCTTTGCACATCTAGACAATGCTTCACATCACTATGAGGTTCCAAACAACTCCTCCACCCACTTGGAAACAAAACCTCACCTTTGAGGACTAAAGTGCCATTCTTAGAACAGATTTGGACAACTTCAGGCATTTGTGTCACCAGCTCCAAGGCAGACTGGAAGCCCAGGTTGTGCAGAGGGAGAGGTTTGCAGACCATGGCCATGTACTGCTCCTCCAGCTGCTCTGGCGTCAAGCCCGCTTTGGCAGCTATCAGCATCGCCCTCACCTCCTTCTTCAGCACCTCCATCAGCTGCGCCTGCTTCAACGCCTCTGTACTAAAGGGGAACACAAGCAAGCAGACGACAACTTATACCACAGCTGCTCAGAATCACGTGGAATCTTGACTTTTTCACACTTAGCAGCTGAAAGCTGGCAGGGGGAGCTGGCAGCAGGTTCACCGACAACCCCTGTACTCACTTGCCAACACCCCTGGAGTTTAGCGCACCCCTAAACCTCTGCTCTCTACAATCCCTGCTACTCCAGACACCCCGCGCGTCCATACCGCTGCCCGAGGCCACCTCACCCACCCCCGCGGCTCAGTGCTCCTCGCACAAACCCCTGTGACCCCCAGCGCGGGGGTTCGCCCCTCGGAGCCTGGCAGGGTCTCAGTCCCCCACAGCCATCCCTGCTCCCCTCAGAGGCACCCCGGGACGCCCCCGCGCTCCCACACGCACGGCGCCATCGCTCCGGCCTCGCCGCGCGCCTGCGCGCCGCCTTTCCCGCCTTTTGGGGGCGCGAGGGCGGGGGGGCCGCTCCCTCCCCCCGCCGGGGCCGCCATTGCAGCGCCGCTGGGGGGGAGCGGGCGCCGCCCCCTCAGCGCTGGGGCGGGACGGGACCGGCAGGGAGATGGTGCCCCTGCCTTCTTAAAAAAAAAAAAAAAAAAAAAAAAAAAAAAAAAAAAAAAAAAAAAAAAAAAAAAGTGGAGAAAGCACCCA
>VZRV01005449.1:29669-80069 GCA_013398115.1 Falcunculus frontatus
CTCGAGGCCACCCTCCGACCCAACACCACCATGTCAGCCAGCCCAGAGTACCGAGTGCAACGTCCAGTCTTTTCTTGAACACCTTCAGGGATGGTGATGCCACCGCCTCCCTGGGCAGCCTGTTTCAGTGTCTAATCACTCCTTTCCGTGAAGAAATTCCTCCCTAGTCCAACCTAGACCTCCTCTGGTGCAGCTTGACTATGTCCCCTTGTCCTGTCTCTGGTTGCGTGGGGGAAAAGCCTGACTCCTGCCTGGCTACACCCTCCCTCCCATCAAGTGGTTGTAGAGAGTGATAAGGTGTCCTTCAAACCTCCTTTTCTCCAGGCCAAGCTCTCCCCAGCTCCCTCAGCCATTCCTCATCAGACTTGTGCTCCAGACCCTTCCCCAGTTCCATTGCCCTTCTCTGGACTTGCTCCAGAACCTCCATTCCTAATGTTATTAAGAGAAATCTTGTATTTTGTAAGAGAAGTCTTGTACTGTAAGGAGTCTTTATATTTTTCAGTCCCATCGAAGAGGAAAATCCACAGTGGAAACACAAAAAGCACATTAGGAAAGAGCCACACACAAAATAGGACCAGTTCCTTGAGCATAACAATATTTAAGACCAGATGTGGTTATTAAGAGAAGTCTTGTATTTTTTTAGTCCTATCTGAGAGGAAAATCCACGGAGGAGACACTGAGTGACTTTCCTGAGGTCACAGAGTGTGGTGAAGTGGGATGCAATGGCTGTTTCCTAAGGGCTCACAGATATCTGAGAAACCCCCTCAACTGCACAGCTGATTTCCATACAGGAGTACTTTTCCGACTCAAACAAGAGCTGAACCTGTGAATTTTGGGGCACCAAAGGTTGCAAACCCATCAGCATGTGCTCTTAAAAAATCTCCTCGTTCCAACAGTTGGCAGCCAAACACATCTCCCAGGCATGGTGGAGTCAGGACCCACTGGTTGAATAAAACATCAGACAAAACCAGTATGTTGCAGGTTTGGAGGTGTTAAATATGTCATGGTGCTTTTGACAAGACACCGACTGGAATCCAAAACCAGACCTGAGCTGCCTTTTGCTGTTGCTGCTTAAAACACCACCTGCCTTTTCAGCAGCTGGAGACCATCTCTGGCAGTCCCATATTGGCCAAGGGATAATCACCAAGTGGAAAAGGTTTCTGGAGCACTTCCAAAGAATATACACTGTAAAAATTTATTAATTACATCCCATTTACACCCAACTTTTCTCTGCCTTTAGTCCTCTCCATCCATCACTTCCCTGGTGACCTGCTGACAAGGCACTCAGCACAGCAGAGAAAGCAGGCAGCTGCTGCTCCTGCCCTCCCCGCCTGCAATATCCTGAGTCTAGGTGGAGCACAAGTCTCCAATAAAGCAGGAATCCCTGAAAAAAACAAGATCAGCACCTCCCCAGCTGTCTTCCCAGCTCCCTCCAGCCACTCCTCTGCATCAGGGACTGGAATCCCTGAGCTCAGCCCTGCCCTGCTTTATGTCCCAGCTGTGTCTTGCTGAAGTGTAATTTCTAGCCAGGTGCTGATTTCTTTAGTACAGTTGGTGACTTTAAAAGTGTTTCTTCCACAGGTTTTTGCAGACGTCAGCACAGGCTGAGCAGCATGAAAAGAGAAAGCTCCTGTGTTTGCTCTGCCATGCTCCTGCTGTGGAAAACTAGGGAGGCATTTAGGCACAAACTCTTCCGGCAATTTAGATTCAAGAGCTCTAACTCTGTGATGGCTGTCATATTAACACCCATTCAGGAAAGCTGAGACCGGTTACTTTCCCTCCTTGCTAAAAGGTGAGCCTAGAGAGAAGGGGGTTGCTGCCAATGTCCCTTCACGGTGCCAGTCACAGGGCTTGTGGAGAGCAGAGCAGTGTGAGATGGTACTCACCCAGACCTTCACCACAACACCCCCCCCCAAACACTCCTGAGTAAGCCACTGGTCTCACCAGCAAAGCTTTTTCACCCTGGTGTCTATTCTGGGTCACTCTTACCTTTTGATATCTTTGGGGCCATATGCCTGACAGTTACTTTTAGGTTGCTTTTCAATAGCTTTGCAGAAACTATCTACTAAAAAAATCACCTGAGTGCTTCTGATTGTATTTTATTTCCAAAGCAGGAAGATGCAAGTAGAATGTCCTCCTGGGGTCCACCCTGTCCAGGTCTAACTTTCCTTCCCATCTCCACAGCAGTGCATGATGAGAGCAGAGCAGCTGGAAACAGCTTGCTCACTTCACTGTCCATTGTGCCTGACAAGCCTGTGATGAACTTGAAACGAGCCTCCTCGATGTGACACCTCCCCTTCTCTCCTCCCCTGCCTGCTTTTCCTGCCTGCAGCAATAAATTCAAGTACATACTCATTCTACTCCCCAGGCAGCGGCGTGCTCTTCGGCACAGATGAGGATGGATAAGAGGTCTCGGAGCTCTTCCAGGGAGTCTCATAGGAGATGCAGAGAGTCCCCGGCTACGCAGAGCAAACGAGAGAAGAGGGAGAGCAGCAGAGAAGGTGGCAAAGTAAAGGGAGACTCAAAGCAGGAGAAAGCCAAGGAGACCAAGAGCACCGCGGGGACTGATGGCAGGGTGCATACCTCCACGGTGGTGGACGTGGATGATGTGGTGTCTGATGAAGAAATGGAGGCAATGGCATTGCTGGATAGTGAGCAGCAAGAAGAAGGTATGGCTTAAAGAAGGGAAGGGGTTGGAAAACTGTGGGCTCTTTGATGCTGCCTGGGTCATAGTGTGACTCTGCTCTCTGCATGGTGTCATCACACCCACCTTGCACAGGCGTGGTTATCCTCAGGGTAGGATATGGGAGACTCTAGCCAGCCTCCCAGCCAGCTTCTGCAGGCTTATCAGCACCATCCAGCAAAGCAGTGAACCTGGATACAAGCAGTTACATTCTCAGCATCCTTCCTGCTTCAGCTTGCTATTCTCCAGCTGTTCACACTTTGGTCTCTTCCTTTTCTTGCTTGGCCTCCTTTCGGTGGATGGCACTGGCCTTACTGCCAGTTCATAGCCCAAAGGACCTCGCTGCAGGGAAGAATTGCCCTTGAGGTGCACACTTGCAGCTCACCGGCTGGGTGACCTTTAAGAGCAGCTCCTCTCCATGTGTTTGTTAGGCACATTCCCAGCCTGTTACAATAGAAGGGAGCATCGTGATCCTTTTGGCAATACTGGGCCTGTTTGGACCCAGCACCACCACAGACATGGAAGATGTGTATTACAAGAGCCAGCACCACTTGTGCCCTTCCATGCCCAGAGTGACACAAAGGTTCAGACTTGCTCCTGACTCCCTGGGAACCAGTTTTTCACAGCTTCCTCTTTCTCCCTCCATTGCAGGAATTACAGCTGTTGAGCAGTGCTTAAGAGCTCTAGTGACCACACAGGTTCTTGGGATCTGAAGCTCCCTCAGGACTTGGTGGTTCTGCAAAGAATTCCAAAGGCAGAGGGGCAGGGATGGAAGGGTTGGAAGGGCTTTAAAATGGGAGGGATGCTAACCTCGCAGTTGGAAATCATGGTCCACTCTCTGGCTCCATCTGTTTTTGTGCCATATCTGCCGATTTTTCCCTCAGACAGGAGCAGAACAAAAGCCAGAGCCAGATGACCCACACTCGGTGTGGGGAGATGTAGAAAGTGATATTCATCCTGGCTGACCACCCCAGTCAGCCTCCAGCACCTTGGGGTGACTTCTTAGAACACAGGAAGATTTCACTGGCACCAGAGGCTTCATCCCACTGCATGACGGAGCTAGGATGCAACTAAAATCCTATTCCAAAACAACCTGAAATACTCTGATAGAGAAGGGCACTTCAGACTATGCATGTTTAAAGCTCTTTCTTACTTACAGTCTTTGTCTTTAGCTCATCTCTCCAGATAAACTTCAGAGACCCCAGCTCAGCAAAGTTGCCCATTCCAAGCCTGTCAACCTTACTTGGTAGCCCCAATTCTTCAAGATTAACTCTGCTCTCCAGTCAAGCAACCATGGAGAAGCATGGCTCAATTTTTGTCAGTAAAGCAGAGACAAAATCTATCCATCCATCCTTGCCGCTCCTGGCAATCTGGAGCAGGGAGTGTTCCTTAACTCACCTCCAGAGAGAGCCAAGTGATTCAGTTACAGTGAGTCCAGGCAAAGGACACCAGTGAAGCTCACGTGTGCAGGCACTTGTCAGGCTATCAGTATTTTGGGAGCAGTCCTCTTCTAACACAGTCCTGTTGGGTTTCTCCCTAGGTGTAAAGTCTCCTGGTCTGGGTGTCTGTGAGTGGCTTTTGACCGTCTTGTCTTTCCTGTTCATCATAATGACCTTCCCCATTTCTGTCTGGTTCTGCATGAAGGTGAGAATAGCCATGGGGCCTCGCAGTATTTGTTGTCTCATCTGGATGTCACACACTGATTCACCATGTGTTGGACATGAGCATAAAGCTTTTTTGGTCTAAGGCCCTATTTGAACCTCTTCAACTCATCATTAATTTTGATTTGTCCTTTATCACATGTTGCTACAGCACAGGGGTCCAACCATTGCCTATCAAATACTCCTGCTGAAATACCAGCAGGCAGAAAATAAGGTTTTTCTCTTTTAAAACAAGTTGCAAGTCTGTTCGCTTTCAGACATATCCCTCAGCCTACCTAGCCCAGAGATGGCTGCATTACAGCAGCAGGGTAAATAGGCTTTGAATTAAAAGTTTTAAGAGAGATTGATCTCTCAGTTAATAGAAGATTTTCCCCCTTCTTCTCATTTTTATTCAGATTTATAGCATGGCTACACAGAGGCATATTTTGATTCCCACCTCTTGGGAAATTTCACGTTCATCTTGTTTTCAACAAGAATGTCAGTATTACATCTCAGCTCTTAGGATGAGCACATGTTTGCCTTGGAGGGAAATGAGCAACATGAAAAATTTTAACTTGGGTTATTTAGGTTTGGCCAGGCTATAAGGAAACAAAATGCTGGGTCATCTTGGGAACCCCTGTGTGGGTCTAACATGTGCTGCTCTCGCCAAATCTCTGTCTGCCACAGGGCTCCTCATGTACAAGGCTGACCAGCAGTTCTGGGCAAAGGGTACAGTGACTCAGTGACAGGTGATGCCCCAACCTGCTGAAATCCTCCCTTTGCAGGGCTTTTCCAGTATAAACTTCCTCCCGTGCCAGTGAGGCTGCTTTTCCCAGTGCTACTTCCTCTGCTCCAGCCTAGCTTTTGTCTCCCTCTGCAGGTAGTGCGGGAGTATGAGAGAGCCATCGTTTTCCGACTTGGGCATCTCCTTCCTGGCAGAGCCAAAGGACCTGGTGAGGTGTTTACTGAGCTCCCCCCAGCCACACTGCTCCTCTTCTGCATGCCTTACCTAAGCTCATGCGCTGGTTCCCTCCATGCAGGCATGAGCAGACAGGAGATGGGATGGTTTTTGTTCCCTTCCTTTCAAGGGCCGGGAGTCTTTAATGGCTTTTCCATCACAGAAACGGGCTGAGAGTTTGAGCCTATGTATTGCTGTTCTTTTGTAGTTCTGTAGCATGCTAAACCCTCCTCTGTTCCCCAAAACAGAAGAGGTAATTTCTGTAGTTCTGATGATTACCCGTTGTCTTTCTCTTCCTCCCATAGGCCTTTTCTTTTTCCTTCCCTGTTTGGACACCTATCACAAGATAGACCTCCGCCTCAAAACCCTAGAGATCCCCTTCCATCAGGTATGGCTGACACCCCCTCTCTGTATTAATTTTGGGATCTTTTTAATGTTAAATCTGATGCTTCCTACCTTCATCCTTGCAAAGAAAAGTTTGAAAAAAACATCTCAAAGTAACCTCTAGTTTGCCCAAGATCCATCAGTAGCAGAGGTGGAAACTACAAAGATTTGACCATCCAGCTCATCATCATTCAGTTGTGTGCTCTTCTGTGCTGCCTTAGAGTTGCCAGAACCAGCTCCATCTCCCCTAATATCGTCTACTTAGGTGGTGACCAAAGACATGGTTACTTTGGAGATAGATGCTGTCTGCTACTACCGGTTGGAAAATGCCTCTCTCCTCCTCACCACCCTGACCAGCATCTCCAGTGCCATCCAGCTGCTGGTGCAGACCACCACAAAGCGCCTCCTGGCACATCAAGCCTTCTCTGAGCTTCTGCTGGAGAGGAAGAACATCAGCCAGGAGATAAAGGTGCTTCCATGGGGAGGGAGACAGCAAAGCAAGGGGTGAATTGAGGCTCCGCAAAGAAACTCAGGTGGCCAGTCCTTCAGAGTCACAGACACTGGTTTGAAGAAGGCTTCCACACTTGGAATCAGTGTGGACTCCAGTTAAATCACCCTAAACCCCTGGGGTAAACAAATTTGGGAAGTGAGGGCAGTGATTTTATTTCTGAGGGACCTTGCCCAGTAGCACACTGAACCTGATAAATCTGCCTTACAGTCCTGCAGTTAAAGTCCCTGCCCTGTCCTGCTCTCTGTTAGGGGCCTAGGCCAGAGCTGCTGTTCTCCCCATGCTCTAAAAATATTCCTGTTCATAGGTGGCTTTGGATGCAGTCACAGGCTGCTGGGGGATCAAAGTGGAGAGAATAGAAATGTAAGTAGGAAATGCTGGTAGAAAGGAATTCTCTGTCCCTTTGCAAGTACCTGTCCTGTGCTGCTCACTGTTGGCTGCTCCTCTTCCTGCTTTGCCACTGGCCCTCTCCCTGCAGGTGTTCTGCAGAAGGTAGAGCCTCTCACCTTCCTATTTTCCCTGCTCTTTTCAGCCTCTGCCTCACGTAAAATTTCCACATGTAAGACTGTTCTTTCTCCTGCCCTGACAGACAGAGCAGGATCCTTGGCTGGGATCTCATCACCATTTCAATGCTGCTGCAGGCAGAGTTTGCACCCAATTCCGGTAGCCCAAAAGGCACAGCAGGCACTGAACTCTCCCTGTCCCACTCTGGATCAAAGGCCCTGGGGTCTCAGCACTGGTAGGGATGGGCTCATCACTCAGGTCTGTGCAGAACGGTGGGACTCACTCATCACATAGAGGGACATGGAAGAGAGAGCCAAGCGGTGAATGAATACAGCTGTGAACAGAACATTCCTGTGCCTGTCCTGAGAGCAGTCTCCTAGTGGAGTCTCTGCTGTCTCCCAAAGACTGAGCTTAAACTATAAGCCTCAGAGGCACAAAGAGGTCTCCATGCTGCCTGGGGATCATGCAAGCCTGGTCACTAGAAAGCCAGGCTGAAAGAGAAAGATGGGAATGGAGGTAGAAGGCTAAAGTGAGACACGCAAAGAGGGACACCCAGGGGGCAAAGAATATGAATGAGCTGCTCTGCAGAGACCGACTGAGCCCATCCCAAGGCTCAGACTGACCATCCAGTGCTGCCAGGAGAGCCAAGAGCCCAGCTAATGCCTGTCTTTACTGCCACAGCAACAACGTGCAGCTGCCTGCTGAGCTCCGGCAGTCCCTGGCTGTGGAAGCAGAGGCCCAGAGACAGGCCAAAGTGCGGGTATGCCAACATCTGAATACTTCTCATCTCCTTCCAAAGCATTCTTTCTTCCTTTCCCACCTCTGAGCTCCCCGGGACATGCCACACAGGCACACAGCGCTGGGTTGATATGTTTCCTTTAATTCCTGAACAAGAGCTGAGTCTGACAAGGGGAGCTCAATTGTGAACTACGATGGGCCTAGTAAAAACATGCTAGACATGAGCTTCCAAACTTCTGGCAATGCCAAGAGGTCTAGTTACATGCTGTGATCTTCAAGGAACAGGAATGTTATAATCACACTGACCCTGAAAATTTCACCATGGCAACCTCCCTCTGTAACAAAGAGGCTATGCCCCCTCACTCCCAGCCTCACAGAACCTTCCTTCTTCCCCTGCTTGGCAGGTGATCGCTGCTGAGGGGGAAAAGGCTGCTTCTGAGTCCCTGCGGATGGCAGCTGAGATCCTGTCCAGTGCTCCAGCTGCCGCTCAGCTCCGTTATCTCCATGCACTGCACTCCCTTACCACAGAGAAACCTGCTGCTTTCATCTTGCCCTTGCCTCTGGATGCCATGAACCTGGTCTCTCCGGCTGCCCACAGCCCTCCAGCCGTGGGCAGCCTCCTCACAGGCACCACAAAGCTCCCAGAAAATCCAAAAGACAAGAAGGACTCACCCATGCTCTGAGAGAAATGGTTCCCACGTGGCTCCTGCTCAGAAAGGAGCGAGAAGGCTGTCCCTCCGTCAGGTTCTGACCTGGAGGCAGTAGGGAAAGCAGCCCAGGCCTGCAATATAAAGTGGATTGTACACGGAAAAAGCCTCTACTTGTTTTGGAAAGGAAAAAATGTGGAGTACAAGGAGCAGGCCTGGCAAGTGTGTGAGCAGGAGGTTGAGGGAAGTGGGGTGTCACTCCTTCCCCTCCAGAGCCAGATGCACCTTGACACGTTACAGGCCAGCTCCCAGGGTCTGATCCATCTTGCCCCATCACCTTGGAAGGAAGGACAGACCCTCCTCTATGTCCTTCCATGCCCCCCATCTGCAAACCAAACAGCCGGGCAGGTGGGAGTGGGAGCACGACAATCCGTGGGGGAACAGCAAGGGGCTCAGCACGCAGGTAGGATGCTGGGTGCTGCAGGGAGGGAAAAAGCTGGGTCCTGTGGTGTCCTGGATATGGGGTTTCAGTAACCGCCCATATACAGCCACACAGCCGAGGCGTTTAGCCCTAGTTCTGAAGTAGGAGGAAGAGGAAGAGGAGGAGAGGCCAGCCTTTCAGGCTTGGTGCTTCCCTGCCGGGCACGTGGGCTGTGCAGAGGAAAGGCTGCGCTGCTGCTCGCTTCCACAGGGTGGTGAGGCAGGACAACGTCTGAGCACTTAACGTTGAGGTGACCCGTTTAACCAATGCCCGCTGAGCTGAAAAGGGGGATCCGGCACCACTGGCTGAGAGCCTCGGGAGCAGTAACGCTTCTGCCCGTCTGCAGCTGCCTTGGTAATTTTCACACACACAGAGAACGAACAGAGAGAGTTCTCAAAAATCCTAGAAGCCACAAAACTCCTGTGTATCTTTCCTGCCTACGGCTGTTTGAAATGGCCAGGAACCTACTGCTATTGCTGTCCTTTCCCTTGGCAAAGATCTGGGGCACTGTCAAAGGAAATATCCCTGCACTCAGATTCTCTGATCCTGGTGCCCTTTGTGTGGACGTCAGCTCTGCTCCTGCCCTTTTACTTGACCTACCTTGCTTCAAAGCAGATGTCTCTGCACAGCCATTCCCAGCACCACTGTTCTGCTGGTGGTGTCCTGTAGAGGTCAAGATAGAGGGCACTTTGTGGCACTTCTCTCAATTGCCCCCACATTGTTGGTCATGATGCCCGTGCCTAGCAGGGGTTACCCAGCCAGTCTCTCACTCTTGAATTTTCACTTACTCACAGCTCTTTGCCTGCTGGTAACACTAACTGCTCCCATGATACTCAGTCTACAAATATGTGCCAGCATCTTTGCAGTGAGGACATCTGGTCAACCAGCCCCCTTACAAATGGCTGGGGAGTGGTAAAAATCCACCTCTGAACTTGTCAGTGACAACACAAGCATCTGAGCTCCAGGTGTAACCTCCCATCTGCATCATTTGCCACTGTAACCCTCCCGGGGAAGGGGGCAGCAGGGTCACTGTGGCTCCTGGTGGTGAGCCTGTGATAGATCTCAATAGTGATCTGCTCATGGAAAATTAGCTCTGGGAAGTTGAACAGCTCTGTCATCTTCCACTGGGGAACACGAGCCGTGGAGTTACTCCTCTAAAGCTGGTTCTGGTTATTTCTCATGCTGCTGGAATAGGCCCTTCTTTCCCAGCCTCAAGGGCCTAAGGACAAAAGGGCATAGTACTACAGAGTGAGCTGCAGCTGATCCTTTCTCTGAACACTTCTCTGGCTGCATTTCTAACTCTGTGTAAAATGATCCATCCCCACCAAGATTCTTGGTACACGAAGGACCAGCGGCTTTACAGATAATGTCTCAAAGGAACAACACTTAGCCCAAGAACGGAGTGTCACAGACACACAGCACCACATCAGGGCACACCGATTACCCTGTTTGCACTTGTGTCTGCAGAAGCCAGGCGTAGGTTTTTCAAACATGTAACTTTCTTACAGAAAGGCAAATTATAGCTAAGAGCATCCTCAGCTCCAAAAGGCATGCCTTGTTCCAGCAGGATCTTCTCTCTTTTACATATACAGAGCCAGCAGAAACTTGTCATTTTACCATCAGGAGATATTATGTTCAAAAGCCTTGCAGAAGGAAAACATAGTTTTAAAATGTACTTAAGGATTAGTGGTAGAAGAAGTTTCCAAGAGAGAATTTACTCTGAGGGAGTGGGCAGGTGTTCTCTGAGCTGATGTAATTTCTGACAGTTTCACTGCCTGCTCTTCCAGGCTGAGAATGGGTCAAATTGCAGAGTCATCCTGATTTTTGTACATTTTCCTCCTAATCAGTCAAACAGCTGGTAGCTGGGTCATCTGAAGCTCAGAGGATGAAGAGGGTACCCATTGTCAGATACATAACCAGGCCATGCTGACACTGAGGTAAAAATCTCTTTATATGTGAGGGAAGAGGTGCAAATAACTTGCTTGCATGATCCAACAGGATGAGGCAGAAGGAAATAAAGCAGCAGGAGGGATCGATGAGTGCAAACAGGTGGGGCACAGGCGAGAGAGATATGTTGTGTAGAAAGTTGAGGTAGCAATAGTTTTACAAGGATGACAAACTGCAAAGATACTAGAAGTGTGGGAGGAGGCAGAGGACAAGCAAGACAGGTGTGGAAGTGGTAGAGGCAGGAAGAAGAACAGAATAAATGCTGAAATGGCCCAGAGATGTCGGGGTAGCAGGTAAGGAGTAACAGCAGCGGCTCAGGGTGAAACACCACTGGGAATGGGCACTAAGACACTACTCAGCCATTGCTGTTATTCAATGTTTGCTTTTTCTGGATCCCTTGGGCTGGCCAGAGGTAGAAGCTTTGGGACTTGAGCAGGCCATGTCTTCTGAGATACTTTCTTGGAAAATTTTTCTGAAAGAAAAAACAGCAAGCCAAAGCCATTAAAAGCACAGAGTTAAAATGTGCCCAAGGTATCACATCCTTAACAAACAAGTTAGCCCCTCCTCCCGTTCTGAAGCCAAAGAGACAAGATACACTGGAAGAAATTAAGACACACTTAAAGAAATTTTAATTCCCATTCTTTCCCCTTTTCCACATTTAAATCTTGTGGATCTAGCTGGGAAAGGGCACAAGGAAATGCTTTCATGCACAATAAGCTTGTGACCTAAGGAACTCACTGCCACACCATATGGGCAAGAACAGTAGGTAAGCAGTGTCCAAATACATCCTGGAGAAAGCAAGGGTGTCCTGTGTTACAAATACAAAAGGTCTGTGGCCTCTGGAACATAATTTATTTTCTAATCCAAAATCAGTGATCCTAAACAGATCTTCTTGACTGTAACAGGGAATACTCGCTCACAAGGAACATGATGCCAGTTACAGTGATCTCCGAGATACAGACCCTATGTTATGTGTCAAAATCCAAATTAGTTCCTCTCAAAACCGGACCATGTTCAGCAGTTTTTTCTGCCCTGATCTGGAATCATGTTAAAAGCCTCCTTGCTTGACCACTGACAGAGTCGAGACAAAACCCCAGGATGTGTCCAGTAGGGGAGGGTTCTGCATTAAACAGAAGGGTGAGGTGTCCACAAAGATTGCTTCAGTCTCCAAATCTGGGAAAAGGTTCAGAATATTGATTATCCTGACTTTGCCTTTCCTTGTCTGTTGCTTCTTGGATGACTTTCTCATCTTTCTCCAGCTTGCACTCTAGCTCTTGATTCCCTGCAGAGCGTCCTCCTGCTTCTCTTCAAGACCTTCAAATTTTTCCTCTGCATTCTGAGCACGGATCTCTGTTTCTTTGAAACACAGAAGCAAAGTTAATGCAAAAACCTGAAATCTAAGGAGCTGCTGGCAGGAGACCCAAGAGAAAGATTTAGAGAGCCGAAGAGTCTGGTGGGATTGGCTGACTCTATAAAACATGCTTATAGTTTCAGAGAAGGGCATTGTTAAAAGATCTACAAAGGATTTCATGGCACATCTATGTAAACCTTGCAAATTTAATTAATTTTAAAATTCAGTGTTTGCTAGCAAAGGGTGAGATCCTGATCTTCGCTGTGAGAGGATAGAAAAGGAGCAGAGTCAATTCTATAAGCAGAGCTAATGAGATGGGGTTTCCCTGGATAATGCAAGCTCTCAGACAAAACAAGTATGAGGGAACGTAATTCAGAGTGCCCAAGCCTGCTTAGACATGGAAGAAGTCACAACCAAACACAAACCTGGATGTGATTCTGCACAGAGACACTTGGGTGTCCCTTCACTGTGTTCCCCGCACTGAGGCACGATATTGCAGGGCTGCACCTACCATGCTTCAGGGGACTGGCAGACCATGGAAAAGCTCAGCTGCGTTCACTCAGCACCCTGCAAGTGCAAACAGCACCTGAAGAATTAGAAGTCTTGCAGAAAACCATCACGAGTACCTCTCAAGTATCCCAAGACATTCAGAGTGAAAGGAAAGACAAAATGAAGCCATCAGATACTGGATGAAGCGGAACCTTATCAGAGAGCACCTGCCTGAAATGAAACCCTGCCCTGCTCAGGCCTCCAGCACAGGACCAGTACTCAGAGCAGCTGCACTTGCAGACATTCCAGTGCTGCCAGGACTTCAAACTCTTCCTGAGAAAAGGGAGTGGAGGACTTGCTGGCAGTCACAGTTCCCTCTGGCTGGAAAGGGGAAAACCTTTTTTTAAGTGAACACGAAACCAACAATGCCACATTCCATCAGCAGCGTGTGCCCAGTTTGATGCTGGTGTCTCAGTTCACAGTACCAACCCAGGCAGGAGCTCTGTGTCAGCAAAACATGTAAAACCAGAGGCTAGTTCAGAAACTAGAACTAGGCTAGAACGCAAATTGGCATTAAAAACAGACTAAAATCCTTTTCTGATGCAGATATGAAACTCTCACTGGCTCATAGTCTTGGACTGCTGGTGCAAACACCGGCTTACAGAGGTTGGATGTGGCTGTAGCTCAACCAGGAGCAGAAAAACCCCAAACCACACACCATAATGTTGAGAGAACAGAAAGAAGCAGCTCCTCACAGGATCCAACAGGCATAAGTCAGCTTTCAACCATGATTTTTCAGTAAAAGTAACTGTTGAGAGGCTCCTGCTCTAAGCTTTGGAAGGTAATTGTGATTTCCAGGGATTTATCTCTGTAAAACAAATCAAAGTCTATGAAGAAATGCTCCTGCATCTTCCACTGTCACTCAGAACTAGCTGCACACCTCTAAAGCATGAAGGGCAAGGCATGCTCAGGAATGCAGTGTGCTTAAAGAGTGGGACTGTCCAGTGGCAGTTTGCTAAACATCCCCAATTCCTGTACCTCTTGGCTTCACTCTGGATGACTGTCTGGCCAGGGAATGACTGCAAAAGGCAGGCCCTGTGACTTCTGGAGAATACCAAAGAGCACCGTCCTGAAGGCTAATGGACAAACCAAGATCCTAGGAGATCGCAACAACTTAAACTTCTGCTTCCCTGCATTGTGGGATCCCTCTGAACCTCTAAATCCTCTCCAGCTCCTCCCATGTACTCAGCACCAAACCATTTTCACCCTCCCAGCCTCTGCAGATAGTCCTGGTTCAGACTACACACATCACCCACTCCTGGTCCCACGAAAGACCTGGGGCCATGGCAGTGATGTGTGGGTCAGGAGGACAACTTGCAGCTGTGGTAACTCTGCTAAGATTATTGAAAGTTGCAAGAAGAGAGGAATCAGAGAGAACACCAGCACCTTGCACTGCCCCAGCAGGTCTGACACAAGAGTTAAATGGGGTCTCATAACAGAGTCTGAGTAGACAGATAAAACCCAGCACCAAATCTCTGCCAACAGGCTAAAAACATCGGTGTGGTGGAGACTCCTACCCCTGTAACCAAAATGACATCTGATTTCAGAGACTTCAGGTGGATGTTGGAGTCATGCCCTGCATATCTGATCATGTCTGCAAAGGCTTTGCTGTCCCCAGTCAGATGATTCATACCAGCTCCTGGCTGCTGCTGAGAGAGAAAAGGGAAAAGGAGAAAAGGAGAAAAAAAAAGAAGTAGGAGATACCGCTGGCCTAGTGGCATTCAGGGCAGCTGTAGGGCCACGTGTCACATCACACACTATGAGTAACAAATAAAAAGGTCCTGCTAGAAAGTATCACAGTGCAGCTACTGCAGTCACCTGCACAATAGCAACCTCCTCTTTTACTTCTAATCTTTCTTTCTCTGTTACAGATTTCCCATTGGTGTTGGCATCTTCACCTTCAAGCTCTTCTCGAGCTGAAGAAATTACAGTGTCCTTAAACCTAAGCTTTAGTTGCAATTCCTGTAAGGCACCCTCAGGATCAGGTTACTGATATGCTCCATTTGTCCATCCAAATAACCTAGGCAAAGCCAGCTGGTCTCTGACTTCCTCGTGCACGTATTTAGACTTAAACTCTAGACACCTCAGGAGTCCTGAGTATAGATATTTCTAAACACTAATGAACATGCTAATTACTTCACATCAGCAGCAAAAAAAAAAAGAGAGGCAGCGTGAGAGCTGCAGCACTGGCTGTACACTGGAGTCATGAACCACATCACTCTGCCTTGGGATTGAGTTCAGAACCAAGGGGAACAAATTGTCCAAGACAATAAATCTAAATCCATTTCTTTGTCATCTGAATGTAACCTGCTTTTTCATGAAAGCAGTCTAATGCCATCTCTACGGTGCATCTCATTGTCACAGGCAGTCTCAAACATCCTTCCACATAAGGAATTAAATCAGAAGCTCAACCTGATCTCCTGGGCAAGGCAACCACCAGGATTGCAGCAAAAGTCCACCTCAATGGGTGAAACAAAAGGCATCGTTCTCCATGGGGAACTGATCTACCTGGGGGGTAAAACGGGGACACTCACAGCACAAGCAGTCTGCTGTCACATCACAGCAAATCCACCAGCCACAGGACTCGTTTTCTGTGCAGTTCAGCCACCTGCACGAAGCATCAGAGCAAACCGAAACCACGAATGAAATGGCTGGTCTTGCCAGGTAATCTAAAATCAGTGTATTTCACATAAGTCAGTGTCCTACCTCATCCAATTTGCAAACTGATCTAATGACAAAACCGTTTATTTTTACCATTTTTTGTTCTATATTCATTACAAACACATCTTTTCCTACTATGGATCTATCCTTCTCCCAGTTCTTGTTTAGGATCATATGCTGCTTATCTGCCATGTGGTGCGTCCTCATGTCCAGAATTCAGCAAGAAACCAAAAATCACACACCACACTGCAACCCTAAGAGAAAGACTCCCTAGGAATCTACAGCCCTAGGAGAGGGAAGCAAAACCACAGGGAACCAGCAGGCACAGCTGCTCTCTGAACAGGAAACATCAGTGCTATTCCAGAGGAAATGCTTACTAAGGGTGAAACAAAATAAATTTGTGCTCACGCACTGTACTGGAGACCTTGCAGCTATTTTTAGAGGAGTTCTCCTCTGCTCCTTTGGCTGGCAGACAAAAACCACAACTCAAACAGGAAAGAAAGTGTCGAAATAGAAATGAGAATTCTTCACAACCGTGCTCTGGCCAGAGGGAGACGAAAGGAAAGACTGGACACTAGATAGAATGCTGTTATCCCTAGCAACTGCAGTCTTGCACTTCCTTTTTCATTAAGAGCATCATTATTCAAGGATGGAACCCATTGCTGAACCATCTGAAAAAAATCCCTGGGTACCATCAAAGAAAGCCCCAAATCCAGAAGCAAAGTGACCTCTAGAGCTCCAGACCCTGAGGATCTCCTGTCTCAAAGATGTCTTTTGCTTCCCAGCTCAAACCCCCCAGTATGTTTAAGTACATCATATGCTGGAAACCTGACACAGGCTTTTTTGTTAATGCTCTAATTGTGGGCAAACCTGGCATTCACAAGGAGTCTTGCAGATACACATTATCTATGTGTTCTGCAAATGATTTATTTCTTGATGATATTTATTAAAGACAATGGAGCACCATGGAGAGGAATATGCCCCCACATATGTGACTCTATATGAATCACTCATTTTGCTTTTTTTAAATCAAATGTCAACATTTCCAAAGCAGGTGGCAGTTCTGAGGGAGATGGGGGTGTTCCAGGAAGGATATTGAAATCTCCAACTGTATCCACAGGTACTGCCAAACCAAAGCAAATAAAAGGCAGTCACCAATCACTTTTAACACTTCAGCTGATCACGTTTATCCCATTGCCACTTTCCTGCACCAGGGACCCCACAGAAGGACATTTTTCAAGTGTATTTTTCTGTACAAGGCCAGTCCAGATCCAGTTAACACCTCTGTCCCTACAGGAGGAGGGGTTTATCATCACTCTCAGCTTCATGCCGTGGGCTGGAGCCTGCACAGCTCCTCGCTGCCTCCACCAGGGCCAGTCAGGCAGGAATCTTGTGATAAAATTCAGGGAGCTTGGGTTCGTGCGTGCCAGGACCTCACTTCAGCTTTCACACCTTGAATACTTCTCCCCAGTGCTCTCAAAAACCTAGCTGTGCCTCTGGGGGAAGAGAATACAACCTTTAATTATAATTCCTTCAGCCAACAAAAGCAAAGCTGGATTCTGTGATGGATGCCAAGGGGGATGAACAGCCTATGTGGGAGCTGGCTACATTTAGGATTAAGAATGAGCTGTTTAATAAACACTGGATACAAAGCAAGCTGAAAGAAAATAGGCTTGATGTAAAGCCCTGACTTCTTGTCTTGGCAGATTTGGCTCCCTCATTGCATAAAGGCTTAAGATAATTCTTTTCAGAACAGCTTTGCAGTTATAATCACATTCTTCAAAGATGCAGGTGATACAGTATTAACAGACGTGCAAAATGCCTGGACAAGGCAGTAAATTACTTGTTCATTCACTTACCTGGCCCATGCTCATGGATATTCCCTGTTTCTTGGGGAATATGCTTGAGATGCAACAGTGCTTGCTCTTGATAGTGAATGCTTAACCTTAGTTAAAATCCTGGGGAGGTCTTGGTCTCCGTGACACCTTGTAGCAAAGTTGTCATGTTAAGCACATGGTGGCAGTGGCAGTTTTTTATATTCCAATGGTTTTGATGCATGGCTTCATTTCCCCACTGCACAGCTGTGGAGTAGGGCTGGATGACTTCTCTGGTTTGGGTGAAGCACAATGAAGCAGAGTTGGGATGTGCAGACTGGTGAGAAATGGAGTAATTTCCCCTCTGCGTGATGGAACTTTTTAGGATGCACAGTGGCAGCTCCACAACCAGGCATTCGTTTTGAACGATCGGGAAGCCAAAGGGAAGCAGCAGGAATGATAATTGTTTGAGTGTTCCTGCTGTGCAGCCTCAGCTTAAGGGGAAACAAAAGGTAGGTCCCAGGAGGGCATGGGATGAGGGAGAACAGTCACTTGGGAACACTTCCATGGGGGTTGGCCATATTAGCCCTTACAAGTATTTTGTTATCCTTACTAAACACTTTGGGAAGGCTGTCTGTGTCATTGCATTGATCTTAAAACTTAACTAAAACCCAGCAGAAGAGAGACCTAAATGGAGCTCACTGGAGAGGCCACGCTAGTCCCAAGTGCAAATTTCAAAGTAAAACCACACCTTATTCTCCAATGAAGGTACTCTGTGAAGGCTTTAAGAAGTGATCAAGGAAGACTGAATAAAAGCTCAGACCTCAAGCCAAACCTAATAAATTTCCTGTAAGTACTTTCTTACATGTCCTTTCTGAAACAATCTCATCTGTCATTGTTCTGTCTCCCTCTCTCATCCTTGTCATCAAAACCTTTGTATTTCTGTCACATGCTGCTTGAGACCAGGTAATTGCATCATAGAAGATAAAAAATACTTCAGATAACTGAGTGCCCTTGCCTTACAGGACAAAATTACCATGTTCTCAGTATTGGCTCTTACCTATTCTTTCTAATCTCTCTCATTTTCACTGTTTCTTACCAAAGAGCCAATGTAAAGAGAAGGGAGACCTTGTGTTTTCTGCTGAAAGGCCATTCATTACACTACAATGCAAAAATGAATCCAAGCCTTAGATGGATCAAGAGAATACCTTTCCCGTGGCTCAGTTCCCAAAGTCTTTTTGAAAATGAGCTAAGATTTCTTTTTCTGGACTCTGCTGGCTGAAGCAGTGTTGGATCAGACATCCATGCTGTGCCTATGCTCAGACCATGGATAACCACAGAGGCTTCTGACAATCTGCTGTTAACCTCTTGCCATGCTGGTGTCTGGCCAATTCTGGCCCTGTTCCTTCACTTTCTTAGGACAAGTACTTATTTCTTTCCTTTAGCTGTCTCAGCTCCTTTTGTAGGCTGAAATATGGCACGTAGCATAAGATAATGTAGGGAAAAGGACAGGATAACCCTCAGGGAAAGAATAAGATGACAGTATGAGAAGCAGCTCAGCAAACCTGAGTAACATACGTGCCGTTTAGTTTAGTCTGAATAAAGGAAATAATATGATTGAAAAACCAGCAGAGATGAAACACTTTTGAAATCAGGAACAAGTCAAGGTCTTGCAGAGGCAAAGGTTGAGAAGGTTAGTTGCAAATTACTCAACGATTGTTTGTTATCTCACACAGGAGATGATAAATTTATATCAACAAAACATTTATTTACATACTTTATTATCAGGATAATTCAGTATCTAGATGAAGATAACTTTGCATTACTGATAAGGTAAAAAAAGTATTACCCTCAGCGAATGCTATCTGGTCAATGATCTTCAAAGTGAGGTTTTACTTTACATTTGAAATATCCATCCTGTCCTTTTATTTTCTTTTCCATAAATCATCCACATAATCACAAACCACCCACTCTCCCACTGAACACGTGACTTCCCTGTGTCATATCTGCACTGCATGTTCTTTGCACTGTATCATGTTTAAAATTATTCTTAAGAAATTCTCTTACCTGTGTCTGAAAATCGAGTTTCTTGGAGTTCATCCCTTGAATGCTCTTGATTCCCAGCACATATTGGGGGATCATACTTTAGCTTTGGAAGAGGCCAGTACACATTGTGTCAACTGCTCCTTTATTACCTGCTGCTTTCCTGACATCCCCAAGCAAAGGCTGAACTGCAAAATGGGTTATTCCTTACCATTATTGCCACTTTTCCTTACATTGGAATCCCAGTAGAGTTTACACACCCTTTGGTTTATTTCTTCCAGGGCAGGCTGCCGTGGAGACGATGCCTCCCTACTGCTCTAGGTCTGCTTTTAGCATCTGAAAGAAGAGCACAAGCCTGCTGTGCCCCCAAAAGCTGGACCAGCCTTCGGCTCTGCCAGAAAGGTGATGGAGATCAGGTAAGAGAAGTGTGAGGAATCCACGAGCATAAAGATGCTGCAGTGAGTAGGCAGCACAATGAACTGAAAATCTACTGGTGACAATTCTGAGCATTTCTACTGAATAATGTAATTTATCAGTCACCAGAGCTGTGGATCAGATAGTGCTGAGTTTAATGCACTGGCTGAACTATGGCACTGGTCAATCATAACTTCTCATGTGTGGACTCATGAGCTTCAGCACAAAAAGTTTGAGCTGAAGTGGTTTTGTTCACACTTGTGATGGACTTAGATGTTCCCTGGGGCTCAGCTACCACAGGGTCGTTTGCTGAGCAAACACTGCTCCTTAATATGTTCAACCTCCCAAAATCTTGCATTTATCAACTTCTTGATGTCTTGTAGGTTTTCATCATCAGAAAGTAGCTAAAGCAGAGGGAAAGAAGGGATGAGAGCTGAGGAAAAACTCTGTTAGTAGTCAAGGACTCTTCCAAGGATGGGGCAGCCACAGCTTCTCTGGGCAACCTGTGCCAGTGCCCCACCACCCTCAGAGGGAAGAATTTCATTCTAATATCTAACCTAAACCTACTCTCTTTCAGTTTGAAGCCATTCCCCATTGTCCTGTCATCACACGGCCTTGTAAAAACACGAAAGATGTGCACATAGTCCTGGTTCCCTCCCACAGAGGACACAGGTTTGGCAGCTGGGAGAGGGAAGCTCAGATAGGGGCTTTTCACACTGCTTTTACCTTCCCCACTGCATGATTCAGAACCCGACAGAAACAATCTGTGTCTGAAAGCAGATGGAAACAGCCAACCCTGAACTGTGCCAGGGAACCTGATGAGTTTTAGGATCAGGCTAACACCGGGACACACATACAAGGATGTCCCTTCTCCCAGCTAGAGATACACCCAGAGAAACAGCTGAGTGACAGCACTCATGTGTGACGCTACCATGGTCCTGATGAGGCTCAGAAAAAGAGCTTCTGCCAGTCATTGCTTCCTTAGGTTCTTGACAAGTCGCAGTGTCACACAGATAAGAGACAGCCTGAAGTGGAGGGGAAGATCTTGTTCTCCAACCCACCCACAGCAGTCCACCACTCCCTTACTGCAGCCTAGGTCACACACCAGTCTGTCCTGCTCAGCCTGAGCCTTACAGCCAAGACCCTCCCTTGCGTCAAAAAAGATGGATGAGATCATGTTTTTTAGGCAGATTAAGCTTGCATTGCCTGTGGCTGGCCAAAGATCATTTTTCAGTCTGCTACCAATGCCCGCTATTGCCTACAAACCAAACCATTCCTCACCTCCTCAAGCAACACATGTTGAAAGAAGTGTAAAGCTGTTCCCTGCTAAGTCTGTTAAAGCCAGGAGAGCTTCTTAATCGTGGATCACGGAGCATCCCTGCCAGCCTGGCATCCTTTGGAAGGATGGTTCTAGGAAGTACTCCCAAAACATCTTTCCCTCAAATCTTTTGGCCCACACTCTGACAGGACAGCTGGTCCATTCCTCCAGCCAGATCAGGCAGCACAGCCACCTACCCAGAGAGACCAAGGGAGAGACCTTGCTGTGTGTTCCCAGCTCTGCCCTTCCACTGCCCTGGGCTCCTTCTTTGCCTACCTTCCAGCACCCATCAAACTGACAGGGTGGTCTATCAGGTGTCTGAGTTTGCTCCAGCCATTAGGATAATGCCAAAGCTGATCTGACATTTGCAGGCAGCTCTGCAGTCAAGGCACATGTGGCTGTCACTACTGAGCAAGAAAAGTGTCAGGGAGTGGGAGAGGTCAGGGTGACCATCTAAACAAGCTCTGTGTTGTTATTTCTTGGGGATAAAGAAACCAGTGTGGACAAAACAGCCTTGGCAAGGGATTGATACCAGCACCAGGGTGTTTCTGAGCACATTTGCAGGGACTGGAACGTGGCATTTCAGATCTGTGTCAAGTGGTGTGGTCAGCAAAGTGATGCAATATAGGATAAATTTCTCTTAGGAAGTCAGCAAACCTTTTGCCCAGGGAACAAACACATGCCCTAGAGAAGACTATTCTCCACAGAAAAAGACAGATGGAAACACTCCCCCCAAAGCCCCCTGGGGCTCTGGTGGTTTGTGGGGACTGTAAGCACCCCAGGCTGTGGAGAGAAGCACCGGCATAGGTCAGGCTTTGGAAACCTCCTCTGGTAAAAAACTACTCTCCAGGGAGAAGGAAACAGGCCTGATGTGGTCAAGCACACTGGAGATATCACGCAGCTTGGGGATCTCTGGAGAACAGCACATCAGAACCACTTCAACAGCATTTACTCTGCTGGTGACAGAGAAAGCAAAACTGATAATAAATTATGGGGCTAAGAAAACCTGTGACAAAATTCCTGGTCCCTTAGCCCGAAGCAGGATCTAAACCACAGGCAGCTAATCCTTTGTTGAGTGGTTGTTGGGTCTTTGGTGAAGCCTAGGACAAGTTACCTGGTACCTGTAGGAGATAAAGCTCCAGGTGCACAGACACCACGGCATGCTCTACATCAGCTTTGGTCTGTGTGTCTCTGTAAAGCCATTTTCCTTCTGGTGGACTGCTAGCAATCAGCTTCCTGCAGAGCTGGGAGTGCCCTGAAACACCAGCAATTGCATAAAGGCAAAATGCAAGGCAGGGAAAGATCCCGTGATTAAAGGGAAGCTGGAAGGATGGAGAGTCAGATGTAGAACCCTGCTGCCCCCAGCCCAGACCTACCTGACAAGTCCTCACCAACTGAGCCTCCCCATGAGGCTCCTCTCAGCTTCCTTCCACCAGCCTTTTGTCCAGGAACGGGCACTTCAGTTGTAGGCATGGTGAGGGGGGTTTTTTAATGCTCAGCCAAGAAAATTTGCAGTAATGAATGGTCCAGTAGCAGAATTAAACCCACATTTGTACTTCACAGAGTTAAGGGGGGGATTTGCTATTATTTATTGTGGAAGCCCCCTTACACCTGACACTGTGCAGCTGTTGAGGAGCTCCCAGTGCTTTGCTGCACCCTCCAAAGGGGCACTTGGTTTCCACCTACAAACTGCATGAAGCACAGCTGCTTCTTTCATAGATCTGACTGGGCCAGAGATTTAATGGTATTTGTCACCAATTATTAATCTTTCTTCTTGGAGTAGTAATGTAAAATGTAATGAAAAAAAAAATGTATTTCCATTAGGCTTTAGAAGAGAATCCATGGAGATTATGAGACTTTCTCCCCTACCAACCTTGCCAAATGTGTAATTTTTTTATAAATGTTTCTGGTATGAAGACTTTTTGACCTCCTTGTCGGATCTATCCTTGTACTGTGGGTTTTAATTACATTTGCTTACATTTCTTTGCCTTCAGATACATGTTTGTGGGTGTAGGTATAACCTGGGAGTAACCCTGACAGGTAGTTTCCTGTCTTGCTGCACAAGTGGGTGCTTGGAAAGAAAATAAAAAAAATTGCTAAAAACTTTTGACAAGTTTTGTTTTCCATCTCACACCTCTTTGGCAGTACTTGATAACTCCCACCAGAAAGAATGGGAAGATTGACGGCCTTGTTCTGTAGCTGTTACAGCTTAAGGACACAGACAGGACTTGGGAGCATGTGGTACACAGCTAGAAAGACATCGCATTAAGTTCTTGGCTCACAAACCCTTTTCAGGCCCAAAATAAAGGCAGAAGTCACAAACGTGATACACATTTGGCAGCTGCTCCAATTTGAGGTGCATTAAATCAGGAGAGGTGAGAAACTCCGGTCTGTTCCATCAACTCCCCCTCTGTGCTCCTGTCCTGCACCTCAAGGATGTCCTTTCCCCTCTCAGGGATGCTGCGACCGATACAAAGCTTAGGAAACCCCAACTTGCCTTCTCACCTGGTCTTTACCTTGGACATTTCATGCTACTTTCCAGGACCTGAAGAAGGGCTTGAGTAAAAGTTTCTCCCCACACACCCAGCCAAGATCTCTCCTCTACCGTGCCATGATCCTGCCTGGTGCCTCTAAGCCTGGCATGAATGTTTCCATCCCTCTCCCCTCCCTCTCCTTGCAAAGGGGAAAGACACTTGCAGCCCCACCCAGGAGGCAGCTGTGGGCACAGGCAGCTTCAGGCTTCCCTTCCTCCAAAAGGCACTTCCAATATCTCCCCACAGCAGCCACCTTTCCCAGGAGAGGAACCCCACATGTCTTAGTCTGCTCCCAGTCCCATCCTCTGCACCCTCTTGTAACTCCCCCAAACCAGGAGCCTCAGAGAAAAAACAGGCCAAGGCAATTTGTTTTCCTCCCCTAATAGCAAAATATATTTTAACTGCTGTAATACAGTAGATTATAAACAGCTCTTGTTCACGTTGCATCGTGGGATGGCCGGTGCCAGGGCCAGGGCACTATGGCTGGGGGCAGCGGGACAAGAAACAGCCAAGGCTGGCTCCGGGGTGTCGGGGAGCTGGCTCAATGCTGGAGAGCACCGCAACTCCTGGGACCTGCTGTCCCTGTGGCACAGCTGCCTTCGGAAGCGGGAGCTCCGAGAGCTCAATTCAGCTGCAGCGGGCAGCCAGGCGCAATCCGTGCCACATCAGAGCGGGCAAATCCAGCAGGATTCCCCAGCTCCCACCTGGCACACACTGTGCTGGGAGGCTGTCACAGGAGAGCACAGGACTGCTTCACCCCCCAGGCTGGCAGCCACACACCCCAGCAGGAAGGACAGACCGGGCACGAGGGCTCCACAGAGCTTTGGTCCTCCCAGGAACAGATAATTTTGTGCATGAACACCAGGACGCATTTTGCCGTACCAACGCTGATTGTCCTGAGGTCGTTGAGCAAGGAGCTGCAGCTGCACTGGCTGCCTTCCAAAGCTGGAGGCTTCCCACCTCACAGCTGAGGGAGTTACCATGGAAGCAAGCTGCACAGTTCTTGTGTTGGAAGGAACCACAGAAAACAGGATATATTATATTACATTATATTAAAAGCTCGTAATGGGCAGGTTGGGAACCTTCACATCCTCACCACTGACCAGAACACGCACTGCTAGCTCTGGCACTTGCAGTCTAAGAAACTCAAACATGGTATAATTGACTCTTAATTAAACAAGCAATGTGCAAAAGACTTAGTATTTCCCCTCCAGCACCTCTTGAGAAAAATGAAAGTAAGCCCACATTCAAAAGCAATTTAAAAAACCCACAGAATTGAAAGTAATCCAAATTGTTAATGCCCTGACAGCATGGTTGCCAGATGCCTTGATCTACCAGGCTGAAAACCTCCACTTGTCAAAAACGAAGACTTTCTGGTTGCCTTTTGCTTGCCAGATGCTCAAGCCCTCAGGCTTCAAACAGTGATGATGCTGACACAGTAAATGATATTCCTTTTGGACATACAGCAGTGCCAGGTGTGAGGGAAACACCAGAACAGGGCACAAAGTGCCATCTTTTGGTCTCTTTTTGAAAACACTGAGACTGTATCAAGACCTGCCACAGGCACCAAGATGGCAAACCAAGTCCCTAATCCATCCCACCCTCTCTGAGTGCAGTTACCTCTGTAAGTGTTTTGAGCACCAAACAAAAAGGAATTGGAGTGAATCTCATCCTATACCAAGGAGGTGACAAAGCTGTTTGGCCAAAGGGTGGTTTTTTTGTCTTTTTGTCTGTTTTTTCAATAAGGAAGCTTAGTTGTTCCAGAAATTCTGTTCTTTCCTCCCACAAAAAGTATGGCAAAAGACTTCAGATTACTCAAGCTGAATGAGGCTAAAGTAATCAATTTAGTTCTCAGGATTTTGTATACTAATACTGCCAAATTTGAGTATATACATGAACCCCTTCCTCTGAAGTTACTTCAACTATTTCATCAAATAATTTTTAGCAGGAGATATTTTCAAAAGAGAACCTCACACAGAAACACTATTTGGCAAATTTGACCTGGCACAAGGTCCTTTCTCAAGAGCATGATTCCTTCTTACAGAAGTCTGAAAACTTGGAAGAGTTTAAGTATTCCCTAGCTTTCATGAAATTCCTTCTGACTTAGGTTAGTGAAAACAGAAGCCCAAAGGAGAGTCTGAAGTGGCTTGGGAGACAAGTCCATCCATGGCACTGCTGGTATGAAACACCCAGGGCTGTAGGTAGTAAGGAAATGCTGTTCTCTGTTGGCAGTTTCTGATAACATCTGAGCAATTCTAAAATCTTTGTCACCAAAGTTCTGGTATCTCTATCAGGTGGCCCTTTTCACCAAAGTTATGTCCATCAGATGGCCCTGTCTGCAGTAATGGGAGCTGCAATCCCAGTAAAGCTGGAGTGATCTGCACCCAGACACTCTGGCAGTTCCCTGTTCTGTCTAGCACCTGAGAACAAGGGAGCTGAAGGGACTCTGATCGATTGCTATGGAAACACCCAACTCACACTGCCCTTACTGGTGTGCATGGGAGGATGTCCTACCTCCTCAGCAAGAGGGCACTACCCAGCAAGCTGATCTCCACCTGCAGCCCCCTCTGATGCCAAGGCAGACACAGGCAGGTGACAAAGCAGCTGTGCCAATCCTCGTTCCCCAGCAGCAGCAGGAGCTGCTCCAGCACACAGGGTGAGGGGTGCTGGCAGCTGCACTGCACGTGGCCATTTCAAACGAGATCATGCTCGGTACCTGTGAAGTTGATCCCATTCTCTTACAGCTGGGTCACAGTGTTTCAAGTTTTTCTTAGTAAAGAAACCCACAACAACCTGTATACCTTAAAGCACCTGCCAAATGAAAGCAAAAGCTCTTTTACAAGTTAATCATGTTAAAAGAATGGATTATCTAGAGCAGGAGAAAGGAAGAGCAAGAAGAAAAAGTACTCCTCAACTCACAAGGGCCTTCAGAGAACAAAAATGGTGTAAGGCAGTTGGGAACTAAATGAGTACAGAGAAAACAAATTTTTGGTGTAAAAGGTCATATAAAGACTGTACACACCATGCCCTGCTTCTGAACCTGACTCTGCAATGCAGCCACAAGGACAGTGACAACCCCTCTTCCTCTGCCCATTTTGTATCTGTTGGCAGCCAACATACACAGGATGCAGCTTGAAGCAGCGAGAAAGCTTTGGCCATCTTCAGAGCAAGGAGGCAAATACCCTGTTGCTCTGCCACTTGTCCTTGTCTCAGTGGCAGGCAGGATCATGAAGAACAGAAGTTTTGTAGACATCCCAGTACCAAAAAGGAGAAAAAAAATTGCAAAGGGATGGCTAAGAAAGATGGACGGATACCGACAATGAGCTACCAGCAAACCTGACCAGCTTGCCTCTTGTCCAGAAAAGCAGCAACTTGAGGGGACCCCTGGATGAGTAGGATTCCAGTAGACTCCACCTTCAGCTCTATGTTTTACTGGCATGGAAATGGCTCAAAGTGGGACAGCATGTAATAGATGCTGCCTTTGAAGTCTGTTGCAATCCAGGTCAACTGGTTTGCTCCAGCAATGTTTAAAAAAATTACAGTTTCTCCCCAATAATCAGGAGGCACAACTTCCCTTAGAAAAAGTCTGTAGTGAGTTAGATCATTGGTCCAAATACTTGGAGGACACCTCTGTTTTTCTGTGATGACATGGCCAGAGCACCCCATTTTCACATCTTCATATGACATGACCACGAGCGTGGCTTTAAATAGTCCAGGAATGTGGGCTGCAAAACATGGAGAGGCAGTAAATTAGTCACAGGCCACCAACAGCACCAGCTGTGGTACAAGCTGCTGAAGTCAAACTTCTCTAACAGGAAAGATCAAACCACATTTCTGCACCCTACAACCCTGTTCTTGCCCTCACTGAACAGTGCCTAGAAGTGTAGCTACAGCCACAAGTTCTGTTACACCAGGTAAACACTGTGCCTAGCAGCCTGTTGTATCAAGAAGCCAAGTAATTTATGATGGCAAACTCTTAATTGAGGAGAATCGAACTTAAAATAGAGGCTGCCAGAGGATAGCTTTGCTTAAAACTGAAATCAACTAGGACAGCAGGAAGTTTTACCTAGAACGGAATCTGGTACCAAGAAAATGAGTTAGAGAAAACACCACCAAAACCCCAAACTACCTACAGGTCACCACTTCTCACCACCACCCACTCTAGCCTGGGAGAGGCACTACAGGTGCAGTTTTTGTGGGCATCCTACAAAAGTTTCTCCTGACGTCACCGGCCAAGTGCTGCAGTTCCGTTGCCACAGCCTAAATGAGGTCTAGCATGTCCTCAGAAACGTGCTAACACCACCCTCAGTTTCAAGTAGTGAAATACCACCAGCATAGAAGGAGCACTACTGAAAGCACTTCTGTTAGGCAGCCTCTAGGCTAAATAACTCCTAAGGAAGGGATGTAGTACACTGCCAGAAAGGCTCATGCCATTTAACTTCCACTCTTCCTGCACAGAAGGGCAGGACAGCCACTGCCACAGAGGGTTATCCCACGGGAAGGGCCAGGCACTCACGTTTTCCGTGGGGCAGTACTGGCGGGCATACCACTCCTGGCTGTAGAGGCAGATGATGACACCTTGGCCCAGGAAGAGGGACGTCCACATGATCACATTCCAGAAGGGCCCTTTCCGACGGTCATTAAGGGTGAAGTTGAAGACCACTGGATAGAGGTGAAATGAGAAGCGTTATTCAGAAACAAACTTGAGATTCAAGAACCAAAGATCAACTGATTTTACTGGAGCTTCTCCTCCTTTCACTTCATCTCTGGAGCAACAAGGCTACTCCATGAAAATCTGATTATGCTTGAATAGAGCAAATACTCTAAGCTGATTCTGACACTTCCAGTAAGTTTACCAACAAGCTGGCCCGGCTGTGTGCCTCTGGGGATCAACTTTATTTGTGCTACGCTGGTCACCAAGGCATGGCAGGAGTGGCCTAGAGTTTATTAGAGCCCACCAACTCAAAACCCAAAAAGAAATGCAGGAGTTCTGACTTCTAAATGGGCTCTTCATCACTGCAGTAGTGAAGTAATGCTTGCCTTCCACTATGATTTTAAAGAGGAAGACTGACAAGCTGCTGACACCCAGTGATTCAACCACAGCTTGGCAAAGAGGAAGCGGTGCTGTTAAACTCTGTGCAGTGTCACAGCAACAGCAGCATATCATACAGATCTCTCTTCCTCTCCACCGAGACCTTGATCATCCAAGCCCCAAGTTTCCAAATCCTCTGTGTGTATACAGGTGTGTATCTACTGAGCTGCAAAAATCCATTCACAAAGCTTGGACAACACCACTGTCTGTTGGTGCTTATGGAACAGCTGGCATCACTGTCCAAAGCATGCTTCTCTAAAAGAAGCCACAAACCCCACTCCCACGCTCTCTTCCTTGGAACTTACCTCCAAAGCACGTAAACAGGCAGAAGAGAACTGGATAGAAGAAGCCAAAGCAGATGCTGAGGACGTACTCATGCACAGCAGCTGACACGGTGAAGACAGACAGCATGGCTGCTGCTCTGAACTTCTTTCCAAAAAACTGGGAGAGAGGAGAATGCCAAGTATTAGGAGCTACTCTGCTGTGGTTTTTGTTTGGTTGTTGCAAAACACTGGATTTTCTTCCCGAAGCTAAGAAGGTTCACCTCCAGCCGAGAGGCACGTGTGAAATGCTAAGTGCCTCACACAGCACCTTGGACTTTAGGTGTTTTTCTTCAGGTGTATTTGTGGTTCCCTGCATCAGTACTTGTGCTGAGCCCACCCATTAAATACCTACCACAACTCATGGAAACTGCAACATGAGTTCTGACTGCTGAGCCAATCCCTGCATTCCTACATCTCAGACCCACGTTTTGCACACATTGGCAATGAGCACTGGATGTCTCTAAAAGCACAGTGGCTCCCCACAACAGCTGACGTGAAACATTTTTGTGCTTCTAGACAGGGATGCTGCATCTTGACAAATGTACCGTTTTGCCCAGTAGCTAAATGTTTAATTAACAAAAGAATACATCTGCTTATTACTCACCCAAAGGAAGTCCCTGTAGGCATAGTAATAGAGCCAGTCATGTACTACCACGTTCCAGGTTCTGTAGTAGTTTGCATAGGACGTGGAATTCCACCAGTCCTGAAAGCACAATTGAAAGACTATAAATCTAATTAACTATAAAACCTTCTAGAGGGTTTTTCTAGGACAGCAAATTGAAAAATACTGAACAGAATAATACCAAGCTAACATAACAATTTGACCAAGCTTTCCATCATGTTTTCAACATTCCACTTGGTATATTAAGGTTTGGTTTTATCCCAAACTGCAGTGGCTGACAAGATAAAAGAACAAAAAGAGGGCTAATGGAACTAACAGATAGGTCTGGTGGCTGCTTCTGGTTGTGCACAGGTGTTTCACCTTCAAGAAACTCAGACTGCCAAGCAGAAATCAAATCTGTTCCACAGCACAGCAACAAACTTAACAGTATAAACCAAGCAAAATCCTATGGTTGCTTTGTTTGGTAAAACAATCTTCAGTTTCCTCCTCTTTTTTTTTTCCATGATGACAGAGACTTTCAGAAGCTTTACCAAGTATAGCCCCTGCTTCTTACCTTGTAGAACATCCTGTCTGCAAAGCGCAGCATCTCGGCAAACGCGTTGAGCCAACAGTGCAGGAATGCAAAGAACACCAGGAAGAGAATCAGAACACCTGGGAACGAGGGACATCCAGAGCAGTTTGTAGCGTTTTCTCTCAGCCATGAGGAGCACCTAACACAGTCAAAACTGGTCTCACAGACACAGATGAGCTTTACTGTTCTGTACAGGTGGCACAACAGTATTTCAGTTTCTCACCATGCCAGGCCCTGCTTGCCCCAGAGGGCAACAGCAGGGCTGCCCCAGAGCCTGCAACTCCATTTGAAGACAGTTAAATTCAAACCCAGCTTTTATTTTGTATTGCTGATTTTGAAGTTTTACCCCTTAACGCTGAAGTCTGCCCACAAGATCTCCTTTGCTGATCTCTGCCTGCCACGAACACATCTCAAACAAAGCACTTCTCCCTCCCACCTCCTGCACAAAGACAAAAGTCACTCATGGATCTGGGCCCTACCTGGCAGGATGGAGTTGAAGATGCAGAGGACCAGCCCTCGAAGGTTGAAGGTTTCCTGACTGCTGTTGCGAAACTGAGGAATGCAGAGTCTCACAAAGATGTAGTAGGCATAGAAAAGTGAACCAAGCACCTGGAACAAAAATACCCCAAAACCTGACTTCATAACAGAAACGCACAATTAAAACATCACCACTTGCCACCTCTAGGAGAGAACAGCAGCTGCCAACACAAGCCAAAAGAATTTATTTTACACTGCTGCAAATAAACCTCCCTGAAGATCCAGGCAGAGAGTGAGCCACAGCAATCCCCGGAGCAAGCTGACAGCCAGCAGCAAAATCAACTTCTCTTTTCTACTACACCAGCTGTCAGTTTTTCCCAGTCCTATCACCTCACAAGTTTTGACACAAAAAAATCTCTGCCACTGCCAAAGTGGGGAAAGTACCCTTGAACTACATCCAGGATAAGGGCAGAACTAATTGAAAAATACTTACTGTAGTTAAATCCAATATTACAGCTTATTTTTCTTTTATCCCAAAGAAGACATTTACAGGCCAAAGCACCTCAGGCTTTCTTTGGCTCATGAACCCACGTTGTGGATGCTGAGGTCAAAATGCAAGTCACTGTTTAAATACTCTGATGTAGGGCAGGTGTGTACTCTTTCATCCTTTGTCCAAGGGCAAGCAGCCAAAGGCCTGTTCATGCTGCCATTTTTAAAAAAATTGTTTTGCTCTTTAAACCATAAATGTATTGTGTGACAGTGAAGGTTTCAGTCACGCAAATCCATTACTTGGAAACACAGCCACAAGAAGCTGCTGAAGCTCAGGGCCACAAATGTGAAGAACCAGTCAGCCCTGAACTCAAATAAGCACTGAGGATTTGGACTCCAGACCTCATTACTTCAGAATTGCTCTGAATATCTGCAGAGAGGAAGCTGTGCCAGGACACTACAATCAGGCTGAAGAGGGCATGGGCGTTGCTCTACACACAGAGTTTTTTTTATCTGGAGGCTTGTTTAAGCAAAGATTTTAAATAGTTTTCTTTCTTTGGCACAACCATTAGTGCAGCAAGATCACAGTTTATTTGTTAGTCACTGAAAAGAATTCTTTATGGGTAAGCTCACGCCAGGCAGAGTGATTTGATGCCAATGAGAGAGCTGTTGAGCAACGCATCTGAGAGGATCTCCAAGAGTGTATTCTGCAGAAAGCTGCACTACTCACCTGTGCAAACTTGGTAGCTACATAGCCCCATCTTATTGTGGGATTCCTAGGAAAAAGAACAGGATATCACAGCTAAACAGGACCTCAAAGCAGCAAACCCCTCCCTTCCACTACTTGAAGGAATTTACTGACATATTCTCTGAAAAAAAAAACGGCTTTTGAATTCCAGAATTCTTAATCTCCTGACGTCCAAGGGATGTCTGCCCAAATTGCTGGTTCCTCACTTTTAACTCCAGCAATTCCATAAATGGAAAGGTATCTGGAGGGCAGCACTGTGCAATTCCATAGGAGGTGGGGATCCGCCGCCAGTCGTGTGAAGGGCTGCTGACTTCACACTGCCAAAGTGCAACCCAGCCATGTACACAAGAGTTTGGGAGTTCCCACTTCTTAAGGCTTCAGCCTCAAACTCAGGGACAGGGCTGCTTATTAGCACCACATAAAACACTCAAGTTCCTACTGCAAGAACTATCACTACATAATCTGCAGCAAGTTCTTAATTTGTTTAACTCCAAGTGAGTTTCCCAAAGAAATAAAAGCAGAACTCCATGAGCAAGTCTTGCCCTTGCCAGCTTAACCACATCTTTATGAAAGCTCTAACTCATAAATTGATCCCACCCAGGGGTGCTTAATGTTGGCTTCAGTTTTCAGACTACTTTAACATTGTTTTGTTGCTCACATTACCTGGGATAGTTGTCTCTGTAGATGAGGGTGGGAGCAAAGAGGAAGTACAGGTACTGAGAAATTCTGGGAATATGTACTGTGCCTGGGAAGAGGGGGAAATAAAAAACAAAAGAACACTCTGCAATCTTTTTACTGACAGTTCAGTTTCCCCAGTACCCTTTCACAGAACAGAACCCTTCTCACCTCAGAAACCTCAGTCTGGAACTAAAGGCATGGGATTTGCAGAGAATAAAACGAACTCGACCTTTCAGATGGAATGCATGAAGCACAGTTAACAAGTGAGGGTAACTATCTGCTAACACCTTGGTACCACATTTCCTTTCCTCCTAGGGCAGATAAAGCTGCAAGGCCTGTATCAACATGTGGGTTCAGTCCAGTCAGCTCTAGCATGCCTTGCTTAGAAGACCTTTTGTTCTATGATTGCTGTCACTTCAACTAGAGCACTGAGCTGCAGGTGTGCAGGCAACATCTAGACACCTTTCACTCCTAAAAGCAGAAATAAGGAATCCTGGAGAACAAAAGACTTAAGATCCAGAGAGGACTTAGACCTGAACAACAGTCTAGCTTGTTGTCTAATACAACTGAGCACAAATGAAAAGGTTCAGGCTGAAATTACGATGCAAAACCTTTGACCTCCCCATCCAAAGTCACCTATTCAAGTCCCACCTCTCCAGCTCATGAGGGCAGCTCAGAGCAATGGGGACAAAACTAGAGCTAGCTATGTAAAGTGAAGCAGGGCAGGTCACTCACCAGACTTGTCCTTTACCGAGGACAGGACTCTGGGTACGTTCTCCCGGATGAAGGAATGAGCCTTCATGACAAGACGAACCTGTAAGGCCAAGAGAAGAGCAGCTTAGTGCTGAATGGATCAAGCATTTTACAGCAACACCTTCAGCACCTTGGTTTCTTTCCAATTTAGCCCTTTTACAAGGAAAGGGCTGCTTCCTCTGCCCACAAGCCTCTTTAACTGGCATGAATTTCAAACTCTGCAAGGGGAAACATGCAGCAGCAGTCGTGGCTCAGGAGAGCCAGAACACATCTAATCTACACTTGCAGGACCAGCATGTACACAAGGACTCTGAATAACACCAGCAAGGCACTAATCAGCTAACATGAACTTAAAATTGAAGGGAAATCCCTCTCCATTTCAGCAGGCCAGGATGTTTCAAAGTCTAGATGACTCCTTGAAGTTACCTGTGTTGTACAGGAATTATCACTACCTGGGTATAAGGTGGTGCCCCACATAAATAGTCCACAGCTGTTGAGTAGGGTTTTTTTAAAATTTTGTTTTAATACTGAAGAACCAAAAGCAGGGCCAGTCCAAAGTAAATTCTTAGAACTACACTTATCTCTGGCCGTCCTTGTTTTAACCTGATGGTCTGACCAGACCTCCACTCTTGCACTCTTCTCCTGCTCCCTGTCACAAAAACAAGTTCCACTTCCAAGCAAGTTCTGACTACAGAGCCAAGACACTTGCTTCTTGGGAACAGAAATGCAAACAGGAACCACTTTCTGACTACCGACTTGCTTTTTTGGGGTTTGTTTTTTAAAGAGGACTGCTACAGCTTCCTTGTGCACTATGGCACAACATGTTCTTAAAATTGGTTTTAAGCATTTAGCATCCACAGGACAACCAGAAATAAATGGGATTTTAGCCTTGAAGTAAAAACCCACAGTAAAATCTTAAATACAGGGTAAAAACCCACAAGTGGTTTCCACATCTAAATGAAGTTGATTCTCTACTCTTTCTTATTAGATTTGCTGCATGTAACTGTCCTCAAGTCTCAGACTTAATTTAATGAATAAAAGTAACATTTGACTCCTTTAGGAAAGGGAACCCTTTCCACTTTGAAAATAGCAGTCAGTATATCCTAGGACACAGAGGACATAGGGCAGGGACTCACCTGTTCCAGTATCACAATGAAGCGGGAAGCTGGAGGCAGGGCATAGGATACAGCAACGTAGGTTGGTCCAAACCCAAGCCCAGCTATTTGGAAGAGTGTGAACAGCATCCCATAGAAGAAAGAGTGGAATGCATGATGGGAGGAACTGGAATAGCCTTGGGCCCACCAGACAAAAAGGTTGTATGGAACAACCACTGTGGCACTGAACATGCACAGCCAAGTACAGAAGACAATGGGGAACTTTCCAAAAACAAAGACTAGGAGATCAAATCCAAGGACCAGCCTAGAAGGCACAAGGAAAGAGACAGTTTTCAGTGTCCATTGTTTGATTAGAAATACTTCTACTCCACTAAGTGGCTACAAAACACAAAGCTTCCAGATCATTGGTTGTTTGACAGCCTGGACAGAAGTGACTGTGGCCATTTCAGCTCAGAAACAGAGGGCTGTCTGTGGCAGCATCAAGCAGCCATCCTCAAGTATCCCAGAAGAGAAGGACTGATGCCATCAGTGCTGTCAGGCACAGTTCATCTTCAAATCCCACAGGGCTTAAGCACATCTCTAAGATCAGCATGTACTTTAAGAGCAGGCTCAAGCTCATCCCTGCTAAGAACAAGCCTGAACAATCCTCTGCTGAACCAGGGTCTATGACAGCTTTTGGGGAACTCTCCCAGGACACCATCACTACTGCACTGAGACTCAGTTCCTCCCAGGGGTTAAAGCCTAAAGAGGCTTTCTCCCTGCCTCTATAGGCATGGGGTATTTTAACATCCAGCACTCAAACCTAGTTTAATCCTTCTTTGTGGGCATTCCACATGGATTCAGTTTAGAAGCTCCCCAAAAGGCTCAGGGTCATTAGAAGGTCAGACCAAATAGGACCAACTGGTGTGCACCAGGTGCTTTAGTCTATTATTCAAGCTTAAAACATAAGGACATCAACAAAAGGCTGATCAACTTTACTGCCTCTCACACTCATCAGAGCTTACTCCTACAATAAGCAACTCTTCTAAGCTAAGATCAGAGAAGATGACAGCACAGAACACACCAGCAAAAGTTATTTCTTCTCAGGTGGAGGCTCAGTTGCAAACTGGATCCAAATTATCAGATCTAGCTAAAACCACAGATATAATTTTAAAAATTATTTTTAAAGTATCAGGGAATCAGCCCTAGTTGATTTTAAGGTAAATACCCATTCTCCCCCAATGTCCATACATCAGGAAGTTAGGATCAGCTAAACAACATTCAGTAGCACATGAGCCTGTTCTTACACCCAGACCAAAGGGACAGTGATTATAATCAAGATACAGCTCTGGTTTTGTACACTGAAGAGCCAATAATGAGCAAGATAAACATGTAATCCTACTTGTGTACATGAGATACAGCTTGCCAAAATACTATTTAAGCAACAAATAAGTGTGAGGAAAGCAGTCTTTCACAATCTTGTTCACAACTGGCTACCTGCAAAGCACTATCCTAGCAGAGGCTGTGCCAACAGCCTTGAGATTTTTCCCCAGGAAAAACAAAGTTCTATTTTTATTTAAGTACAAGCACAGTGTTCCAGAACTGTCATTTTTAAACAGAGGAAGGACTGCTGAAGTATTTAAAGTTTTTCTAAGCAGAGTCCTTCTTCAAGCAACACAAGCAGCTGAAAGCCACTGTCTCATTGACGATACTCAGCTAAAGTATTCCATGTTCCCTTTTGCCAGCCTCGTGACGAACTAAGCACGTTGGGCTAAACTGTGCTGGCCACATTTCTCATGTAACTCATCAGTTAGCAGTGTTTTCCTAATATCCAGCTATCTGACTTGAAATGGCCATACCCTCTCAACAGGAATTCCAGCACATATTCTAAGAATGTCAAGTTGAAACCCACACTTCCAACAACATCCCAAGAAGGATTCCCCCTTCTTTCTGCACCATTCTGCAGTTTCATGTACATCTGGCACTCTGGAAGAGCTATTCCCGGCCCTTATCCCTGTCTTCCCAAAGCATTCTTACCTTCCTTCATCAATGAAGTCTACTAGAAGTGTACTGAGGATGAAGACAATGAGAAGAGCGATGAACATGTGGTAGATTGTCCTGATGTGACTCACTTCAAACAGCTCACTAAGGGAGAGACCAGAGTTAAGGTACAGTTGGGGTGCCACAGACACTTCCTCAGCTTACCCTCAGACAAAGGATAATTAGCCCCGATCCCAGTGGTACTGAGAGGGCTGTAATTAAGGTTTATATTTGCAAGATGAAGTACACATATTATAGAAAGAGAGAAGGTTGAACAAATTAGTCCCCATGGATTTGAACATAAGACCGTGGGTAGTGGCAGGGAAAGTACCTCAAAACAATGGCTCATTAGTTTGCTATCAAGGGTATTTTCAGTCAATTTGATGAAATTAACTTGATGAAGTTACTCACTCCAAGAGGGACCTCCTGGCAGTAAAGATTTTCCCATGTTCTGGAGGGGCCCTCGAATTCCTGCAAAGAAAGAAGAGAACATTTGAGACACAAAAGGAAATAAAGCTTCCAGGAAACATAACCTTGTTATAGCAACAGCTTAAAAGGGACTTACTTGGCTTTGTGCAGTTCCTTCTCGGCGCAGGAAGCTGGGAAAAGGGAGGCTGGAGATGAGGAGTCCAGGAGTGCTGATTTTGCCACTAAACTATTCACAAACTCTGTGAAGTGACTGTCCACCTCCTTCATGAAAGCTGGCTTCAGTTGCTGACAGAGTAAAAACACAGCAGTAAACTGTTTAACTTGCTGGATACATTTTCATCAAACATTTATATTCCTATTTATCTGGAGCAGGACAGAGCAAGGCATCAAAAATACATTTCTGTACCATCTGCCAACAGTTGGAGCCTACTTGGATAAGACCAGGGCTTATCCTGGCCTGTTCACACACCTCAGGCCAGAGGACTTTGAATAACATTTATCTTCTCCATCAGAGTCAACACAGAATTGTTCTGGCCTTTTAGAAGGCTTATCAGAGTTCTGAGAATTCAGTTCCTTAATGTTTAGTCCTCAAACATCAAATATGATGAGCCTAGTGATGAAGCAGAGCTGAGAGCCAACCCCTGAGCTCCTGAACACTGCCAGACAGCCATCACCTTCAGCACAGGCAAAAGGCAAGTTTCAAGAAATTACTTAAAATCTAATTGCATATTATGTTTTGTTTTCTTTATGCAAGTGTTTACTAGCCATGTTTGTCTGAGCATCCTTTGCCTGGGATTTTTCCAGTTTGCCTCCAGATTCAAGGTGCAAGTCTTCCTACACGATAATTACATATCATCATTTCATCTGGTCTTCCTACTGATCAGCTGCTCAGGAAATACATATGTTTCCCTGATCACTTTCAGAATTCCCAACTCCTATCTACTTTCTCATCTTGAAGGTTGAAAAGGAAAAGAACTGTTTTCAAGGAGGTTTCTGGAGAAGAGAGGGTTATGTGGAGACCTCACAGCACCTGCCAGTGTCTGAAGGGGACCTACAGGCAAGTCAGAGAGGGACTCCTCACGAGGAACTGTAGTGACAGGACCAGGGACAATGGCTTCAAACTGGCAGAGGGTAGGTTTAAATTACATGTTAGGAAAAAATTGTTCCGTGTGAGGGTGGGGAGGCCCTGGCACAGGGTGCCCAGAGAAGCTGTGGCTGCCCCTGGATCCCTGGAAGTGTCCAAGGCCAGGCTGAATGAGGCTTGGAACAATCTGGGACAGTGGAAGGTGTCCCTGTCCATGGCAGGGGGTAGAAATGGATGATCTTTAAGGTCCTTTCCAACCCAAATTATTCCATGATCCTATAAAATACATGAACAGATGATGTATTCTTACAAAATGCTCTTGTTTCATGTGACAACAGCCAAGTTAGTTTAATTCTCTGGCAGAAAATACAAGACAATCTGGAGTGACACCACATACAAGGAGAAAACCCTGAAGTCAGGATGGATCAGAACTCTACATTCCTCCTGTCTTACAGTGGTCAGATCCAGAGGGATCTCTTGAACCAAAAGTTGCAGTAGGAGAAGAAGCAGATTAATATTTAACTTTAAAAACCATTTTCCCCCTATTTGGCAGCTTCCAGAATAGACTAAAAAAGCTTCACCAGTGCTTAACAAAGTTCTTAGGACCTGGCCACTTTTAGGTATTGCTTTTCTGGGAGGCAGAGGATTGTCTCTGCAAGAGATAAGAACTTGTTCTTTAAAACAGGAAAAAAACTCAAACCAACCAAATATTGAGTACTTATGAATACAACCTGTAACAGAAGACACTGGTGCTCCCTGGTACAGTATAATTTTCCAGCATGCATGCACAAAATCCCTACCAAAAAGTCAAATAGAAATTCCTACTTCTCTTGAACTGCTCAAATTTCCATGCCAAACAAAGCACTATTCATTCCCATCAAAACACTTTTTTTTTGTTTTAATAGTGTCACCCCTTTTTTCGCCCAATCTCTCCTCAGGGAGGGTTCAGCAGGTGGTATTTCCTTAAAGTACCTCTTCCCTTTGGCTGACACTCTGCTGAGATTGCCTCCTCCTAACACAGCCCTCCAAGGCTGATACCAACACGTGCATGTTTGGATTGGGAGAGCAGGCCATGAGTTCTCAATGAATTAAATAAAATACCAATCAGAGTACAGACCCTACAGTAATTATCACTAACTGTAGTTACAAACCAAACACCATTAAAAGAATGCTATGCCATCAAAAGCAGAAGCTGGCCAATAATAAGAATTGATGACAAGTCAGAGAAAGTTGAGGAAAGTAACCGTTCCTTATAAAGTTGCAACAGTTCCCCAGAACTTTAGTCATTCTAACAGATTCAGTAATTTTGGTCACTGACATGTGACAACACCCAGCCCTGACCTAGTGACAGAACACCCCATTCTCAGCTCCGTCTAGAATTGACAAAGGACTGCACTTTCAGACTGCAGATGCTTGAAGGCCTCCTCTGCATGAGTAACACCCAGCTCCTACAAATCCCATTTACACCTGCGGGAGCTGGCAGTGACCAGGCTTTCCACAAGTCAAGCATCTGCCTAGAATTCAGATGCCTATCAGAGAAAAGGTAAACTGCAATCCAAGCCTCTGTTCAGGGGTTCCCACAACAAAAGGGCCCAGCACTCCAGGAATTCTCAGGTATTTTGCAGTAGGGTGTTTTTTTCCTCAGCCTTGAGGCACCTTAAACAAATCTGCAAGCTGCATGACTCAGACTTAAAATCTGAACTCCCTGGGTTTTGGGAGAAACTTGAGCAGTTAAAACACTACTGACCTATTGGTTTTCTAGGATTCTCTTTGTGGGTAAGAAATAATTTTGTCTACAAACTCTGTCTCAAAGCTGGTGACCAGAAAAAAAAAACCAAGGAACAAGAGACACTCCTGAAAAAAGAAATCCAAGGTCAAGTTGTCCCCTTGCAACCAGCTAGTGCTCCCTGGAACTTCCAAAGCTACTTGCGCTTCACAGTGAAAGCTTTCTCCTGCAAACACCCACTGCCAACACAGTGATTAACAGTGGCCGTTTTGTCTGCAGAGAAGTTACCAGGCTTGGTCTCCTGTTCTCAGCAAGGATAAATAGGACAAGACAACACCCAAAATAAAATTCTGAGCTGACTATCCTTCTGATGGGCTGGATTTTAGGAGTTTCAGCAAAAAAAAGCAGCACACCTTTTGCGGAAGACATTTAAATACACTTTAGTTATACCTGTTACAAATGACACACCCCCTCTATAGAGGCGGGGGGGAAAAGGGGAAAAAAAAAAAAAAAAAAGAGCTGAACAGGAAAATATCTCAAAGGTGCAAGGTATTTTTCTCTGTCTTCTAAGTATCCACTCCCTACTATTCATGTCAAGCTGGCACAATTAGATCACTTCAGATTTACCACGGAATTTTCTGCAATAAAATTATGCAAGAGTGCAGAGCGATTCGCCCTGGAGAACACAACAATGGTTAACAAGGAGGGTGCAGTTCATTGCTAGCCAATTTCATGTAATTTGGGCATAAATCACCTTAATGTGATCTGAGACAATGGCAGCCCACACAGATGCAGACGATGCCAGAAACACCCAGTGCTATTTTCTTTGAGGATATTGTTCACTGACAAAAAGAATGAGACCAAAGCTCAGGAAGGTCATCTCCTTACTGTGAGCTGTGGGATCCAGGCTCCATGCTGCCCTTTATTCAGTGGATACCAGGACAGAGCATTTTAAAGGCTCAATATGCAAGCACGCTGGCTAATCATCACACTGCCAAAAGTTAGTGGTAAGGCAATTTCCATTTTATTTACAGGTCTCAAAGTTCATTCTTATCTTTGGACTTCAACCTATTGGGGTCAAGACAGAACCTCATTAGATAACACTACCCCTCTTGTGCAAAGTGGGAGAGAGAAAGAGGGCTGTGGAAAAGTCACTGCGCTCAAGCTGGGACTGAATAGGGCTATTTGTGTTCCAGGGCTGGTGACTCTCCAAAAGACATCCAGGGTCAATTGTCCTGCTTCCCACCACAAGCAAGTATTGTATTTACCTCAGCTTCTGCTATTAGCTGCATTTTCCTCGTTACCACGTAGTCGACATCAACCCAGCCTAAGGAAGGAAAGCAGACAGTGAACATTTTTAGTTGCAGGTGTGAAAACACAAAAAGCACAGCATACAGTAGCTCAGACACCAATTTTTCAATACCATTTCTGACTTCTAATAGGGTCCCACTAAACTCAAATCAAAGCTGCAGGAAGTTCATAAACTATGACCACATATTTTAGGATCGCAGCACTGTAAGGCAGTCAACAGCTGATAACATGCTGGATTTTATTTTTCATCGTCTACTCTGCAAATCTTTCCAAGGTCCCTAAACATATTCAGCCTTGAAGCAGCAATCAGAACAACCCTTAGAAGGTCATATCCAAGTGTGCTGATTATTTATCAGAGTTTTATCTTAACTAGATGTAAGGCTATTTTGTCTGGAGGTCTCTCCATTGCCAAGAGACAAGGCAGTCAGTCACAGCTGTCAGTAAAACACCATGATCAGCTCTAAGACAGGCTGAATGGCAAGTTGGACAGTTATCCTGTGTTCAAACCCGGTTATTCCCACTCCTTTCATCCCCCACAAGAAGTGCTAGGTATCAGTGTGACTGTATTCCTCAACATGTTTCACGGTTTACTTAAACAGTCAGGCCTAACATGCCATCAATATAATCTGACTTTTGTCATTACTAACACCACTGGCCGATAGGTAAGGCCTCAAATGCCCCCTTTCTTTCACATTAAAAACCACACATCTGAGATGCCTGTGACACCGAGAGGAACAACACCAACAGGTCAGACATTTCAGACTAGCTGAGTTTTAGGACACGCACCAGCTGGTGTTTCACTTCTCCAGTAAGAACAACACAGAAGATAAAGTTACTTAAAACACAGAATCTTTCACTTGAAGGAACATCAAGATTGAAGCAACAGCATCCACCCCCCTAAAATACTAATCAGAGTGAAAAGATAGCAACAAACAATGCCTTGTGCACATCCTTTGGCATTTATAGCTCCAGCACCACCTTACACACTGACACACAGCCAGCATTACAACTTGCATGTTTGGTTTCTAAGACAACATTACCACTTTAAGAAAAAGAAGGTACTGAAACTGATTCCCTAATAAGATTCCAGGGAAGCATGAGCTAACAGAGTTGCTGTAGAGGTGCCAAAGTTGTGCTGCTGTGAGACAAGAAGACAGACTGATAGCACTGTCACAGTGCATAACGTGGCCTCCTTGCATGAGCACAACCTCCAGTTTTCTTTCCAGAGAAGGAAGCGCTTCCGTGACGCTCAGGAGTCTCAGTCAACCTGTGTCAGCAAGTGGTTGTAAGTATTTTAGGCAGACCTGCTTCAGAGGTGACTCCAATTCCAGTAGCAGAAAAGAGTACAGCAACACAAGAAACTTTACCTTCAGGGCAGCTATGCTCAGTTGCTAGCATTAATTCCCTTTCCCACCAATCAAGCAGGAATTTTGATTTTTGTCTATCTGCTACACAACCTATAGGCTTAAGGACAGACCAGCAACAACTGCCTATTACGTAGTAGACATCTAATGTAACAACAAACAAGGAAACTGCTTAACACCATTGATTTTGGCTGCATGCAAAGATCCATTTTTACAAAAATAGAACTCCTGATTGCTAAGCATCTCACCTCCAAGACAAAAAAAAAACCCCAAACCTCAGCATTTAAGCTCATTGTACTGTTACATTTTGCAGAACAGCAGTTTGGAAAACAATTTGAGAAGAATGTAAGAAACCCTTGATCCACTCAGCTCATGCACTTTGCTATTTCTCTCATATAGATTCTCCCCCAATACATTAAAAAAATAAAATTGTTCCACAAGCAGCAGAACTGTGCCCCCTTCATATACTCTCAGTGGCTCTACTCCCTCACTGTGCCACTCCACAATTGTATTCCTAGCCCACTCCTTCCATTACTACTATGGGAAGAACCACCTTGTACTGACCCGCTAGAAAGCAGAACAGAGCTGCTGAGCTTCAAGAACAACTAACCTTTCCCTTCAAAAAACTAAGAATTCGTGTCTCTTACCCAGCTGCCAGTCTTCCAGATATCAAGTTTGCTTGAAGCCACCCAACACAGCCAAAGAGAACAGGACACATGAGACTTCAGGAGTTGCATTATTTCCTTTTTAAGATAAGCTAAAAATAAAATAACCAGTTCTTTGACCATATATTCCCTGTCAGATCTTGCCTTTGAAGCCTCAGTCATTAAAAACTCACATTAAAAACTACCCAGGAATTACTCACTTTGGAAATAAAACACCCTTTTAGACTACAAGGCCCTAAAATTGGGTATAGCTTTACACATACCAAATGTCCAGCTTTAATAGTTGTACAAAAAACGAGGCCAGTCTCTGACCTGCTGATGCTGTAATTGCTAAATTGTATGCAGTGTCCTCATGTCACTTTATTTGCCCTCATACTAGGGTGCACGCACAGAAAACATTAGAAACACAGCATCTTTTAATAGGTTTTAAAAATCAAGATCTCCACGGCTTCAGTACAAGCATCTCATATGCAAAGCAAACTCACCTGTGAGCTTGTCTTTTTCAACACAAAATCTTCAGTAGAAGAAAACTCACCCCGAACCAACCCCTTCTGCTGTATTTCATCACCCCATAAACCCAGCTGTGTCACAAGGCAGATACCAGAGAACAAGCACATCATCTTCAATCACTCATCTTCCCTTGCACAAGACACCACTTATGTTCTGCCAGGTCACTGGAGAAGAGATCAGCACATGATTTTGAGTCTAAAAGGAAATGTGCACTGCTGAGAAGTCCAAATCTTCACTTTCCTTTGACCCTGCAAATGAAGCCTGGACCCCTCTGTATCACTTTGGGATTGCAATAGTATTATATAAAAATGGACTCAACGCTGCACTATACAAGCAGGCACATCTTTGCATTTAAAAGAAGTTGAGATAGGCCTTAAGAAGGCAGAAAATATATTTAAAGTCATGAGAAAGTTGTCTTGAAGACTAGTATAAAATAGTGGCGAATTTCAGAGGAGACTTAGGCAGGGCTTCCTTTAGAAGAGCTTTGTTAATAGGGAGAAGTTCTTACTTAATGGCATTGGGTTCCTTTCCCATCAGCAAGGACATTAACAAGATCTTTAGAGGACCACTTGTCATGGGCTTGATCTAAAAAGATGTGACTCCTCTGTACAGACCAAATTCTAAGCAGGTTCAAAAGCCAAAAGAAAAAAAATGCATGAGCTATTTAATTGTAAGCTTTGTTTCCATATGAAAACCAAGCTAATAAAAAAAAATCACCTGAAGATTGAGAAAGCTTCTTAATTGTTGAAAAGTTGAGCAACTAAAGTTTCACAAGATTGACAATGTACCTTCTCTAAAGGATCTTCTTGTCCCTTTTTCAACCCACACTTGCACATGTTACAGATAAGTGACATTTGAGACGGGTGAAGCAGAGAATCACTCATATGATGTTGGTGCTGCAGCTTGGGATCCAAACAAAACCAGCTTTGATATTTCTTGATAAGACAACTTCTCATTCAAGAGGTTAAAGCAACATAGGCAAAAGGACTTCATTACTGTCAGTCACCTGGATTTAAAGGCTCCATCTCCAAAAACACTGAAGATGTTATCAGAAGCAAAGCAATATCAAAGCCACTCTAGTGCAAGGCTCCTGTAAAGAGGGGAGGAGTTCCATATTGCTACAATACAACACACATTAATAATTTGATGCTAATGAGCCTTATTCTTACTTACGGTAACTTATTTGGCCACTCAGCAAATAGAGGCAAGTTATGACTAGACTCAGCTGATCTGTTTAAAGAATTCACAGGCCATAAGTCACTGCACTGCAGCCTGGTAAGTATCTAGCTTAAAAAGTCAGTTCTGCAGAGACATGGAACCCAAACAGCCTCTTCACTAGCAGGAAGGAACACCAGCACTCTCTACATTATGCTACCATGTGCACGGGCTCTTCACAAGAGACTGCTGAGCCTTCACCTAACCCACAGGTTCCAGAACATGACAGCCCCTAGAACTGCCAGAATCCACCTAGACAAAACAGCTTTTTAATCTATCCCTCAAAAACACATCCCAGGTACTCAATTCAAGCAGACTTATCTGCAAGAAGAAGTCTGCAGAAACACTGAACACTCATTGCTGTGAGTCACACAGCAAAGGCTAAATCTTTCCAAGTTGCTCCCTGTTGGAGAGCTCTCTCCTCCTCCATCTCTCCGTAGGCACACACAGTTTGTGCATCACCATGAACTTTTGCACCAGGGATGATCGATAGTAACCTCTCCACTGGAAGATAACAGCCCCTTTCTAAGATCAGCATTACCAAACAGGCTTACTCACACCAAACAGATATGCCACATTGCAAATCGGCCTCCAGAGACACTTCCAGGCCTTTCCTGATTTCTGAGGAAACAAGAACAGACTCCAAACCCACCATTTTACTGCTCTGAATGGACTAATCTGAGCATTTTAGAGGCATTCATATGCACACTTATGATCCATGTCCTCTCTAGCCTTTTAAGATCTGTCCCTGCAGTTTCTATTCTGCTCGTTCCAGGTTAGTTTTCTGGCAACCAGTACTGTCCAATACCAATATCCCATCAAGCAGAACAGTTTCATATTTCTCTTTGTATCTCCTGCTGAAAACATGTAAGATTTATCTTACTAAGGAAGCCTGGCTTTTGACAGGGGATTATTGCCACCTAGACCATCTGCTGACTCTAAGCCAGGACCAAATTAGTTGTTTAATTACAACACTGGAGCCAGTTCAAGGAGGAGAAATGATGTGTAAGACTGAAGTTCAGCTTCTCTGTCGAAGTGAAATTACAGGCTGAATAATTACAAGATAGAAACAAATCAAGGCACAGAAGATATCTTCTGGCAATCTCAAAAGTTATGAGTATTTCCACACTTCTATAAAATTGGGTGTACCTGAGTAAAAACTATTTGATCTTGGAACCCAAGCAACGAGACAGTCTTCAGAAGCATTTGAAGAGCCAAGAAAAAAAATAACCTCAACTGTACAAATGGAGGAGTCAGACCTACTGTAGCTCTAAAGCCAATACAGGTATTAAAATCATTCCTCTGAGCAATTTCAGATCAGCCAATGCACTTGAGTTTTAACGAAGAAAGGATTAAGGGCCCAAAAGTTTTGGTAGAAAGTTCACACACTTCTGGAAACAAGTCAGGTGGCCCTTGCCACATCACCTCTTACTGTAGAAAGCAGATTGTGTGTGCTGTAATCAGAGAGGGTCAAGGGTGGGTAATCATTACTGGTTTCGTTTTTCTACAGCAATAACTGCCACAAATATGCTACAATATTTACTTCCATACATTCTTGACCTGGCTAGAATCCCTTGATTGCAGCAAACATGCATCTTGTCTAAACTTCTCCGGGACACCCAGCATGAAGCTGTTACAGTACAAAAAGGCTGTTGCCAGACAGCAGATCATTAGCCTCACACTGCCTTTGTGCACATCAGCACTAATGCCTTAGAAACAGCTACTCAGGAGTGAATAGCCAGGACAAAAGAAAGAGAAAAAAACCTCTACGGCTGCTTCTTTTCAGAGATTCTCCCACCTCAGCCTTGAAAGCCCTACCTAGTTACACAGGCACCCTGGACAATGTGATGAGGCCGCTGTCTGCAACTCATGAACACTTCAGCTTCATAATCTTCAACCTCTGGGTCACAGAGCTGCTGATTTAACTCCCCTGTACACAGGAATTCCTGACCAGAGGGATGCATCTTTCTCCCACACCTCAAGGCATCAGATTCATGCCTCCTACCTCCCTGTGTTATTCCTGTTGGCACCAACACCGAGCTGAGCAAAGCAACACTTTGTGACACCTGTGCTCAATCGGCAGCAACCTTGGCAGGTTAAGATGCACTTAGTCTTGACTAACCGGGATTCCTCCCTGCTGTCCTTCACTGCAGTTTGTATGGGATTAAAACCACACTGACTGTTCTAAACCAACCCACCAGGCACACAGACACCTTCAGGAGATCTATCCCAGGATGTTTATTTGCTACACACTCACAGTATTTCACCTGCAGTGATGTTTTGCCACCTCTCACAGGTGTTAAAATGAACGGCCTTTAAAGACACACCCACCCATCAAGTCCTAATTATCACTGCTCTATTTATGACTTACCCTTCATTCATAGCAGTTAAGGAGTTTCCACACATGAAAAGATTAAAATGGTACAAGTCTATTCCCAAGCCCAGCATCACTGGATTCCAGTAGACACCAACTCCATGCAATTTCCTAATACAGTCACATCTGATCCAATTAAAATTATTGTGCCACCAACGTTTTAAAATCCCAGTTCTCCAAGCAGGTTGTGGGATGGCTTTCTCTCCAATGTATTTTATTTTCAATAATAAATCTGACTTGTCCTAAACCTAAACTTGCTCCGACTTCCGTTTCAGTTGAAAGAAGTACTATGCAATAGTGATGATATCCAGAAGTGTATCAGTAAGAATTATCTCCTTGAGTCACCAGCACCAGGGTTTTGGATCTTGCACTCACATTGTGATAAACTACTTTAGCTTTTTGCTTAATCTGTCTCTCAATAAGAAAGGAACCAAGCTGCAGTTTCATCTCTAACCTTTTTATCACCAGGCTGGAATGTGGTACAGCCTAAACCGGGAATTACAGAGTGCCACAGAGTCCACAGGCAAAACCACTCACAGTGCCACACAACTGTCCCTGCAACCCAAGGGACAGGCCACTGCAGCAGTGACCCTTCCACAAAGCCAACTTTAAGCCATGTAACTTTTAAGGTGAGCGCAAAACAAATGAACACAAACCCAACTGTTTATTGTTCTGTTTTCTGGCAGCCAAGGTTGAGTCTGAATAAAAGAGAGCTGTCCTGACACGAACAGAATCCCAGAGCAGCAAAGAATCATCCTCTGTGGCATCCTACCTCCATCTGTCTGTCAGGTGGATACACCACCTTAGCCTGGTGCGTTAAAGACCATTTTCTTCCATCTTGAGAAGTCACATACTTACAGGTTGTAAAGCAAGTGAGATAAAGTCCCAGCAAAAGCATTTAGCAGGATTACTCAAAAGTGTTGCCAGGAGGCATTTGCACCGTTTACAGCACTGATGCATCTCTTCCTCCTGTTACAATTAATCCCCGTTTTAGGCCCCTGCAAGCACTGCACTACACAGCTCCTGAGGGAAAGCTCTGCAGGACAGCACCCCAAACAACCCACACCTGCTGAGGGGGTGCAGCTGGTGCACAGGGAGCTCCACCTCCTTTCCAGAGACAGAAAAACAGAAATGAAAGAGCAACGAGGCAGAGCCATGAGTAGGAAGGGCACTTCAGAGGAGATCACATGCCAGAGATGCAACCAGTGCCGAGCCAGTGAGTCTCACCATTGCTTGAGGTCTGAAAGGACCTCTCGCTCTCAGGTCTCCTCTGTGTCTCTTCGTTCTCAGGGGCCTTGCAGGTTGCACTGGAGCCAGACTGGCGTTTCCTGACACAGTCATCACCTGCCATGGTTACCTAGCTAGATCAGAAAAGGAGAGCAAATAATTAATGACAAAAAACTCATTTATTGTTCAGTAATATATTTACATTGCCTTTTTTACATTGAAGTTAGACTTTTTTCCCTTCATTATGAATTCAGAGCAAGGATAGAGGAAATTCAGCACACAACTGAATTTGTCATTTACTGTTGATCACACTTCCTTTGCCTTACTACAAGCAGTACAGGAACAAAGTAACCAAGTTCCCCTACCCATCTCCCCACACCTCCCTCTTTTCCCTACACACTTTATAACTACTTAAAATAACTTAAGCTTTTGCAGAATCTTTACAAGGCCAAAAAGCCCTTGGAATCCTTTCTGACAGCCAGGTGAACACCAAGACTTGTCTTCCGTGAGATGTGGCAGGTTTACTCTGTGGAATCACCAGCAATATTTGGCCTGAGCCAAGCCTCTTCCTTGTCAAGTTCTCAGCTGTTACTGCAGGAGCAGCTTCCTCAATGGATCCCTGAGTTCCGCTTGGCCAGACAATGGCTGCGCTGCAAACCAAGGAAAACAGGAAGAGAATCAGGTTGGAACTGCACCAGTTTCAGTGACAAAGGTCACTGATGGGGACAGAGCTGCCAGTAGGGAACACTTGAAGCACCATATGCAGGATGAAAACAAAATTCTCAGCTAATGAGAAGTGGACAAGGAGACTCTAATTTGGTCACAAAGTGATTTACCACAACACTCTCCATAAAATTCAGCTCAAGAATCTCTTGGAGATGTAGCTACAACCAGGGACAATTTGCAGATTTTTTCCAGAAAACCTCACAGGCATGCATGTAACCACATTTTCAAACTTGATATATTTTTTCATCTTGGCACAGACTCTGCAGCAGATGTGTTTAGCTGCTAGTGAACAGCATACGTGCACCAGCACAGATGAGCTGTTACAGACAGGCCAGGAAAACTCATGCACTAGTGAAAAAACTAATTAAGGATGGATTTCCTCAGAATAAGGAGGCTGGCACACTGCAAAAGAGAAATAAAACTATGACCAGAGGTTTCCAGAACTCAGCTTCCTGTGTTTGTCCTTCTAGTAGGACAGTCTCCTACTCTCCTTTCAGGCTTCACAGCATACAGGGGAGAAACACCACCCACCACCAAACAACAAATCACTAATTGGAGGAGTTTTCCAGCCCTAATAGAGGACCACAAGTTTAATTCTTGTCTCAATACACTTTTCACCTTCTTCAAGAGGTTAGGAAGGCACTCCTTCCCCACCAGTGCAGCATGGTTGTAGTATCTCACTGAAAGGTTAACAGAAAGGAGTTAAAAATAACCAACCTTGGGATGGGGGAAGGAAAAGTCATGTGTGGGGTGAAATAAAAATAAAAACAATTAACTTAAAGAGATAATAATTCAGGTAGGCTAAGTTATCACAGCACAGCCTTTTTCACACCCAACCACGAAGTCTGCTAGGAGCAATCTATGAAAACAAACATTTTCCTAGTCAGGTTCCCATATGAACAGAGGTGCAGCATTACAGTACCTAAGCAATTATATGCACATCAGAGCCTAAAGAGAGCATCAGCCCTTCCCTCCAATCTCTGCTAGAATCGAACCATTCCAGACACAATGCCAGGATAACTCCAAGATGTTCACCACCCCCCTCACAAGAGGAAATCGCTCCTCACAATTAGTAAACAGTCATTCCTTTCACCCCACTCCGAGGACATCCACAACCACAACTGCAGATGTAGGTTTGTAGAGCCACAAACCCATTAACAGATTTCCTAGCAGAAACTCCCTGCTTTCATTGGTACCTGATTTACGGTACTCGGAAAGGGCTCAGAGACCTTGAGCTTCTCCGTCTTCCCTTTCGACACACTGGTAATTAATTAGAAGATGCCTTGGGAGAAAAGCAACACTTTACAGGAAGTTCATCTCTGCATTTCAAAAGACTCGGTGAGGAACAGCTAAGAATCATTCAATGGTTTAGGCTGGAAGGGACCTTAAAGATCACCTAGTTCCAACCCCCTGCCTCCAATACTAATCATAGTAAGTAACAACCCTGTCCCAAAGACTTCCAGCTCTCTAAAGTCTTCCTTCGACTCTTGGCCCTCGGGCACAGCATCGCCTCGCAGACCCGGACCCTCAGTATCTGCAGAGCGAACCAGACAGGGGCCAAAACAAAGTTAAGGTCACTCCGCAAACCAAAGTTAAGATCATTCCACAGCCCACCCGCAAGGCGCAGAACACTCGGCACGAAAGGTTTTTCTACCCGAAGCCTGCGGATACCGCTGAGAGCTGCCCGAAGCGCTGCCGAGGCTCCGAG